>VZRX01024091.1:0-139453 GCA_013398075.1 Notiomystis cincta | reverse complement strand
AATTTCCCTAAAACCGTTGACACATGCTCAGAAACTGGGAAAAGTAGTTTGAAGGCTGAAGACCCTCTCCTACATTCTTTTTGAGATTGACTCGGTTGATTTTAAAAACCACTTGACAAGAGGCAGGGCTGCTTATCTTACATCCAAGTTGGAAATTTTCCCTTTTATGCAGGTGTAACCTTTTCTTGCAGTGTGGAAAAAAGGGTACTGGTGCAAGCATGTGTATGTAGACAGTTCCAAATAGTTGTGTGGATACCCAAATTTATCAAGAGCATTAAAAGCCAGGTACTAACACAGGAGTTGAGTAGCTTCAAATACATAGATTTTATTGCAATTTAGGCACGACTAATTCAATTTTACCTAAATTCAGGATACATAAGGCCCAGCTTCACTTTCCTCTCAGTGTCTTTGGAGAGAGCTGCCTGTGGTTCACCCTTCGCAGAGTGAGGCGAGGGTCACTCACTGAGTCAGCAGCAAAGCTGAAATTCCAGCCTGGGAATCCAGCTGCCTAGCCCCTGGCTCCATGGAACACATGCTTGCTTCTCCCTGTCTAAAGTATTTCTCAAAGCAGACACAGCTTCCTGTCTCTGCATGTGACAAGTGTTGAAAAGATTGTCGAAAACCCACATAAAATAAAATCCCAAAGAAAAAAAACTGTTATAAAAATGGATTCTGCTGCCAAATGAAACTGATTTTTGAATGTTACAGATGTGGTAAGCTGATGATTGTCATGAGGACAGAGTTTGGCATCTGGTCTCTACTAGCGGTAGTTGGGTATTTATCTAGTATTTTAAAAAGGTTTTAAAAACTTTTACACCTTTTTGAAGGCCAGATTCACGAGTTCAGTGTTCTTAGCATAGAATGTTCCACAGCGTCTGGAATGTTCATCACTGTTTGCTAGAAAAGATTGAGAACCAATAGCATCAGGTGAATTTTGTCCTTTCCTTGACATCCTAAGCACCACTGAAGCTCACACAGCACTACTGCTGGACAGTATCTGCAGAAAGATAAAGATGGAGGGGTTCTGCTGTCAGCACAATTCCAGTGTGTGTGGGAGAGAGTCAACATGCAGTAAGTGGCTTCCATTATGGAGCTGCAGGAGACAGGGAATGAGTTTGCTTTGTTTTACCTCAACAGCAGACCTTGTTTCACATTATCTCCTCCTTTTTCACAAAAGAAAAAAATGAAAGACTTCTCATGTTATAGAAAATGTTGTCAGATTTGTCTCAGATACAGGCCTGTTTGAATTTCAAGCCGTCTTTGGCAGGCAGGGTGGGTGTTTGTCATTGGGTATGTTGGCTCTGCACTGAGGCTGGCAGCCCTAAAGTTCATCCCTTTGAAAAGGACCAGAGTTCAGTGAGGAAGGAGGGCATGGAGGAACTATGGAGTGCTTGGATGTGCTAGAAAAAGGCATCCTGAGGAGGAGGAAGTCACACAGAGATCCAGTTCTTTGCTCTTGGTCACTCCTGTGTTGGTTCATGGATGCCAACCACAATTTCACCTGGTGTGAACCTGCTGCAGGATCCCTGTGGAGTTCGTATCAGGATAAGGAAGGGAAAGAGTCTCTCACTGCTTGACCTCTGTATACTGAAGCTTTCAAGGTTCATTGCAGCTTTAACCTACTGTTCTTTCCTTAGACTGAATAAGTCTTGTCTGTTCAGTGTTGTGTTCATTGCCTTGGCAAATGTCTCTGTGATTCACTAGAATTTCTAGATGTTTCATATGCCTCTCCAGCCATGAAAAAACCTTTTTGGTGTTTTGTAATGGAGTGTTTGCGTAGGAGGTGCCTATTCCTGATGCCCTTTGAGCATTTTCCTTCTGTATCTCAAGCTTATGTTTTCCTTATGGAGCTATTTCTGGCCATGAAAATAATACCTCACTAGTTTGCTTCCTTGTGAAATGGAGCTTCTTTAGATGACTTTGCACTTCAGAATAGATTGGGACTCGCTGCTTCATTTTCTTCATGTCCTGTTTGAGGAGTGTGATGTGCGTGGACACAAATACACAGTGTTCTGAAATGAAGCAAGATTGATGATCTCCAACTCCCTTCTTTTGATGGGAAAGGAGCAATTTTCAAGTTTTAATTTGTTCACCTTTATATTGTTGTCTAATCATTCCTTGATTTAGATGTGGTATTTAAGTTAATTTCCTTGGTAATTTTTGAAATACAAGATTTATTTGGTCTTAATAAATCATATGTAGACAGTATTTCAAAACACAGACCATTTATCTCAATGTGGTTTTGGTATTGTGGATAACTATGCTTCTTCACAAGTTTAAGTTGAATTAATCAATATCTAGAATACTGGAGAAAAGATTGACAGGGTCTGTCGGCTCTATTGTGTGAGACACTGGATGCAGGAGGAGGAAAATGTGTTCCTGGAATGCTAAATCTCTTTGCATTGTAAAGCTTGCTGGGTGCAATCCAATGTCATGGCAGACACTTTGGATTTTATAGTTGCATGGACTCATTATGTGATTGTTTCCATAAAATCATGAAAGTGTTCAAAATGCCCAAGTTTCCATCTCTCACTTGGTCTTAATCAGTAAAAAGAACTTCTGTTGAACTTTAAATAGAGCAACCTAGACACAAGAGAAATGTCAGCACCTGCCTACAGTGACTGTCCACCTATCCTGTCTCTGCAAATTTAACTTAGCAGGAATGATTAAAAAAACTTGAGAGAGCTTTTTGCACATTGTAGGAAGTCATCCCTGATAAACTTTTCTGGCTTCGGGGATGGTTTTGTTTGCCTTCTTATAAAATATTTTGTGTCCTTTAAATTAATGACTTTTCCTGCACCACTGGGAGGATTATTATGTGATGTTTGGGCAGCTTTGTGTTAAGCAATTAAAAAAAAATGTTTAATGAGGATGTCAGATGTTAAACTGTGAAGTGTCAAGCTTTTTGAAATCTGGCTTCTGTAATTTAGTCCCTCAGGCTTTTGCACTGAACTCCTGGGGAAAGTTTGGCACCTGAAGTGAGAGTGGCATATGAGCGCTGAGTTGATAGTTTAATGGTGAAAGCTGGAGCCATGCCCTGCTGGATGCATTTGCCAATCTATAGTGCATCCAGAGGGTGGGAACAGGGAGGATGGCCCTGAGCAGGGTAGCAGCAGTGTTGTCATTCAGGCACCACCTCATTCCCTGAGATGGTGCAAAATACTACAGCTGCCATTCAAATGGGTTGTCATACTTTATTGACTTGACTCTGCTCACAAAACATCTTCTGGGTTACTTTTTGAGAATGTAGGTGCTACTTCAAGTTTTGTAAAAAAAAAAAATTCCTGTTCTTTGCATCAATCCCAAGCAGCTTCTTTTGTGCACTCAGGGTGCCGGTAGTTTTGTTTGAATGTCTGATGATTTCTTCCATACTTAACTGATGAATGTGCCTGTTAGTAAATTGTCAGTAATCCTTTTAGCCCTAGACAGCTAAAACCTGTTTTTCCCCTGTTTAGTCCATGAGGTTGTCCAGGTAGGAGTAGATATTCCCCACTGTTATATAGTTATATATAGTATTGGAGCATATAATATGAATTTCTGAAATCTGACAAATGTAATTAGGTGAATTTAAAGTGGTTCACAGAATTGGTGCTGTTCCAGAGTTTTCTCTTGGTAATTATTTATGGAAGTTCTATTTATTGTAAATAGATCTAGTGTGTTGCTTATAGTTTTTCAGAGTTTGCTGCAAAACCATGTTAACACCCATTCCTAGGCTAAGGCCTTCCACATACGGATCAATGTGGATTAATCGCTAGCTGCCCTTTTCCAAGTGACTGAAAACAAAGGCTGCAATTAAAAAAATGTCTGTAATTACCTTCTATTTGTTGATGCTAATGAAGGATTTCGCATGTAAACCTCCCCAAAATCTAGCAGGTTCATTAACTCCTTAGGGCATTGGAAAAGAGACATTTTAGGGAAGTGAGCCTAAGTAAGTTTCAGAGTACACAGTTCTGTTTAAGGTCAGCTTTTTGTCCTCCAGCAGAATCCCTTTCTGATGAAGAGAGGGTAAGGATGAACAGAAGCTGAAAAGGGAGAGAAGTAACACAAGATTTAAAAAGTTAATGCTGTTTGCCTGTGCTCTGAAACAGCCCAGTGAGACTGATTGTCTGGGCCAGGAAAAACTTGCAGTGTTTCATATTTAGCAAATATTAACGTGATGCTGTTCTTGTACGTGACCCGAGGAAGGGTGTGGATTTCTTTTGGCCTGATAATTTAGATCTGCCTTCTCTTTATTCCTGTATGTAAAATAAGGCAGCATTGACAAGTGGTGTTCACCGAAAATGAGTGTGCTCCTACTTCCCCAGGCTGGTAGAAAATTATTTCAGCCGATAGAACCATAATTATAAGCCTTTCTAAGCTGTTTTAGGTTGAATAATTTAAGCTTATTTTTAATTATTTACTCTTTCTGGCCTGTGCTATGCCAGGATGTCTAACAGAGACATGTCACTGCTCAAAACCAGTGAGGCTGACAGTGCAACAGGAGACTCGAGCAGACAAAAGCCACTTCGTGCCTCGCTGCTCAGGCTATGATTTACTGGGGACTGCCTGGATCCGCTTGAGCCTTCTTGTTCCCCTGCTTCATTTCTTTTTAAAGGCACCAGTGCAGCAGGGAGGAAAGAAATCACGTGCATTGTGTTGATAATAGTCTCACTGCTGGAGTCAGAGGAGGCAGTAACTAAGATTTCCCAAACGGCCCCCATATGCGAATGGAGAATAGTTAAGCTCAGCAAGTCTTTTCTGTTTTTGCTGATGAACCTGGTGCTGGACATCAGAGCTGCCTGAGGGAAAGGGATTGTTGCTGCCATCCACATTTCTAGGCCAGGTAGACTCAATTCCACTTAACCTAAGTCAGGTAACAGTGCAAGTTATCTCTGTTTTAGCCTCTCCACAGGGTCTCCATGGATTTAATATTATTGTTGGGAGTCATGGAATCACAGAATGGTTTGGGTTGGAAGAGACCTTAAAACCCATCTCATTCCACTCTCTGCCATGTGCAGGGACACCTTTCAGTAGGTGCTCAGGGCTCCATCCGACCCAACCTTGAACACTTCCGTGGATGGGGCAGCCACAGCTTCTCTGGGCAACCTGTGCCCGCAGGAAGAATTTCTCCCAGATGTCTTATCTGGCCCTACCCTCATTCAGTGGGGAGCTGTTGCTCCTTGTTATTGAAATAACACTCTTGTGTTATATGAATTAAACCCTCAAAACTTAATGTAACAGCAAAAGAAAAAACAATCCTTTTCCAAATGATGCCTATTTCTCTTTATCTTGCTCACAGAAAAGCTGATGAACAGACACCTTTTGAAAGTGTTTTGGTGCAGTGACATGACTCGGTAGAATGAATGGAGTGAAATCTAAAATGCTGATGTGAGCCTTAAACTGCCATGGCAAGCTGCTCTGTGCAGAGCAGGATGGCTTTCATGAGCATGGATTCATTTTGCAAAATTTGACATTTGCTGGAGACAGAAAGTGATACAGATTTGAAAAAGAAAAAAAGTTATTTTGACTGGTCAGTGCAACTGCTGTATCGCAGCAAAATTTTCCTGAGGAAATGCACGGAGACTCCATAGCAACTAGATGAGGTCTGTGCTATATTCTCCATGCTGCTGCTGTGTTTTCTTGGGAGAATCCAGCCATCCTCCACTGCCCCCACAGCCACGGTGTCTGTGCTGCGCAGCCTGACTGTGCTCGGCAAGTGGCAGCTGCAGCCATTGGCCACTGCATCAGGGGTAGTTTAGGATCATGAAAAATCCCCCAAGTTGTATTTTCTTCCCTTTTCTTGATTCTGACGAGGCCAGCACAAAGCCTGCAGTGCTGTCTGAAGGGCAGATAAACCACTCAGCCACTCCTTTGGTAATTAATTATTTACTACCTCTCCTTTCCTGGGATGCAGGTATTAGCAGTAGGTACTTTAATAGAGCTGTGTGCACCCTCAAGTGGTGCAGGGTATTAGCCTGGTGAATGATGAGGCCCTGGAAAAGGTTTCCCAATGAAGTGAAATCAGAAATAATTAATAGCTGTGCCCAGAGCCAGCTCTGCATTGCAGCACGAGTTCTCCCAAGCTTAAGGAAGTACGTGCTTGGCTGTCTTCCCCGGATTTCTAAGGAAGCCTAGCACTTAACCTGTTTGGTTTAGAATTTGGTGATGCTCCCATGCCTGTGGTGTGGTGCTGCTGATGGGAATGCTGTGCTGGTGCTGGCAGGAGTGCAGGTGGGATGGGGCTCCTTGCAGAGGTGAGATGCCAGCACAGCCAACACAGGGCTCCTGTGTCACTCCCAATTCCATGGAGGATTTGTCCTTGCAGTTGTGGAACAGAGCTCTGACACCAAGCTTAGTGTGTTTGCTCTCAGCAGTGCTCGGAAACATTCATTCAAACAGAGAAGTGATGGAAATTCTCTGAGGGCAGCTTAGGAGGAGCTGAAGTCCTGCTGCAGCTGATGAATATGCAGGTGGTTGAAAAGGTTAATTAACGCCAGTTTTCTCTTTAGTGCAGTTTAGCCATTTTGTACATCATCTAGCTGGATTTAGCAGCACACATTCCATTATTTTGGGCAATAAACCATCATTATGTTGTAGTCTCTGCATAGTTGTAGTAATGATCATTGGCCCAGAAGCGTGAAACACAGGAAAGAGTATTTTATCCTTTTTAAACCAACTTCAGTATTGCCAGCTTAATGATAGAAAAGCAGAAGGCTTGAGAGGAACCAGCCTCCTTCTAGAAGAGGTGTTTGAGATGGACAAGGATAATTTAGAGACAGAGAACTGTAATTAAAGGTTATAAGGGAACACTCGGTTTTATAACAGTATATATTATAATCTTAACTCATTGAAATCCCTGAAAGATTTGCCAATGATTTCAAGAGATTTAGATTTTTTTTCTAGATGATTTCAACCAGGAGATAATTCATCTCCTATTACATAACCATCTTAGAGATTTATATTTTCCAATATAATTTTTAAACATGTGTGCACTCTTTAATATAGCTCTGTGATCAAAGGAGAGATTATTTATGGTGGAAAATAATGTCATGCAAAGGTACCTCAGGGTCCAAAATGTTCTTTACATAAGTCTCATGTTCTGTGACCTGTCCTGTTCAAATCACCCTGTTGTTGGCACGAGGAGAGCCTTGGTGTTCTGACACTATTTATAAATTTAATACCCATCTAAAAATAATGATTAAAATAAATAGAGAAGCAGAAAGTGCTGGAAAAATCACAAGTGGAATTGGAGAGATATTTGCAAATTCAGAGGGGTAAAATGAAGGTGGTTTTTCCCAACACCTGGAACTCGAGATGCCCATATGCCTTTTTGCAGAACAAGTATGCTTCCTTGCAAAGCAGCTAGTGCACTTCTAGCCCATCTGAACATAAATCCTAAATATTCTTCTCTGGTTTTATTTTTGACAGTGACTTGCAGCAGTTGAGATTCTTCCAATCAATGATCCTTTCAGTTCAGAAAGGACTATCTACTATGTTTTGCTCTCTATTTTATCCTGTAGTCTCCCATTATTTCTTAATATATGGAACTATAAGAGTATGCCTTGAGATTATTAATACAGAAGCTTGGTGGAACTTCAATCCCCTCAGAGTTTGTAGGGGTGGGAGACCCCTGTTGTCAGTGAAAAACAGGGTCAGAGAATGAACAGAAGTCTTCCCTTCCCAGGTGCTGCTTCAAGGGCATCAGTGTCTTTATCTTGGATATTTGTGAAAGTGTTAAAAAAATAAAAATAGGTGCTTTTCTGCTGTGCAAAGACAATGCAGCATCAGGTGGTGGTTGCTGATTAAGCAAGAACGAGTCGAAATTTTGCCATGTGTAGGAGTTGTCAGACACTGGAACAGACTGCCCAGGGCAGTGGTGCAGTCCCCATCCCTGGAGGGATTTGAAAGATCTGCGGATATGGCACTTGGGAACGTGGGTTAGTGATGGCTTGGCAGTGCCTGGGGAACAGTTGGATCTTGTCCCTCCTGAATGATTCCATGATTCTGTGGCTGATCAATGATGCTGTGGGTTGTAGAGAATCTGGCTGACAGAACTGCCATGGAGTTTATTTTCTTTGATTTTTGTCCTTGACAGTCCTTTAGTGCTGGAGGGAGTTGGAGCAGTGAGTGAGAGAGGACCTCCTGGCCCGGGATAAACTGATCCCACTGTGATCCAAAGGCAAAGATTGGGTTCGCGTCGGTGGGTGCTGGAGCAGGCTCATGGAGAATGGATAAGAATAGACAAATATTCATTTAATCAGACAGCTGCTTCCCCTGTGGTGTTGATATCTCCCCATAAATGAGTCATCTCTGCAGTAATAAAGAATTTCCTTTGTCACCGTGGATGCAGCAGGACTTTTGGAACTCTCACGTAGGATCTGAGATCTTTCACTTAGTATTCCTTTGGCGTGGGAAATGGTAGCCTCTTCAAGTATTTTGTTGTACAAAATTCCTTTGGTTTAGAGTATCATTGCTTAATATATGTACTTTTACTTATCTCAGGGGGTTGGCTATTGTTTAGCTTACAAAATTGCTTTTTCAGTGTTTGCCTTCATGACCTCAGGGTGAAATATTTACATGTACTCTTTCACTTCATCAGTATTGAATTGCATTATCATATGACTGCTTTATAGGCATTTATATCTCAAATACAGAACATAACTTTGCTGTTATTCTGAAAGATCATCTGGATTGAGTTCTGAAGGTTCAAGTCTCATAGGAAAGAATAAGTTTAGTGCTGCATTCCACAAAACAAGGAGTTGCTTCCAATGAGGAGATGGGAATCTTGGTTCCTCTTCCCTATTTTTAAAAATTATTTATTTACAGTAGTACAGACTAAGGAGCAGTTTAGCGATTTTTTTTCTGTTGATGAGCACTTAAATACAGGAGTCCATGGGACTTTCTAGCTCAGGCTGGTTGTAGGAGGAAGTGCTCTGCTCAGAAAGGAAGGGTAACAGGAGGCAGGTCTGGATAAATTGTAATCTATTTCTGACCTTGCCTATTACCTAATAGGAAATATATTAGTTTTCCATTCCATGTAATTAAATTTTACATATTTCTGTAAAATATATATATTTTATATATATTCTGGAGATAAACTGCTCAGTTTTGTCATTGTGCCTTCCTTGGCTCTCTTTAACTTTTAGGTACTGCTGGTTTTAACAATCCTGAGAGACACCACCCAAGCACTTGCTTTGTCAGTTGGTCACAATCTCACAATTTCTAAGTTATACATTATTCAGAATTACAGCAGAATTTGATGCAGACTTGGTTACAGATGATGTGCTCTTCACAATGACCTTTGGTGTTTCTGTTAACTTCATGGCAGTGATTTGGTTTTTTCCCTGGGTGGCAGGCCCTAAGTAGCTGATGAATGATGTGAAGGTGTGTTTTCAATCACAAGATCTCAAATTGTCTATTTAGAACTGTGTGTATGGCTGCGAAAATGAAGTTTAGTCACTTACTCAGCAGATTTGTTTGTTTTTCACGCTGTTTTGGCCCTCGTTTGGATGACTTATGTAACTATAAGGCACAAATTGCTTGCTTACAGAAACAAAAATTCTTGATTGTACTCTGTTAGAACCATTTTGATCACAGGGAATTGCTTTGGAAGATTGTCATCTTTTATTTATCATCTACTGCAACTCCGTCAGTGTGGGGAAAGGCAAAATATTAGACAGGAGTGATACAAACCCAAGCTTTCAAGTTCTGTTTGTTGACATGTGATGAATAGAGCACATAATTTTGCCTTTCATGACTCACTGTTTCTACAAAAATTGGGAAGATAAACCCTTTGGAGCTTGCTCCAAAGTGGATCTGTGTTCATCCGCACCACAGCCTTGTTAAAGGCAGGGAGTTGGAGTCAGTAACGCTGGATTCACTTTTGTTTTTCCAAGTAGGTGTCAGTGCCATTACCCGAGCACATAAAACACAGCTATAACATTGCAGAGTAGAAAATTTGCAGTTTTTTGGTTGTAGTTCAACTAAACGTGGGTGCACTTGGCACAGGCAGGTTGTTTTATGCTTTGATACCAGGTATATTCTGTGTACGTGCACCTGTACCTAGATCAGTGTGCATTAACTCATATTGGTGTGGGAATTGTGGGCATTAGGTTCTATTTCTTCTCAGTGGCCCTAATATTCTCTTTAGCCATCAGGAGCAGTTCGTTACAACAAATAGCTTAATATTCAGGATATAAGGATTTTTTGATGTAGATTAATAGTAACTCTTGTTTCTGACAGATGTATTTCATGGGTCCCAAAATAACAGACAGGCACTAGGTGCACAATAAAATAGAAACTGAGTAAATGAACTCTGGGTTTTCACTTAAGAACCTGCGGTGAAGCACTTTGTATCATTTGCCATTAATGATGCACAATTACAGCTGCCATCGATACAGTGGGAGAGGAAAAGCTGAAATCAGGGACACAATATTAACAAAAAGTATGTAATTCTTTGAGGATTCCTGAGAATGTGCTCTTTAGCAGAGGCAAAATTATGTATTTAACATTCCTCATTGAATGAATTGATTCTGTTAAACTACAGTAAAGGCAAAGATGCAACAGGTGGCAAACTTTATACATTATATTCCTATATATATGATACATACTATTTTTCATATGTTGTATGTGAAATATACAGTCTCCCCACACACTGATTTTATATCTAAATAGGAAATATTTGGTTTTGAATATTGTATCAAGTTCATAAGAAATCCAGTGGAAGTGAGAACTTCAGAAGCTTCCGTATTTCAGCAGCAAGCGCTTAGGAGACCTGGGGTTTTCAGAATCAGCAGTGAGCTCCTGCTGAGGCATTCAGAAGGGAAAATTGGATGATTTTCTTGGAGAAGAGAATTGAGGCCTGACTTGATATTCCAAATTCAGAATTTGATAACTTCACAAAATCCTACAAGATGATTTAAGGCAGAATTAGTATCCGGTCTGTGTTGAGGAAGAAAAATCAGAGCTAATAAAGGGCCAGAGATTTGGTTTAGATTTAGACTGATACAAATAGGAACCAATTAGAGCTTAGTGCCACAAGAGGATCTGAAAACGTGAAGTTCTCAAAAAATGCCTTAGTTCTGTTGAAATGAAAAAAAAAAGCTATTTTGGGTATGAGGAATGATAATTTACTTTATAGCTGTGTTGGCATGGGTGGGCTGGAACTGCATCTTAACCCTTTACCCTCAGGGTATAATCTAATATTTCTCCTTGTGTTGATTTTTAGTTTTGTAATTAGCCAACAATCCCTGTAAGACTTCCTTTGTGTTACTCAGTGCTTCATGTTAACATGTGCCTTTCATTGCCTGTGAGCTGGAACCAAGGCTGAGAGGAAAAGAAATATCAGCTGCAGTTTTTATGAGAAAATGGGTGATACATAAACTGCTGTGCTGTGAGGGTGTCTCTATGAAATCTGGGGTTGTTTTTACCTTCTTGTGCCACACCTGGCAGCCAAAAGCTCCTGTATCTGCAAAGTAAGGATGTGTTTTATCTGTGGAATGCTGGAGGCTCAGGTGCTTTTTTGTATATATTTTATACTTTCCTATCCACTAAACAATTCTTTCAGGATCTGTAGGATGCAGTGCCAGCAGGATCTGTAGCTGCAGTGATTAGACCTCAGGTTATCTCTTTCCTTTTTTCTCATAGTGGCTAAAAAATATATGGTGCCACCTGGATTAAGAGCTGTCCATAGAGGATCATTAGGCTTAATGTGTCAAATGATTCACCATCAAAAGCAGAGCAAGTCCTCTTTAAAATGGCTCAAAATAGATTTTTGCAATTGATTGCACTCAAAATATTTAAGCTGAAGAGGATTTTTTGCTGGGTCCTCTGGAGCAGACAATGGCCCCTTTGTAAAGACTGCATAGGCTTTGGGAATTGCTTATTGTGGTCTCTGTGACCAGAGGAAGAAAAGGCTGATTTTTTGAGAAATAATCTCATTTTTTGATCTCACCAGTGTCATTATTGTAAAGCATAAAGAGGGACATAAATGATACAAAGACATGACTCATCAGAGTTTATAATCTACACGAGCTCAAGATCTGACCCAAAATAATTGCTAGAAGCAAGTGAACTGTGTTTTATTTGACCTTCCCATAAAAAAATGCCCAGAAGTGAAAGACTTTGCATTTAGGAATAATTTCAAAGTTCAGGAGATCTCCTAGAAGTCTCTTTTTTCTCCTAGCTTTTTTAAAATTACTATATTTAACCATAAAAGTGTCATGGGAAATGGCTCTTTGGGGAGAGATTGAACAATAATGAAAGTGGAGATTTATGTTGCTAACAATTGTTATTTGTCTTGATACTTGGAACTGTTTCTCTCTTTGTTTTTCCTTTTTTTTTTTTTTTTTTCCTCCCAGCAGTAAATACTATTGCAGTGGCTCCTGAATTGTCATTTTGGTTATGCTAATTGAAACATCTGCTGACAAACTAAGCTTTACTAGTAATGGCAAAAAAAGGATAAAGAAACGTTTTTCCTGGCGGCAGAGCAGTTTTGCTTTTGTTGCTGCCTACCTGGATGTGACTGTCCTTAGTCCTGTTTCATCTTACAGTACTCAAGCTTTGCCATTCCTGGGCTGTGGAATGGTATCCCATCAAATGAAGTCTCCCTCTGGAGATGAGCTTACAGCTTGGATTTCACTGCTGGTTAGTCTTTGAGGTCTTGGCTGGGATTTTGCAAGTCACTGCAAACCAGTGAGTTTGTACCACACTGCTTTTTTTGAGGGCCAGTAGTAACAAACTGGGAGTATCTAGCCATGGCAACATTTACTATGAGATTTGTTGGGAAAGTTGCAATTCCCAAAAGTTTGCTGAGGGCTTTGTTGGTTTGTGTTGCCCTAAAGCTGATCATCATAAGTGCTGCAGGCTTAGAAACACTCAGGGAAGAAACCAGAATATTTGCCCCATTTGAGGGAAAAAGAAGGACCCTGTCTTAGCATTTTTTCTTTAACACCTGGGATACTCAGCACTCCTTACAGGCACTTTAAATTTAGTTTTTGAAGGTGTCCTAAGTAAGGGACTAATTGAGATTTGGAGTTAGTGTTGTGAAAAGGTCTGTTGGGCTGCTGAGGGGGACTGAGGTGCTTTGGTGTGAGCTCTGTGCCTGCAAACTGTGCCTCTGGGTTTGGTTTCTTCACTGCTGCCTGCTGGGGTGGATTTGCAGCCCTAACAAGAAGGCAAAGAGCATGGGAATGCAGAGATACAGCAACGTGTTCCTCCAGAAAGGCTTCGAACCCTCCATCAGGAAACATGTACTTTGTTAGGGTATGATGGCCTGAGTCTGGCAGGGCTCCCGTGTGCTTTCTGAGCAATTTGCCCTAAAGACTTGGGGCCGTTTGGACAAACAACAGTAATATTGTTGAAAGGCTCTGGCAGAAAGCTTCTCCATTGCTCTCCCTCCCATGGCTACACAGATTGTTGCTTTCCACAAGCAGCATTCCCCAGGAATGCCTGTTACCCGAGTTTGGCCACTCTTTCCCCCTGAGTGGTGCCTTGTGTTTTCCAGTCAGTTATTTGCATATTAAATAGCTTGCTCTACCCAGGCATTTGTAGTTCCAGTTTATGTTGGAACCTTGGTGTTAGATGAACTCTGGTTGAGTCAAGCAGTTGGTGGGATTCCTTCTTACATCATTTTGATAACTAAACTAAGAAGTTCTGGCAGTGTGTGCACACCTTAATATTGGCACAGGGTAATGCTTTGGAAGAGCTGAACGAGACTGGTGTCAGGTAATTATTGACAAGTGAGCCTTGCACAAACATTCTGAAACAGTTGCCAAGTGCTGGCAAAAATGTCAAAAAGGCAAAAGCAACAATGTTCTGTGCATGTGTCTATCCAGCATGTATCCATGCTTGTTACACATCACAGCACTTGAGGTGCTGAGTGATCCATCCTGGAGAATTCATCCGCAAGGAAAAATCACGGAGCCCCTTAAAATCTCCTCAGGATAATTAACACAAAAAAAGAACCCTGTGCCCAACAATAACCCTCACTGGGGGGCTGAGGAGAGCTCAGTCTCTTGGATCATAGCTGGAGCTGCTGTGAGGGTGAACTGGGTGGGAATCGATAGGCTGCCATGGACAGCTGCCTGCTGACGTGTGCTGCCATACTGGCAACGCATCGAAACCCCAGAGGGAAAAGACTTGGCTGGTTGTTGCAATTCTTTGAGGATCTCTCTGTTTCTGAGGAATGTGGGACGTAAATTTTCAAATACATGCCCCACTCCACTGGGGTTGACTGTGAGTGGTGGTGTATTGTGCAGGGCTTTGGTATCTACAGACACGTTGTCCCCGCTGCCTCTGCTACCCCCAGCTGGTCCTGAAGCATTTGAAAACTGCCAATTAATTCTCAACTGCCTTTCCCTTTTTATTTTATTTTGGTTTGGGTGGTGTTGTTTGTTTTGGTTTCAGTGTTTTTTAATTCTGCAGTGAGCCTCTTCTGGATAATGGGTAGATTCCAACATGCAATCCTGAAAATTGTTTTTATCCTAATGGATGCAGTCATGATAAGTATCTCCAGCTTAGAGGGAATGTTCTTATTCTCAGTTTTGGTGAGATTGTTCTTATTTTGCTTTGTCTTTTTTTGTTTTGGGCTCAGTTTTTAATCACAACTATTCTAACTAAAATATTAACACCAACCCTAAACCAAATTGACAATAAAAATCCCAAATAAGACCAAACATGACATAGACAAGAGCAAGAGTGATCTAGCATCAGATATTTTCCTTTTTGGATACATTTGAGCTCATCTGAAATCATACCCAGAGGACATATCAATCCAAAGCAAGCTCATCACTGTTATTGGCTACATAAACATGAAATACTTTGTGAATCACAGGAATTAAATGATCATGAAATCTGTTCTCATCCATTTCATCTTGGTTTGTAAATATCAAGTAGACGTCGAATAATAGACTTGAATAAATAATATTTTTGTGTTAGGAGCGTAGAAGGCATTAGCAACATTCTGAAATTCAGTGCTTTATGTAAGCACAGTGAGACCGAGCAGGGCAGGGAAAAAATCAAAACACTGAAAGGCACGCAGCTGGGTAACTCAATAAGCCGCGTGTGTAGGGCATTCCCCCCGGTGGGACTTTAACTTTGCGAGCTGGGCCGGCCGGCTCCGTGCTGAGAGCCGTCCCCCGGCCCACCCCACGCCATTGACATGCATAGCTGCCCTGGTAGGTGTAAAAATAGCCGGGCAGCGCCCGAATTGGAAATGGTCACCGACTGCTGCCCGCAGTTGCTGGGGTTTCGGGTTCTCCGGGACACGGGACGGCTCGGCAAAGGGAGCCTGGGACCGGTGGCCGGGGAGTGGAGCGCAGGCAGGACCCTCCTCCGGGCCGGTCACCGGTCCTTGGGGAGCACCGGGCACCTGCCGCCGTGCAAGGGCCGTCCCCCTGCTTGGAGGGAGCAGAAGAACTGCTATGGGCAATGCACCGATTTGCCAGGCTTGTCACTCAGAGAAGGGCTTAAGGACACAAGGGAACATACAGGATTTGGATAAAACTCCTGATTATTATGGATACACCAGTGAAGAAAGTAAAGAGCCTGAAGCCCTGGTAAGTTTTGGCTAAAGAAAACAGGACTCACAGGGAAAAATTCAGATGAGGGCTGTGCATGTTGGATTTGCAAAGAACCTTTCTGCTCAGAACCTTACTGGATAGCTTGCAGTACTGAGGGATCTGCTCAACATGACCATGATGAAGCTTTGCTTTGCTGCCCTGACTGTGATTAAAAAGCAGCTGTCACAGTGCAGTGGCTTCAAAGCATTGTGAGCTACCAGAAGGTTTAGGTATGTGAAGAGAGAACCCCATGGGTGAAACAAGCCCTGCAATGAATGGATGTTATCCAGTTATCCTGGTTTGCACAATTGCTAGGAATGATCCTGTATTGATCGTTCTCCAAACTTGAACTCAGTAGCTTACTTCTGAGCTGCTGTCAGTGCAGAGCATGATATTGTTTTCTGTGTGCAGTCGAGACAGAGCTGCACAGATTCCTAATGCAGATGAGGGTTACAGTGAGTGGGACTAGGCACGGGCAAGGGGGTCACACTTACGGCAGTAATGTCAGCATTTGTGCTGCAAACCAGAAGAAAATCATGAAGATGTGAATACTTGTATAGTGTCTATGGTGAATGAAGTGTCTCTTCTCTCTTTTTTTCCTTTCTTTCTCATTTTGATTGAGAAATGCATTAAGTGGTTATTTCATTCAAAATTGGCAATGGAAATATATTGTGTCAAAACTTCTGGCAGAACAGGAAGATCAGTAAACCTTCAGTGTCAGTATATCTAAATCTTATGTTCTCTACAACTGATCTATACTAAAATTGGTCTGAGTTTGAAGTGATGCTTTGCATATGTCTCAGTTACTGCAGTGCAGCATAGAAGAGCTGAGTTCCAGTGTTCATAGGGGAAGAGGATACCTGAGACACTCCCAGCAGCAGCTCACAGGGAGTTCTGCATTGTCCTAGGAAGCACTTTTGATGCTATCTTGGCTTTCTGGTAGGACAGTTTTTTGGCTGGATTTTTCTGACCAGTTTTATGTTGTACTTCCCTGACACCACAGCTGGACCTGTTCTTCATAGAATCACAATATAGTTTGGGTTGGAAGGGACCTTAAAGATCATCTAGTTCCAAACCCTATGAAATAAAAGTTAAAACATGAAAGTAACCTATTTCTTTGAGCATGCAGACAATGTTTTTTTTCTCCTTACCAAGCAGTTTTTGGTTGAATTAACAAATAATTTCCAGGGTTAGTGATGGGAAACACACTGGGGGGACACACACAGTGGAATTCCTTGGCCTGTGGGGGAGGATGAGCCTGCTTCCATTGCCGAGGGTGGCTTCACTGGGCATTAGAGGATCTCCCTTCAGGTGGTTGCCCTGAAGCTGTTAGCAAAGGTATGGAAGCCCCTGTGACACAAATGTGCACACTGAAATAGCTCTCCCAGCATGTCCAGTCTCCGAGCTGCCCTTCGGTGTAAGGTCAGGCCTCAGAGGAGGCAGGAGTGAGCAGCATGTGATCCTTGAGGTTTCTTTTCCTTTTTATTTTTCTGGATGCTTTTCATTCAGCCTACGCAGCTTTTCATAGCAGGCAGAGATCAGGCACTTTGATAATGTCTTTGATGTGTTCAATCATAAGATCTTGGCTTTATGTGACCTGGCAGGGACTGGCCAAGTTTCTTTAGAATGTCTGTCTTGATTCAGGTTTACAGTGCTTGGGGGATTACAAAGGAAAATTCCTGTATTTCCCTAAGAAGGTTTGCAGTTGCTAATCATTCTTATGACTCCATACAAAAAACAGTTAAAAGAAAAAGAGGTGTCTCTAAATTAGCAATGTCAGTAAAGTTGTGTCTGCAGGGAGAAATTGTATGGGTTTTTTTCCCCCAAACAGGAATATGGTGTCCAGCACAATTCCCTAACAAAATAGTTAGCTATTATACATTTCCTCTGCTTTTATATAACTGTAGCCACGCTCCCTGTCTTGACTCATTAAAAAGAGTTGTCAAATCAAGCTGAATATGATGACTTCAGGAGTCTTGTAGCAGTTATGAGGTTCAGAACAATTCAGCTGATATTCAGCCAACTCAGATGGCAAAATTGCTTTGCTAATCTAAACTTTTCTAAACTAAGAATCAAATGCAATCTGATGCTTCAGGACCAGGTATTACAGACTGCTCTCTGAGTTTCAGCACAGGATTGTCCCAGATTCCTACTGCGAAATTCATAGGAGTTTTTCATCCCTGCCCAAGGCAGTGGATTTGGCAATGTGGACTTTTATGTCATTGTGGTTTTTCTGCAGGTGAAGTCAGGTGAAACTACTTCCTCTCTCTGCTGACCAAACCTGAATTGTTTAAGATCTAGGCCCAGGATTACAAGATTCTGCATTTACTACTTGAGTGTTCCTTTTACCTTTCTGTACAAGTAAGATCTCTGTCATGAGTCTTGCTGATCTAGAAACTGCTGTAACACCCATTTGTTTGCATATATTTTAGGCCATCTCAAAGCAACATGAAATATTTTTTTCTGTTTTATGGAACCAGTACATTTGAATCAATGGGAGATCGGTTAATGGTGTTTGGGTGGGTGAAGCATTTTGACTCTTGAGCATGGATGGTGTTAGCACATTTCTTTTATTAGGAAATGCCACTTTGGCCATAGGGCATGAAAAATTGAGAGTGATAGAATTATCTGTCAACAGTCTGTCATAAACTTCACTTACAGCCTGGATTTTTGTTAAGCCTGGTTATTATCCTGCTAGATAATGTTTGGAATGGCATCCTGATTCTTTCTAGAGGTGTTCTAGCATTATTATCTCGATTTAGGAACATCATCAGTAATGGAAACTTGCCATGGAAACCATTTAGATGCCTGCCAAGTTCTACAGTTGTTACCAACACATCAACATCTCAATATATGGTATCCAGAGGATCCTAAATATTTCTCCTTCCTTTAATATTATTCAGCTCCCCTAGAGGAGATCTTGATTCCATATCAGTATTTAAGGGACTTCTGGATATGTGTGTGTCAACTAGGAGAACCAAGACTAGTCATGTGGCTCTTCTGAACATATCCCAAATCCTTACTGTTTCAGGAAATGACTAAATGATCCTTTCTCTCAAATTTCAGCACAAGAAATGTTCCCACTAAATAACAGGGTTATATATTTCTCTTTTTTAGAATGATGAAGATTTTCCCAGTTTTTAGTATCAAACTATAAAATCTTTCTTTCTTGAAACTCAAATCCTTTGAGGTTTGGTTTGTTATTTTCCAGGTTGGTTGGGGTTTTTTTTCCTCTTTATTCTTTTTTAAATACACAGACAATGTTTCCCAGGTACATTTGAGAGTCTGTTTTTTAGACTCATGCTGATGATAATTCAGACACCCACACATTGTTTCCAAGCTGGGATTTATACCAAAAAATTTGTTTTGGAGAAGATGAATAGCCCAGGGGAAGGACAGGGATTACACATGCCTGAAGTTCAGCTAGTACTGATGTGCTGTCCTGGATTAGAACCCTGATAACTGATGTTGCTTTATATTGTAAAATCAGTATGGCTTAAAATAACTTCTATCATTTCAAGTACTGCCTTTGGAAGGGATGTGCAGCTGGGGAAAAGACTTTTACTCCATTCTTTTCCATAGAAAACTATGCAGTTTTGCCTCAGTTCTCACAAATCCTTCATTGACACAGCACAATCAGCAGCCAGGCCAGTATGGCAAGTTAATGAACGGAGTGGGAGGACTCCTACGGATGTCTGAGGCAGCTAAGGATCATAAAAGGTTTATAGAAGGCATTCGCTTCTTGGCTCAAGGAAGGGGTGATTTTACATGAGTTTTCTCTTCCTCTTCTGCTGCTACTGTATTTGCCAAAATTGGCTGAAATTCAGGAACACAGTTAAGTGTGTGTTGAAACCCTCCCTTTAGCAAACAACTTAAATCTGTTTAGTTTGAGATCAATTAGCCTTAAAGATGGGGTAAAAATTAAGCATAGTTTAAAGTTTGCCAAAATATCCCTTTATTCTTCTCCTGGTTAAAAACAAAGCCAATCTAATCAGGCATTTGTGCATTCCAGCAGAGAAAAAGAGTGGTTGGATGGTATCCCGCAAGCTCTGGAATTTCACGGAGTTGGCAAAAGAGTCAAAGGTGTCGAAATAGAACAACCAACCTAAAATTAAAGCCCTTCCCTATGAATAATTGAGAATTTTCCTATCAATATCAAAAGATGGGATAGCTGAAGCCTTTCTGTTAGTAAAAATTAGAAGGGTCCATCAGCATTAATCGTTGTTAAGTTATGTCTATTTGGAGCGATGTTGGAGCAGGAACTAGTGTTCAGGTAAGGCTGTTACCTGGGCAGTTTCCTCCTCCTTATGTTGTTTAAAAATATGTTTGTTGGGATAATGTAGCAGCAATAAAACACTTCCTAAATTTCAAGTGCATCTTTCTGAGAACAGTCTCATAGAAAGATAGTAAACTGCCACAGAACTGTTTTATGCAAATATTGAAATCACTGGAAGTTAATGAAAATATGTTGGACTTATAATACATTTTTTATTTATAATGTGCATAAATCATAGATCACTTAACCTAGTTTATTTTCTGAGCTTCTTTTTTGTCATAGTTCTTTCCATCTTCAGTCATACTAATGAAATTCATTTCTTGAGGACGCGCTGAATCTTGAATCTTGCTGCATGCTGCATCTCCTTTGGGTTGCAGCCTCTTTGTCTGACACAAGAAAGCTTTTACCAGTATGTATAATGCAAACAGCATTACCCTTCCCACCTGCTCTGGCACTGCCTAATTTGGGCTCCTACACATCCCTTAGCAGAGCTAATGAGAGAATATTCATTCTGAGGAGCACAGTATGTACTGAAAGGGATCTCTTTGGAATCTGGTCAATGCTATCCTGGGTTTCTGGGTCACAGAATAATTTTCTGTGTTTAAAGATATTTTGATTTGAAATCAAGGGTTGTCTTAATCCCGGGTCATATGCAGGGTAAAGCACAAAAGAGTTCTCTCTTCTTGTACCTATTTCACCATCTTGTTATTACGAAATATTTTTTGCTGAAAATATCAATGGTCTTCATGCCAAAGTGTGGACCCATGTCCTCAATGTCTGCAACAATGTGGTGAGGGTAGCTCCAGCCACAGCTCCAACTCTATGCCAGAAAAAGTGATGCCAGTTTTTTCATATCCTTCATGATTAATTGGCTTAAGTACTCGAAGCACCTTAAATTATTCATGATCATAATACACACTTCAAAGAATATTTTTATTCTTCTGATTTATAACCATCAATATCAACCTAGAGAGACAGACCCTTGACATTTAAAAATAATTAGTTACTAGATGCTATTAGCTCCATCTTGGCAAAGAATATTTAACTTGCTAGTGATCTCTTACCTCCGAAAGCTTATCTTCCTCGTCACATCTCACAAATCCCGGGATTCTTCTTGTCTTGACAAATATTCATTTATTGTAAGGTCAGTTGTGTCTTTTTCCTGGATAAGAACTTGCTCTAGATTATGAGAAAACAATGTTTGTGTAGTGAAAGCTGCTATTTTAGAATTGGGGGCTTTTCAGTTCAACTATTCATGAACAAATTCTATACAACCAAAGGTACACAGCAGGATGAATCTGATCTGAAATGCTTGTACATGGTTGAATGGGAAAAGCTGAGTGATAAAAATACTTGTTTTGATATTGAAATAGGAAAATTGGACCCATTGTTCTTCCAGTAATTTAGATACAGAAATTTCTTTAGGATCTGTGATTTAATCTGTCTTCCTTCATCGCTTCCAGTAAACGAATGGCATGAAAACATACATTTTTATGGGCAAAGGAAGTGGCTTTGAAAGCAAAGCACTGTTGTATTTCTTTTCTTTCAGAAGATGGATGTTATTTCATTAAGAGCTGGGAAAATATGTTTCCATTATAGCTGTTATTATCTCATTTAAGTCATTTATCAGTGTTAGATTACTGAGCCTGTGCCATTGCAAGTGGAATATTCAGCTCTCCTTATGGCATATATCAGAACTGCAGGCTCAGACTCTGCTCTGGGAGTTTAATTAAAAGCAAAAAATATATAAAAAAGTTGCCTCTGTGCAGTCACTGCTGCATCTTCTAGTGTGATGCCCTTTGGAGACCAGCAGCACTCTCAGCTCAAAAAAAACCCAAACCAAAAACATTCAGTGTACAGTAGATAAAATGTGAGCCACTGATAAACTCGCCAGCAAGTTCTACAGAAAGTATTCCATGAGGAGAAAAGCATTATATTTGAATTCCCATCTTTTACGTCTGGGTGCTGGTATGGAAGAAGATTCCTTAATGGGCAGAAATCCGTATGTGACGAGTGAGTTGGGTAATGGCAACACCTGGTCCGTGCCACTTTTGGAGTTGCGCGCAATTAAATGATGGCTGGTTGGAACAGATGGTTCCTGAAATCAGAGAATAACCAAGCCAACTGGGAGAAAATTTAGTGATTGTCTCAAGGGCAGGAGCTTAAACTGACACTTTAGAAAGTAGGGGATAAAAATAAAATAACGTCATGTGCTTGCATACCTGTTAGTTTTCCCCTTTGCTCTTTAAGTACTGAATAACATCAAGAAGCCATGAAAACTTGAGTTTAGAAGGTGCAACTTTCCTTCTGCCATGAGCTGAAACCTCAACTCCAAGCATTCCCTGAACATATTGACATGATGAGCCACCAGTCAATTAGGAGCTTCTTAATAAAGGAGAGTTCACAAGCTATCAGCATTTTGCTATTTATAGGAACAGCTGTTGGACAAACAGTGCCTCCCAACTCTGGAGTTTGTAGATGGCATTAACACTGTCACCTACCCCTGCCATATTGACTAATTGTGGCTTAATCCTGGCTTTACCTGCAGTGATAACACAGGATTCACTTTAACATCAAAGGGTTTTTAACCGATAATGGTTTGAGTTTTTTGATTTATATAAAGCAGGTTTTTCTCATGTTCTGATCAGGGACAATATCTTCAAAAGTTACAGTTAAATAAACCTTTCTCCATAAAGTCAAAGCAGTACCATCCCCAAGTCCATGCTTGAAAAGTAAGTCTGAAAGGGTTATTACCGTTCAGATACACATTTTAATACACAAACCAAATAGGTTAAATTAAGGTGTGAACATACTATTTGGTTATTAGGCTTGAGTTTTGAATTCTCTTTTTGTCAGCATTCCATTCACAAACTGTATTTAGTAGATGAAAAAAGTTCAAGAGCCCAGAGTGCTGGACTGTGTTCTTTCACAGAGATATTTATTATTTTGGACAGACTGGGGTCATTCCACTTAGTTGGAGGGGAAAAAACCCAAATCCAACCTGCAGGAATACTTTTTCTACAGACACAATTTAGAACAAATATTTGGATGGTTCAGATAATGTTATGATGAAAGCTATCCTTTGAAAACTGAAGCCTTCTACTCCCCCAGTCTTTCCTCCTTATGCATGAAGCTGGCATTTTTCACTAGCAAATTTGAATATTTGGAGAAATTTTTATGGGTTTGATACAGCATATCATTTCAAGGTTTATTTTTGCACTTCTCTCTAAAATGGCTTTGAGAACCAGGCGTGTGCTGTGTGCAATAAGCGATGTGGTATGTAATGGAACAGGAAGGGCAACTAGAGTGGGGCAGAGGAACCAGAAGGGAAGGCCTGACTATTTGATTAAAATACTAATTTCCCTTTATGATTTAATTACTGAGATTCCCTGACATATATGTTTTAAATTCAGGTTAAATTGTAGCATTGTAATTAGTAAGAAAGAAGTACAATCCACAGTCACCTATTCATATAGTTACTTGATCATTGCTTGTATTTTCTTATACAATATATGACAGCTAGGTATTTAAAAAGAATTGTTTGCATTCATGCTGTGTGCGTACTTAAACTTATATTGATTTTTTTCACATTTTAGTTTATTTGTTCCTAGCGGTCTGAAAATTCTTATTTCTAGCTGGAATTATCTATCCTCAGTCAAAAGTTAGTAAGAATAGTTAGCAGATCTTTACAAAGTCCAATAACACCAAATATTCCTCAAAAGTCATAGCATGATTTACGAATGAACCTTCAGTGTCATCCGGTCCTAAACCCCTGCCACGGGCAGGGAGACCTTCCACTATGCCAGGTTGCTCCAAACCCTGTCAAGCCTGGCTTTGCACATTGCCAGGGATGGGGCAGCCACAGCTTCTTGGGCAACCTGTGCTAGGGCCTCACCAGCCTCACAGGGAACAATTTCTTCTATAATCTAATATAAATTTACCTTTATATCTATGTCATGTCCTAAAATTGCATTGCAGGCATAATTTTTTTAAAAAATAGTTGTCAAGGACTTGTAGTGCTCTGTCACCACATATGTATTCAAGCAGTGCATTAGAAAAAGCTGGTTAAATCCACAGATGGTGAATTCATCCCATGCTGTAAAATACCAACTCAATATTTTCTAATCCCTCATATCATATTCTTTTATCATGTTTATAATGTATTGATTTGACTGCCTGACCTTAGTGGCTGCTAACACGAGCCTTAATTTTGCCTGAGCTGAGGGTGATCGGCAGCGCTACCACCTGAGACTTTGCACATTAACGTGTCAGCTTTAGGGCTTGCCAAATTAGAGGACTCTCATGTTCTCATGCTCATATAGTGCTGCTTAAGGCAATCTCTTCCCCTGTAAACCTTTCCTTTCCTCGCTGGTAGAGTGTTTGCTTTTGAGCATGATCTGCTTACATGTGTAAAACTCAAGAAAACCCCTGAGGGGTGTGTGCTTAGGAAGAGGGGATGTGATAAATACCATATGGTGCACAGGACTCTGGTTCTATGTTTTTGTCTTCTTTCTTGTAAGGAAAGTGCCTTCAAATGACAGTTTGTTGACAGTTTGTCTTCACCAGTTGCCAAACTATAAAGACTGATATGGCAGTTTCTCTGCCACAAGAAACACTGTGAGGGGTTCTGAGGGCCATGAGGGGCTTTTGAGGGCTGTGAGAGGCTGTGAAGAGTCTCTGAGGGCCGTGAGGGGTTCTGAGGGCTGTGAGGGGCTGTGAAGGAATTGTGAGGGTCTCTGAGGGTCCATTAGGGTCTCTGTGGGGCTGTGAGGGGCTCTGAAGGTTGTAAGGGACTGTGAGGGGCTCCAAAGGGCTGTGAGGGACTGTGAGGGATCATGAAGGTTTCTGAGGGCTGTGAGGGACTGTGAAGGGGCTCTGAGGGACTTTGAGGGGCTCTGAGGGGCCGTGAGGGACTGTGAGGGGCTCTGAGGGGCTGTGAAGGACTGTGAGGGAATGTGAAGGATTGTGAGGGGTGTTCTGAGGGCTGTGAGAGGCTCTGAGGCACCATGAGGTGCTGTGAGGGGTTCTCGGGACTGTGAAGGGCTGTGAAGGAACTGGGAGGGTCTCTGAGTGGCTGTGAAGGAACTGGGAGGGTCTCTGAGGGGCTGTGAGGGACCATGAGAAGCTTCAAAGGGCCATGAAGGGACCGTGAGGTCCTCTGAGGCCTGTGAGGGACCACGAGGGGCTCTAGGGGCTATAAGGGACTGTGAAGGGGCTTGAAAGGGCTGTGAGGGGTCATGAAGGTTTCTGGGTGCTGTGAGGGGCTCTGAGGGACCATGAGGGGATCTGAATTCTGTAAGGGACCGTGAGGGTCTCGGAGAGACTGTGAGGGGCTCTGAGGGGCCATGAGCGTTTATGAGGGGCTCTGAGGGGCTGTGAAAGACTGTGAGGGACCATGAGAGTCTCTGAGACTCTGAGGGGCTCCAAAGGGCCATGAGAGACTGTGAGGGGCTGTGAAGGTTTCTGAGTGCTGTGAGGGGCTCTGAGGGACCATGAGGGATTCTGAGGTCTGTAAGGGACTGTGAGGGTCTCTGAAGGACTGTGAGGGATTCTGAGGGCTGTGAGAAACTCTGAAGGGGCTCTGAGGGGCCGTGAGGGGCTCCAAAGGGCCATGAGGGACAGTGAGGGACTCTGAGGAGGCATGAAGGACTATGAGAGGCTGTGAGGGGCTGTGAGGGTCTCCAAAGGGCTGTGAGGGACCATGAGGAGCTCTGAGGGACCGTGAAGGGCTGTGAACAGCTGTAAGGGGCTTTAAAGGGCCATGAGGAGTTCTGAGGTCTGTAAGGTGCTGTGAGGGACTATGAGGGGCTATGAGGGTCTCCAAAGGGCTGTGAGGGACCATGAGGAGCTCTGAGGGCTATGAGGGACCGTGAAGGGCTGTGAACAGCTGTAAGGGGCTTTAAAGGGCCATGAGGAGTTCTGAGGTCTGTAAGGTGCTGTGAGGGACTATGAGGGGCTATGAGGGTCTCCAAAGGGCTGTGAGGGACCATGAGGAGCTCTGAGGGACCGTGAAGGGCTGTGAACAGCTGTAAGGGGCTTTAAAGGGCCATGAGGAGTTCTGAGGTCTGTAAGGTGCTGTGAGGGACTATGAGGGGCTATGAGGGTCTCCAAAGGGCTGTGAGGGACCATGAGGAGCTCTGAGGGACCGTGAAGGGCTGTGAACAGCTGTAAGGGGCTTTAAAGGGCCATGAGGAGTTCTGAGGTCTGTAAGGTGCTGTGAGGGACTGTGAGGGGCTATGAGGGTCTCCAAAGGGCTATGAGGGACTGTGAGGGGCTCTGAGGGCTGTGAGGAGTTGCAGAGGAGCCGTGAGGGCTGTGAGGAGCTCTGAGGACTGTAAGGGGAGCTGTTTAACAAAATATTTCAAGAGATTACGGAGTCCATCGGAAAAGCCAATGGATCCAAATTCATTCTCTTCTGACATGATAAGACTTCAGGAAATTGTTTATTGAGGGGATTTTATCAAAATGGATTTGAATTTGAAGTGTACTAAAGTGAATAAATGTCTAAGACAGTTGTGCTGACAAAAAGACTTTTAAAAAACATTAAAAGAATGAGGGAAAGGACAAACTAGTGACAACCTACTGAAAAATTAGATTTGACAAAGCGGGAAAGAAACTAGACCTAAGTATGCCCAACTTCTAAGGCTTCTAAGCCTTGTAACATGGTCCCAAATCTTTCAAATATTTTGTGGAACCACTGTCTGCTATTTGTATGGGAATTTATATACGAAGCATATGAATTACTGAATTACTCTTTATGTAGACAAGAAGTTTGTATTCTACATTATGATTGATATTCAGGAGTATAGAAAGTGTTTTGAAGTGACTTGATGTACACTGCAGTAATTTGGTTATGAGGTAACGAAATTATGAATCAAGGGAATGAAAATCTTCTTGGAAAGCAGTGCTTGTGTCTTCTTAGCCAGAAACAAATGGAATATAGTTGTGTGGGCCTAGGTACAATCTGACCTTCCAGCAATAATGGAAATGTCAGCATTTTTAGCCTTTTATGTTATTCTGTGTGAAACAAAAACAAGCAATGATTGATTCGTCCCTAAGAACCCAAAGTTGTAGGTGGTAATTTGTTACGATTCTTTCTTAACCTTTTAAAAATATAAAGAGAATGGTTGTAGTTTTGCTGTGCTAAATTATTGTTGTAGTAGTAAAGCATGAAAAAATGAGGGGAAAGAAGGTAAAGTGTGTGTGTTATTGATGGCAAAGATGCTTTTCCCAACCAGAGTGTCCAGATTTACCCTTCATGCGCTCAGATATTTGTTCTTGGTTAAAGTTTTTACCGAGATGCTTGATTTTTTTCAAGGATATTTAAACATTGAAACATAATTTGGTGTCTTTATGAGCACATCCTCATGCCAGGAAAAGGTGCAGTGTCAAGAACTATCCTTTAGTCTTCAAAAGGAGCTTTCAGGTTCCTGTCAAAATCTGCACTGGCATCAAACCTCGTCCAAATGCTCCCCTGACTGCGGCCTGCAGCTATCCAAAAGTTCTTTCGCTGTAAATTCCTGTGTTACCTTCCCTTTCTCCCTGCTGCTTGTTTAGAAACATGGTCTGTTTTCCTAACAGTAAAAGATTTGGAAAATGTGCTGAAGTTTTCTGAAGGAATTTAAAAGAGAATATTTTTGTCTTGGCATGTAGCACAGTTGTAAGAAGGTTCATTTTGATGACATCCATCTGCTGCAGATTAAAATAGGTTGGAATCGGGGATTGTGAAATGAGTTAGTGCAGCATGATAAGCAGGGTGACCGAAATAAGTGCACTGGATTGGATCGGGCAACTGAAATAAGTGGCTGGAAATGGGAGGCTTTTAGGCTATTCTCATGATGTGAAAGAGCAGCTCTGCCCGGCGTTTGTGACAGGGGAGGTGGGACTAGTAGGGAACACGCTCGACCGGAGGTGTTCCGGGGGAAGGGCGAGTCCCAGTCCAAGGGAGTGCGGGCCGTCCTCTGCCTCTGAGCTCACACCCCCACGAACAGGCTCTCGTGCTTATTTACCTGCTCCTTGCAGCCACTCCCACTCGCTTGGTTTCGCTGGGACAGTTGTTGCCGTCCCTGTACACGTTCCCAAATGCTGCTTCTGTGTTGTCATTGCTTCTGTTGCACGACTTGGGTTTGTCTCCTGGTCTCAGGTGTCTTAGTAGCCACTTTGCCTGTGTAGGGGAACGTCCAAATCTGGGCTGGTTTCAAACAGCCAGTGTAATTTTGTGTCACAGCCATAGACAAAGAGGCAGGAGGGCTGAGGTGTTCCATGCTCCATTGCTTAACAGTACATCCCACAGCCTGGCTGAAAAATGGAAACATCTTTTTGGAAGGTTTTTAAACCTTTTTTTGATGTATGAGTGCAGGCAGTTTAAGGATGGGAATGTTTACAACATGATCCTGGATTTAGATACTCAGCCTTGAGTACTTCATCCGCTTTGTTCTAAGGTTAGCTACACCTGCAGTGCTGCTCACTTTGAGCATATGTATCTAAAAATAGTGTATCTAAATCTGTAAATAACATCTCTACAAATCTATAAAAACCATACACAAATACATAAATAATATATAAAATTATATATAAAAAAAGAGATCATGTGGATATATAATTCCCCAGAAAACTATAGTTAGCAAGTTGTTGCAGTTATTTTTCTCTTGTTGACAGTATCAGTTACTATGATTTATGGTTGGTTTTAAATTTTTTTTTAGTTCTTGCTAAATTTGGAATGTCAGCAATTCAATTACTGCTCTATTTTGCTTACTCTGACAGGTCTGCAGTTCTTTTGTGCCATTATTGCCTAATTTAAATATGCTAATTAATGCAGATATAATTCAAACTCAGTTATTTCACAGTTTTATTCTCCTGCAGCATGAAGTGTGGAAACCTTTCACCACTGATGAAATTCTGCTCTGGTTTAAGCAGGAGCTAATGGGAGATTTTTTTTCTTCTCTTTTTTCAGTCTGACAGCAATGCAAGCTTTCTCCGAGCTGCCAGAGCTGGCAATTTGGACAAAGTAGTGGAATACCTGAAAAGTGGAATAGACATTAACACCTGTAATCAGGTAAGATATTTGAAGGATGGAAGTTTGCAAGAGTGAATTGCAAGAAACCTGGGCACTGTACTAATGCTGCCTATCTCTTTATCCCACTGAATGTGGTGTGCTCAGCCCATGGATTTTCCTTAGCCATCCCATGGGAATCACCTGATCCCCTGAGAGCTCAGGTGTGGGAGTCTAAGAGCTCCCTTGCTATTCTTGTGAGATCTCAGGGGGTAGGTAAGCACTTGAGTGGGTGTAGTTGTAGCTGCCCAGATAACTCGTGTCCAAGCAGATTAAAATCTTGGCACTCACCTGCATTGGCAGTGTAGTTCTGGTTACTCTCAGGTGGCTAAAGGGGATGGCCAAGGGCTTTCACCTTGTTTCACAAAACTAAATGTGTTTTTATCACTGGTCAATAATACCTGTAACGTGACATAGAAGGTACTTAGATGCTGTGCTTAACAAACTGTCTCCCCTTTCAGGAAAGTTATTACTGCTGTAAAAATACACTGTTAAAGTTTTACCATTGATGTGACTGTAATGTGATAGAATGTTTTGGCTTGGCTCTTTTGTAGGTCTGTCATATAAATCCAATTACTTTGGCTTCATAGCTTAGGGACCTACATTTGCAACGTTTATTTAAGTGACTAGAACCATCAAATTTAATAAGACTCTAACTGTGATTTAAAATAAGTATGCAAATAAGTGTCTGCATGAGTTCTGAGAAGTGTCTTGGCTTTCTAGTGAAATCACTGCAGTTTCTTTGATGGGGAATTTGATAGCTCAGACTTTATGGTGCCCAACTTTCCCCTAAGTCTTAAGCCAGATTTGATCAGAGTGACCACTAACTGGACAATGGCTACGTCATTTGGAAGTAAAGCCCCAGCATTGTGATCACTATTTCTTTTGTGGAAAAAAAAGTAAATGGGAGAATAGGGAATGAAATAATTAGAATATAGGGGATGAAATAATTAGAATATTTGACGCTACCACCTTCCTTGCTGAAGGAAAGCTGCAGATGATTAAAGTGGGCATGTGTCAAATGGAAGCTGGGGCACAAGAGTGAGAGCAGGTCTGTGGACTGTGCCAAGGAATTTAATGATAAGGAGGATAAGAGCTGGGGCTTTTTATGTTCTGCTTATTGAAAACATACAGAAGGGTTCTTGTCTTACTGTCTAGGAGAAGGTTTCCTGTAAAAGACTTACTGTCAAGGAAAAACTTCCTGAGTTATATGGGACATGACCTGGCAAACTTTGAGTTGCCGGTTAGGAGAGAGTAAAGCTAGACTCGAGTTCTTATGTTCAAATAGATCCAGCAAGTTTTCTGTCTTTATTATAAGCACCAATATTAACAAGGAGATTCACCTCCAGGACAGAGCACAGTTAATATGGTAACTACTTAGGAATATGACAAGTTTTTTTTTACAGTGTTCATATTCTCTTGCTGGTTATGAGAGAAATATGACAAAGGTTGCTACAGATTTATCTTCTGTGGAAAGTGCTTCCCACCTGCAGCTGGTGACAAAGCTCCTCTTGCACTGTGTAGGTGAGATCAGAGCTTTCACCATGCACTGAGCACAGCCAGGCACTTCAGCTTCTGGCAGACTACAATTCTGGTGCCATATGAAATTGCTTACAGAGACTTTTGATAACTAAGACTCACAGTGCTTCCACTGATTAAGCATCACTGGGGTATTGTAAATTTTATTGGAAGTGGGAGCAGACTCCCTGTGCTAGAGATCAGGGAATATTAAGTAAGCTGTAGCAGCTGCTACTGCAGCCTTCAAGTTATTCCTCCTCCTCCTTCTCCTTCTCAGGGTTTGCAAGGGGTGTCCATGTCATTGTGTTCCAGATGTCTAAGGAGAGAAGCAAACACAGTCTGTACAAAATGCAGGGGTGTGTTTTATTTTTAAGAGTGAGATATCTCAATGCTCTTTTAAAAATGAAGCCTTGTATGTGCAGGGTATTTTTTTCCTCAGTAAGATGCTATTTTTAGACTAGATCCCATCTGAGAAAACCATACATAATGTTAAATATAAGCTTTCCTGAATGGAGAGAACACCAGGAGATTCTTTCTTCAGTTTCAATGTTTTTTTCTCAGATCCTGAATTTTCAGAGGGATATGTCTTTGTAGATAATCAAAGTATTTTCCCAGTGTAACTGTTGCCAAAATGTGATGGAGCTTAATGTTTCTGGCTATACCGAACACAGAGAGTAGTTAACAATACAGTTCTATAGTTAATAATTAGATATTATGTAAATATGCTTTGTTGAATTCTACCTTCATAACAAGTTCACTTATTATGGAATCGCTTACTTTAATCTGAATTCAAGCACTGTCATCTATTCCGAAAATCATAAATCAATTCTATTTATTTCTGGAGAGAGTTAGAAATGTCAGGGGACAAAATACCCCTGTTTTAAGAAGAGTCTTATAAAAAAATTCAGTTCCTGGTATTCCAGAGGATGGATAACCAATAGTCATTAGAGTTTTCTGATTCCTTTAAAGCTCTTTTTCCTATGCTACAAATGTAATTTTTTAGGATGCAGTTATGGTTTCTAGTTAATGTAACAAGAGAAAACAATTTTCTTCTGCATCATGTTCAAAATGTTGATGAGCAAAATGAACGTAAGTCTTACACTGTGTGTTTGTGCAGCCCAAGGTTCCAGCAGGAATTAGACCCCAAAGTCTGACCATTCTGAAAGTTCATCAGCTGCCTGCTGAGTTTTGAAACTGAATTGGTGGAGCAAAGACAACAGGGAGTAACATTGCTCCATCTTGTCTTTGGCGACCTGTCAGTTTTCAGGGTGGTGTCTTGGAAGGAAAAATGCAGTGGATGTTGACATTTGCTTTGGAAAAGTCTTCTGTGTTCTTTTGTGAAGTCTAATGCCTTGACTAAAACAGAATTCAAGGACTAGGAAGTTTTGGGGGCCTCCAGCGCCAAGGCTTTGTGAATTTGTCAGTTTGGCTTTTGCTCTCGTTTTCTCGGCTTCCTTTTACTCCAGTTGGTCTCTGTTCCTTTGGTGATGGCGAGACAGAGCACAGCTGTTAATTACTCCTTCTCTCCCTCCAAGTGGAAAGGCACTGCCTCTCCCAGAAGTGCCAGCAATAGTCTGAAGGAGCACTGTAGCATAATGAGGTCTGCAGCACCACATTTGATGTCACTCTGTAGGCTAATTCAGTTTCTTGACTTCCTAGGCTATAAAGCAACATAAAGGGAGAATTTTCATAACCTGATAATATTTTTCTTTTTTTTCCTACCATCCACTTCATTTCTTTGTGATATTTTTAGGAAAACTTCCACAAACATTTGGACTTCAGAAAGCCATGCCCAGCTCTCTAATGTGCCCTTTCCCAAATCTTTCTTGAAAAGAGGTTGCCACATGTGCTTTTTACTTCCCCAAGAGATTTATTTGGAGGAGAGACTTTGCAGACCCATCTGTTAAAGACAGAACATTATTTGAGTTTAACAAAGGCTATGGTACTGCTTTTTAGTTTCTGCCTCTGCTGGCAAAAGGAGTTAGCACCACCATATGGAGTTAGTCACAAAAGCTTTTTAATTTTCATTGTGTTTTGAAGTTCTGCTTTGCTATTGGGCTGTTATCATAGAATTTTTTCCCCACTTCCTTCAAACACTTTCTTTTCCCCATCTCTAAATTTTAAGTTCTTTATCATCTTCACTAGCTCTCACCAGCAGAAGGTGAGTTGAGCTTTCTAGGACTGGCAGGTTATTGTCTATACCTGTCACTTGGAGCTGAGCTTAGAGGGAAGGGTGCAAAAGCCCACAGAGCACTGACTTGGCTGATTTAAAATGTCCTTTGAACTACAGGTGGATCTGATGCTCTGCCAAGACACTGCTTTTCCATGGTGTCAGTTTGCTTTGGCACAATAGGGTTAGGTGGGATTAGGAGAAGCTGTTGAATCTGGGTGATGTCCCAGAAGGAGTAAATGGCACAGCAGGATCAATGCTGAACCAGGCAATGATGAAAGAGCTTCCACTGCATGAGGATTGCTCTGTGAGGCAACTGAATACAAAGGCAGAGGTAGCAGGGGATTTTTTTGGGTGATTTCCAGACAAGAGCAGTGACAGTGCCTGTCTTATGGGGAATAAGTGGTTGACTTTGGACTGGCTTAAAAAAGACTGCTGATTTTTAGGACATCCAAGAAATCCCTGGACTTTTCCAGTGTGGTGAAAATACCTAGGGTGACACTATAGGAAGTGCTGTGAGCAATCAGTGGTATGTGCATGTTTGTAGCACTCCATGGGATAGAAGGCACTGATGATGGGATAGAGGAGAAAAAGAATTGAGGGAATCAGACAGTGCAGGGAAGCACTTGAAAACAAGAACCAGCTTGGAAGACTTTTAGTATTATATTATTTTATGAGAGTTAAAATTACCAAGGAGTCTCCAAAAGAATGGCAGTTATGGCATATGCAGGCTTTGTCCTTATGTGGCACAGTTTTGCTTAGCAGACAACTAATTTCACCCTCCCCAACTTTTTGGTGGGCATGGGAGAGAAAAAGGGACATGTCAGAAACCTTTGTTGTTCTGAGCTACAAAAATCCAGTTGACAGGAACGGAGGAGTTGCATTGATTAAATCTGAGATTCCATCATCAGAAGTAGCAGGGATCAGCCACGTGGGCTGGGAAATAATTGCAGCGTTGGTTCTGATTAGGGAGAAACAGAACAAAAGTTGCTTTAAGGCTTCAGTTGTGCTGGTCCTCAGCATTTAAAGTGCAGGGCTTGCTACTGCTAGAGCTTAGCCCAGCTTGTTTTATTTAAGGAATTATGGAATTTGAATGTCTGTAGTACTATTTTTAAGCTAGAGTTTCTTCCTCTAAACTTTTTACTGGACCTCAACTATTCATTTTGCTCACGTTTTAATGAATTAACAAGAAGTCCTGTGTTGCAAAGAAACTCCATCTGTGCAGCAATATCAACTTTCAGCTGCTTAATGTGGCATCAGCAGATATGTATCTCAGAGGTAGGAATAGAAGTATTTTAAGAGATTAAGCACTGGGTCATGCCTTGCTCTCTCCTCATTTTGGCACAAGGTAAACTACAACAGAGGCTTATCCTCATCCTTTTGCATTCAGAGGCGTTTACGATCCATGAATTTTGCAGTTTCTCTGCTGTTTGTTTCGACTTCACAACTTCGGTTTGTTCCCAAAGAGTGAAGAAGGTTAATAGCATGTCACAGCAATACATCAGCTGTGTACACTGTGAGGAGGACAGACTGCCCTTCATATTCCTGTAGAAAGTGTTGATGACAGAATCTGTGAGATCAGATATGAGAACGGGTCTTTGCTCTTAAACAGTGAGGAGAACACTGTGTGTTTCCCCACAAAATGCTATTTCAAAGCCCTCAACCACTGTAGGTAGTAATTATGGTTAGTTGATACTCAGCTGAGATTAAAAACCAAGAAAGATCAGAGCTTTCTGAAACATGTTCAGCCTGCAAAATATTCCCTGACATGTGCAGTATTCCTCATCCTGGTGATTATGGTCAACCTCACCATGTATTTTTGGCTAAGGATTTATCCTTGACCAGGTCATGGCACTAGTGCTCCTCTTGGGCTCTGCAGCTCTGTAGTAGGAGTGTTTCCCCTGGAATAAGGATGTTCTGGTTGCTGTAGCTTTTCCCACATAATGGGGTTTGAAACCATGTTTCTCATTAATATTTCCTAACTACCAGGCTGCAGAAGGGTGTTCCTCCGCTTTTGACAGCCAGTGACTGTGGCCTTCCTTTAGTTCCTTTGCTTTTCTCATAGTTCCACTTCTGAATTAACCACAAAATCTGCCTGTGCTGCTTCCATAGATGTGGAATTAAATGGAGTTAGTGCAGAAATGCATTTGCATTGCTGTGTCTGAAGCCATTGGACCCACTCCCATCAAATGCCTCCTGTGAAGTGCTAAGAGCTTTAAAATCCCACTGGGAATTACAGGCTTGAACTGCCTCTGTGAATGGACAAATAAAACCAAAAAGGTGCTTATTTATTTCACAATTGAAATTATTCTGAACTGCTCAGAGACAAGGAAAGTGATAAAAATTACACAGTGCTGAATTTGCTGCAGGTTACTTAAATACCTGAGTATTGCTCCTGATGCCTGCAATATGGAAATCAGGAGAAAGCTGGAGGGAATGGCAGTATTTGTTGCTGTCACCTGCCTGATGTAGCATGAAAAATACCTTAGGATTGTGAAAAAGTGGTTGGCAATTCAGCTACAATAGAGTGGAGTTTAATTTTTTTTTCCCTTGGGTGGAATGGTGATACTAGGAAGAAGGAGATCAAGTTTCCATGGCAGGAATTTATATGAGATAAAGTATCCTGTTCCTTTTAACATGGAGAGGATTTAGATGCTGACTTTCTTAGATTATTTTTCAACAATCCTAGCTTTTTTAAAAATTAATTTTCTTTTCCTTTTTGAATGAGGTTGCAAAACCTCAAAGTTTAGTGAAGATTTGTTCATCAGACACCAGCAGAGGTACCAGATCAAGAATCAGTTTGCAAGTCAAAAGTGATCAACAGTCGTTTTGGCCTATTTGTGCTTTTGAGTTTCTATTTGATAGCAGTTATCCCAGAGGAGAGACCAGGGTTCAGGGTGGCTACATCAGCATGGAATAACCCTGATTGAGTAGACATATCCAGTGTAAATTTGACAAAGTCCTGTGGGATCTCAGTATTGATAAAGCCTCAGCGGGGCTGGATAAAGCTACAGTAAAGTGAGGCATAAATACACTCAAGTTTTGACACACTGGGCTCCATGGAGATGCCCAAGGTAGTAGTGTATGGAAATGGGAAGCTATTAGAAAATAAGGAATCTTTTCTGGGTACTCACAAAATACAGTTTGTTTTGATGTATTTGTTACTATGAGAAAAAAGTTATCAGAGAAGTTTGTCCCACAGAGCCTTAGCTTAAATAGCCACGTCCGAAATATCTGACTTATGCAGACAGTCAGCTAAGAGATGTAACAGTATTCCAGCTCCTAATCTTCTCCTTATCCCAGGGTGAGGTAGGAATGTGTATCTGATATTTGTAATGGATCTGGCCCTTGTGCTTACAGAATGGGCTCAATGCTCTGCACCTGGCAGCAAAAGAAGGCCACGTGGGACTGGTACAGGAATTGTTGGAAAGAGGCTCGGCTGTGGATTCTGCCACTAAGGTAATTCATGCATGTCTCTGAGGTTATTCAATACATATGAGAAATATAGGTAAAACCCCAAAAGTACAAAATAAGAGAATACCATAAATACCACACTGATATTTAAACTGTTATTTCTGTTATGGCCTGGGAATAGTCTTTGCTGAAGCTCATTGATAGTAAATGAAGAGGAAAATACAATTTGTACCGTAATACGGGGGGGAATCATTAGAAGTTTTTAGCAATGCCAGATATTCCTTATTTCCAGTGACAGGTCCTCCTTACTTTAAGGAGAATTATTATAGCTCCAAGTAGTAGATTTTTTTAAAATCTGTGAAAAGTAATTGACTTTATCATATCCAGAGGCTTTTCACCCATGGGCACAATGGAAAAAACACCCATGGGATAAGTTTGTCCTTCAGCCTTTCCACAGGCAGGCACATGCACATGAATGCTATAAAATCTACTGATTGAAGTGATTCCTGAAAAAGGGTAATAATAACTTGTATTTTCCCCTTCCCTCTAACAGAAAGGGAATACAGCCCTGCACATTGCATCCTTAGCAGGACAAGCTGAAGTTGTTAAAGTTCTGGTGAAGGAAGGAGCCAATATTAATGCACAATCTCAGGTATGATGCTGTTTTCCCTTCTGACTTCTAAAAGTTATCTGATGAACTTTTATAAGGTTTATTAGGCACTGCTTCTAAAGATGTAAGCCTGACAAATCAAGCAAATTGAGGTATTCTCTCATAAGCAGAATAAAAGTAAATACTGTATTGAAGTCATTATATGTTCATTGTGTGATACAGGAGCTCGTATTGTCGGTGATGGAAAAATTTCTGAAATAATTTATTGAAGCATGCTAGGAATTCCTGAAAGATTTCAAAGTGTATAAATATTATATTTAAGTGGAATTTGGTGAGCAGCAATGAAGATAATTTCTCAAGGGCTTAATTTGTACAATTGCTTTTTATGATTATTTTTTGGCTAAAACTTCGCACATAACTTTCTCTGGGCTTCCAAACTCCTTCCTTATGTAATCAGAAAGAATTTCAATCAAAAGTTTGTGATGTACATTTGAGGTAGGAAAACCAATTGTGAAGACTGCCCTCTTATTTCTACTGGCATGAAACTTGTCTGGTTTTCAAAACACCAGTGGGGAGGGAATGATGTCCCCTGCCTATGATCTCCTTTGATTAGGATTAAGAATCATTTATCAAATAAATAATGTTTGTGAATGTTGCCTTAATTATAGCAATTGTCTGTAGCTATAAGGGTCTGAACAGATGATATAGATGATAAAGAAACTGCATCTTTCTGAAGCACCTGGCTGGTGCCACCATCAAAAAAAAAAAATTTTCCTAGCACTAGCTCCACACATTTTTTTTGTTTGCCCAGACCTGGGAAACTGGGACCTGAAGGGTTTCCTCTTGTTTGATATTATGAATTCACCATGGACAGGGTAAGGTAAGTAGAGAGCAGGAGATGAATAAACGGCTTTACGAAATGAGTGTTTGTCTGTTCCTTTAGCACATTTTAAGACAAGAGAAAGAAATAGGAAAAAACTTTAGGTTGCCTGACTCCAAAATTTTAGAAATATATTCTTTATTGTGCTTTTTGCCCCAAAATGACTGAACAGCTCTCTCAGGACAGCTGACGGTCAGTTGCTCCCCAAGCTCTATTTCCATTAAAGATAAGAAACGTAATTCCTTTGTTCAAAAATTTAGCAAACTCCTTTCGTAATGAACAAGCTGGATGATTTCTTCATACATTTAACAAACTTTTCATGTGTATTAGAAGATAAAAAATTCTTTAATGTTTTCAGCATGGTAAGAGAAATAATTATTAAAAATAATATTTTCATGAAGCATTCCTCAAAAATTCTTCCTAAAGGCTTTTCCTTATACTGCAAAAGTAAATGTGATTTTCTACATTAAACAAAGAAAATCCAAATAGAATTGGAAAATGTTTTCACAGGTATTACTTTATATAGTATTCGAGTTTTAAAGACATTTATTGTTAGCACTGGATGCTTTTGAGCTTTGTGTAATATACACAGAGCTGTTAATAGGCATCTGCTACTTGACTTAAGTGAGTTAATCTGGTGGAGGACATTTTCCCCATTACTGGTCAGTGGTTGCCTGCGGGCAGGATGGATTGGAACTGCTGGGATACAGATGTCCTGTATTTGTGCCTTGTTGTCCCAACTAAACAAGTCCTGTTGACTTGACTGGGAGTGTTAGTCCTTAATGTGGTGTCATCCAGCATTGTGGCCTTTGGATTGTGTCTTTCTGGCCTGCTGTGCTTTTCCAGAAGAGATGGATAAGATAGGTAATAGCTGCTTCAGGCAGGAGATGTTCAGAGGCTCTTGCTGCCACTGCCAAAGGAGACATTCCAATGGAAAGTGTCCCTTAATTATAAAGTAACTTTTTTATGCTCTGTGAGTGGAATGAAGCTGATGGATGCTGCCTTTGTGCTCAAGGTTGCATTGACATGTCAAGAATGACATGTCATAGAAAATAAACGTTAGAGAGAAAAAAACAGAAACTCCAAAATTAATAAAGAATAGACACGTGGTTTATGATGACAGATGAAGAAAGGTTCAAACATACCTAACTACAGCTGGTCAAAAAAGAAAAATATGAAGTTAGGAAAAAGAATGAACAGAATGTGCTTGAGTTCTCAAAAACAAAGATTTTATTGTCTGGAAACATGTCACTGATGAAAACAAAGGAGAAGAAAAATAGCATATTGAGAAAGAGCTTAATTGAGAAATGAGCAAAAATTAAACAAATTAAACAATTAAACAAATTAAAGGTAAAATGGAATGCAAAAGTGAGAAATTATAACTGAAATGCTCAACTTCTCATTTTTATGTTTTCCCTCAATTCAGTTTTTAAAAATAGGTGCTATATTGTCACCCTTAAATCTTTTAGAAGCAGTTGTTGCTATTAAGGGTATATTGCATCTTCTCCTTGGTATCTCTGTTATTTCACACTTTATTTTTTTTAGGCCCTTGTGAAATGCCATTTGCTGGTAGTGATTTAGTGCCAGGAGAGTTACTCTGCTTGCCCCATCATTTCCTCTTTAAAGAATTCTGTATCTATCAAGGCCATTCTCATGTTCAGTGATGACAATTTCCCGTAGTGACAAAATTTCTTCTCTGGTGGTGAGCTGATAGATAAAGGAGTAGTTGCAACTCTAGCTTGTTCAGTTTATTCTTTTTCCTTTCATTTTCTCCATTAAATTCCATAAAAATACTGACCTTTGTCAAAACTTACAAGCAATGACATCTGAAACACCACGCTCATTTTCCAGTTCCTTGCAACAGCAAAATAACAGAATTATCTCAGGAAATGCTATTAAACCCACTGTAACCACTGGGATTACAAACCCCATCTGTGCTATCTGAGGCTGTTAAGCATTCTGGGCTCCGTTTTTACAGATTTTGGGTTTCTATTAGATTACTTTGCTTTGCCCTTCAGTTTCATGTTGGCCTTCAGAGCTATTATTTTGTTCATCTTCCTCTTTTAAGAACTCTGTTCCTTTTGAGCTAACATGTCATCACTACTATTTTTAGAAAAGTAATTTCTATTTTGATACAAAATCTAATTGCACAGTGATTACTAATTGAGTGACTCCACTTCCAGTTGCAATGGTGCCATTTCAGAGCTCACATCTTCTGGAGTGTGTTTCAGGCAAAGGCTGGGACGAGGGTACACCCAGAATGGCCAAAGATCTACAAGTTTCTGCTCTTTTCTGGTGTATTTCCACCCAGAACTGGACAAGTGTGGAATTCTTTTGCTCAGTTAGAAGGGCCTTTTGCTACAAATATTAAATATTATATATATTTGTATAATGAGTATCTATAAGCCTTTCTCTTGGTTGCTCCATACATAGTTCAGTGAGCAGATCTAGACAGGTATCATCAGGTGAAAACTTGATTTCTGCAATTTCTCTTCTTGATTTGGCCATGATTTTGGTCCTATGTAGATGTGTAGACCAGGCTGCGCTTGTTGATAATACAGGGATGGTATGAACGAGAATGCGCAGTAGGTAACAGATCCATTGGGGTGTTCCAGGCTGTTCCTTTGAGCTTTGTGTTTCCTTGTGGAACAAAACAAGGTCCATGCCATGATTGATGTCATCTTCTGTGCTATGTATTCACTGGGATGGGTGATCCTCTAGGTATTATTGAATTTCAATGGGAAATTCAGGTAAAGGCTTCAGGGAGCATTGGAATGCTCCATCAGGCAGACCCGTGGAAGTGGAATTGTCCTCTCAGTTCTGTCCCATCCAGCCACACCCATGCCCCCATCACACACTTTCACTGAGCCCAGTATTACCCTTCTTCCATAGCTGCATCATCACTATCCCAAACCTATCGTTAGTTGTTGCTTGTGCATTAGAAAAGCAACTCTTTTTTGTGCTCTTCCTTCCAATGAGATCTATATTTTTGACATATTAGGAATTCTGACTGATTTAGTCAGTCCAGCCCTTTCCTTTGATAAATTACTCTTTGTCCCTGTTACTTTCTCTTTAAGTCATCCTGGACCATCTTACTCATCAGAGATGTCTGATAAGTGGAGATCAGCTTTCCAAATGTGCTGATAGCCTGACTGCAGCAATCCTAATAACTGAGTATACCTGTAGACTGTCCCTGCAGCAATGATGCTGAGCTGTCCTAGCTGTGCCTTCCTTAGGGAATGGGTCCATCCTGACGTTCTGCTATTCTGGACAAGGTCAAGAAAAGCCTCCCGTGGAGAGCTGCATCTCCTAGGATGAGGTGCTTTGACAAATGCCAAGTGATTGAGATATATAGCTGAGAAGTAGAAGGCAAAATGAGGAAATACAATCTGCTCCTGTTTGGGAACTGTAAGGGAATTGTCATACCCTAGAGTCACCCAAGAGAGAAGTGGTTCCCTTTAATTTTAAAATTCCTGCCACTGAGTTTGCAATGGAATGTGTTCCCCATTAGCGCAGGTTATGTTTTGATCACTACTTTGTTTAGGGGCCCTCATGAAAGGAGGAGCTACCTTTTAATCATCAGATTATTTAAAGTGACCCAGATAGAGACAGCAAGGATTAGATAAATCAGTCCTCCCCCAAGCTGATTTTGTTATTTAAAAGCCCTCCGGTTTCCTTTCCTCAACATCCTGCTCTAAGCGCATTGGGAACACATTAGCCAAGAAATATTTTTGCCTAAGTTTGTCTCTGTTATGATCACAGCTTCCTAGGTCAACACACAGGAGATGCTATTGTGACTGCTCAAGCATTCTTATCCAGATTTCTCATCAGATGGAAGCAATCCTCAGAGCAGCACGTTTCCAGCCCCAATGCGCGCTCCCAAAAGGAGCGATAGGAGCTCCGTGAGCGTCCACGTTCTGTTTTACTACAAAAGCAAAGGGAGGATTTAGGTGGTTCTCAGAGAAGTGATCAGCTTGTCTCTGTTAGGATGCCCTAGGATTTGCCTTACCAGGGATTGCACCCCCCATGGGTTGTAAGGATAATCTAACCTTTGGAATGGAGCACATTTTGCAGAGTATTTGCTACTCCATTATGGCAAAAGGTTTTAATTCCACCAACTGGGCTTTCTGCTTTTATATCAATATATTTAGAGAGGCAGATTTTTAGCTGCTGTGTATCAAGAGGAGTCATTTAGCTACAGTTTGTCATTGCTAATGTAATAAAGGGGCAGGCCCATTATTTGTTCACTGCAGGAGAAAACCAGGGAATAAATGACTTCTGGAGGATTATATGGATTTTAGAGATGTAAACAGAAGTAATACATTAAGGAGAATGAAAACCCCCAAATATTTCAACTGATGAAAACAAACTGAAGATATTTACAGTATATGTCTTAGTCCATTTTTTGAGTTTACTGTAAAAGCACTATGAAAGGACAAATGGTCCAGATGGAAAGATTCTGATTGAAGCAAGAAGTGTTTTTTTCTGTCAATAATACATATTTTTAGAATGTATTAGCTTTAGGAGGCTGCAGGAAATCAACATGCCAGTCGGAAGGGTAAGGGTTCAGCAGACCGACACACCATATTTCTCCCCTGCTGTGGTGACGCAGTGGTGACTGCGAGAAGCAGGCAGTGCAAATGTTTGCCGTGTGTATTCGTGAGTGTAGGGATGACTGAGCCACAACCAAATAAATAGAAACATGTTATTTTTTGTTTTAGCGCAATATTCCTTCTAGCCCTCAGCCACACAAAATAAATGGAGGCTTTCAGGACTGCTTTTCCTTTACCATGTTTCAGAAGGCAAACCCCAAATGCTGTTTTGGATGAGTGCCCAGATTCAAATCTGAGACTGTTCCCTGGCTAAGCCTTTGAGCCATTATCTATGCCCAGTATCAAGATGGTATTGTCTTGTGCATGGCCAGTCTGTTCTCTTCCCATTATTCTCCATCAGCTCCATTTCTGTTACAGGCTCCCTCTGTGTAAAAGCACCATTTTCAGAGCATGGAACATCTTGATTTCTGCCTGGCTGTGTTTCAGGCCCTGTTACTACTTTGCTGTTCTTGAGGAAAAAATAGTGATATTTGAAGCTGCTGAAATAGAATATTTGTGCACTTCAAATTCAGTATCTGGGCTCGGAAGTGACTTCGACTCACACTTCCCAAGAGAGAGGCCTTGCAGTGGGAAGGCAGCAGGTGTCAAAAAAATAGTGCTGCTCTCGGAGTCCTGGGTGATCCCTCATGAATGAGCTTGCCAAGTTTATCACACCCCAGACATCATCATTTATCCATAGTCTTTGTCATTATTGCCATGGTGTAAGTATAGAGTGGCAAACACTATTTATATTACTAGGGAATTAGTGGGACAGCTGAAGGGATGGTGCTATTTTCAGTGCAAGCTTCTGTATCACTGTCTTAAAAAAAAAAGTATTACAAGTTAGTTTATAATCTGTTGTCTCAAACAAGTAAATACTCTTTTAATTTTGTTTGTTTGTTTTAACTGTTTGGACCAGTTTAGGGACCAGCCTCTCTAATACAGTAATTCTTATCTTGTTCCTGAGTACTTTTCTCATCTTGAGTCTATGGGACTCTGTGGGCCTCAGTATCTGCCCTGTGTGATGGATGCAGGAATTGTCACCTAAATCATTGACTGACACTTACTGGGGATTTTACAGCAGGTCAGAATACAAGTAGCTTGCTTTCCCCTTAGGGATGTGCCACTCTACATTCAGCATTTCTGTGTGCACAGATACTTACATCTAATCTTTGTGTCATCCCTACTAGCACTTTCCAGCTTTGCTATGAAAGGAAATGATAGCCCAGGCAAGTGAATATGTCATGTACTGCTCACTTGGAAGCATGGAGGAAAGATTCTGCTCTGAAAACATGTGGTGCTTTCATCAGAAATCCATAGCATTTCATTTGGTTGTGGTTGTATCTAAAATGTGTTTTTACTGTATCTCTCTCATAATGTGGTTATAGGAGCTCTTGATTTGAATATTTTCAATCTTTCTTCAGAGTAACTCAATTTCTGTTGACTGTATGGCAAAGTGACATTCCTTAGGCACTTTAAAACTAAATTATATGAATTTCCCTTTATCTTATCCCTTTATCTCATACCCTTATCTTCACAAATTTCAGAGTTCCCGTTAGATTGATTGTAAATATGGATGTGATAGTTCAATTATTTGAGACTTTTTTAATAAAAAAGTATGGATTATCTGTTTCATGGAAAATATATTTTAAGGGAAAAGAAATATCAGGGTGAATAATTGTTAGAGTTGCTGCTATGTTAAAAGCCTGGATTTTGATATAAGCTAAGATCAACAAAAAAGAGACTTTAAAATATTAACATAGGTACCTTGATCTATCCTTAATTCACCCTTTTATACAGAGAATCTCTCCTATTAGTATATAATCCTCTTATGAAGAGTTTATTGATAGACTGGTTGAAAATAATGCTCTGAGCGTAATGCGCTGAGCAAAGTTCCCAGAACTGTGATATTGATAGTTCTATCAAGATGTGTGCTTTGAATTTAACTTGCAGATTGCATTTATTTGTCATCCTCATATTTCATTGATTACAATTAGTTTATTGCTTAAATTGTTAGAGGATTTTTCATTAAGTCATAGAAGGGCTGAGGATAGAAGCCCCTCTGGGGCTCATCTTGTCCCCCTCCTCTGCTCGAGCGAGGTCACTCACAGCCAGCTACCCAGGAACATGTCCTGGTTCTTGAATATTTCCTAGGATGGAGACACCACAGCCTCTCTGGGTGACCTGTGCCCGTGCTTGGGCCCCCTCACAGAAAAAAAGTGATGCTCAGTTTGTGTCCCCTGCCTCTGTTCTTTTCCTTCCCCGCATAACATTCTCCTCTTCAAGAGAGAATAACCTTTACTGAAGTATTTCCTTTCCTGTAGAGATTCCTAGTGACTGGGATAAGGGAAACAGCACCTGCAGGTAGAACTGTTAAGGTGAGGCATAGGTGTCACTGGTTTAGACTGGTACCTGTGGAGAATGGGGAAAACAGAAAGATTGTTGCTGAATAAAGATTTAGATCAGGAACTTACTGTTCTTATTGAAGTTGAGCAATATTCTGAAGAACAGAAAACCCCCTGAAACAGGTCTTGACCTTGAAGGCCTACAAATGATCATGATCTTACTGCATAAAACAGTATTTTAGCACATGACCATGATTCACACAGATTTTCTAATGTGTATAAACTGTTTGACAAATAATCTAAGCTTGTCTCACTCTTGTCTCATCCTCCATGTCAATATCTGTTTTTATTGAGTAAAACTAAGTAGATATGAGCATATATAAACCATTGCATGAGGTGCCAGTTTCCTTCTCTTTCCTGGTAATCTCTGTCATCTGATACAGTCTTAAACAGTTCCTGGAGGTCAGTAAAATAAAATAAAATAAAATAAAATAGTTATGTTCTTCTGGGTTTATGGTAACTATTTAGTCAAAGGATATGTTGCTAACTCATGAATCCTCTTCAAATAGGCAAAAATTAGAGATTATATATCTCTATTTTCTTTCTTTTCCTTATCAGTATTAAAGAAAAGATATATATTCATATATGTATATATGGATATAAGGTATATGGATACAACCAGGTATATGGATGCTAAAGTCCACAGCTAACAGTTCAGTACTGCATGCAAAGAGGAACCTTGGTTCCTTGAAGGCCTGCCATGAAATAAACCTCCACCAAGATATAGAACTGCATGATTTTCTCAATACTCTAATAATCCCTCTGCTTCTTCAGCCTGTGTTCTTCATTAGGGCTTGGGGACAATTTAATGATACAAATTCTGAGTCATATATAGATTTGCCAATTTACATTAATAGCTTGAAGAATCATTTGAGAGCTACTCATTTTCTCCAATTAGCCAGTAAATCAGTGAATGTAGTAGAAAGAATGGAGTATGAAATATTCTCTGTTTAGTGATAATTTCTCATTCTGACTTTATATTATAGCAGTAAACATCTTGCAGTACACATTTGTGGGGGTAATGAAATTGGAGTACTCTGTCCTCACCACGAATAGTCTGATGAAACCATTGTTTGGAAATGAATGTTATATATCATTACACAATTAATTTCGATTTTTGAAATGATGCACCAAATCTAAACACACAGGCAGAACATGATTGCACAGCTGGGCTTTACAGGAAAGAAAAATGTACTGCATTTCTCGTTTTCCAGGTCAGTCGGTATAGTTCCTTTAATTCTGGATGGTATGGGATCATAAACTGAAGGAAAATTTATTGAAATAAAAAGTGCCCACCACTGGCCCAATAAACTTGCTGAGTCCCATTGCACATGTTAAGGGGAGGGGTCAGTCTCCCTTGCAGTAAGGCCATGGAGAATCATTTCCCAGTATATCATGGACACAGTAGAAGACACTTTGGGATAGTGAAACAAAAGTCAAGGGAATCTGTTTCTTTAGTTTGGGGAGCTATGGGATTTTGGGCTTTCACATATCTCTAGAAGCAGACCAGAGAGCTGAAGCATTGTTGTACAGCTCTTAGCAACTAAAAGATGAGAAACTGGGAAGGGGATTTTAGATTGACGAAAGGAAACGAAGGGACGGATCTGGTTTGTGTAGGCATTTCCATTCAGCAAGTGCAGGACTGCCTGAGAGAGAGAAACTAGCTGTGGAGGAGACAGACAAACAGACACATCACCAAAACCAGGTGGGGTGGGAGGAGGATGGCACACCTGGGGTCCAGTGACCAGGGGAGAAGGAAGAGCTCCAGCAGGGCTAGCGCATAATCCTACTGGGCACAGCTCTGCCAAGGAGAGCAGGCATATTGGGAATCCTAAAATAGGAGTTTCCTGGCCAAGGGCCAGTTGCAGTTGGGGACACTGCAATTAGAAGCTCTGAAACCAGAGCTTCACTGAAAGCAGACTGAGAGAACAGACTTCTCTCTGCCAGCAGACAAAGTCAGGCTTGACCTTGCCGGGGGAGAAATTCAGGGCAATCTTTTCCAGCGTGTCTGGTAAAGGCAGTTTTGCACATAGATCTTAGCGTGTTGTAATTCCCAAAATGAGCTAGATTTCAGTAAAATATATACAGTAGTTTTAGAGTATAAATAAAGGCTGAAGGAAAACAATGGTACAATGACTTTATATGCAAGAATTTTCTTTCCCCTAATTGCTGTATATTCAGGTGTGATTATAGCACAGGTATGACAGAATGGGCACTCTTCTGGATCTCTGTGTAGAAAAACATTTAGTATTTCGTGGTATTAAAAGGTCATGAAGTCATGTATGTGTTGTTTATAGTCTCCTAATCCAGGATTTATTGTCCTAGTTCTCTTCCAGAACCAGGGACTTGAGTTGATTAAAAAAATTAGATTCTTCAAAGCTTTTAAGCAAATTGATTTACTGTGGCTTGAAAATTGTCATCCTTTCTCAATTCAGTGGGTGTGATCCTTGTAATATTTTGAGCTAGAAGGATTTTACAAACAGAATGTATTACATTTGAAAGACCTTTACCACTAAAATGCTGATGAGGCGAGTGGAAAATTACTATGAGTTATCCCTTGTAATTTGCCACGTTGGTTCTTTCCGGAGTGGGAAGGAGAGCTGGAATAGCGAGCCAGCTCCGTTACCTGCAGGTTCCTCTGTGCCCTTTCCTACAACTGCAATGGAAAAGAACCCAATCTGTTCCTAATTCCCTCTGCCAGCTTCTGCCTCTGCTTGGCAATCCCCTGCACCTTCCCAATTTTTCGGTGAACAGCCTTCCTTCATTTTACGTTACGATGGGATCTCTTATCTCCCCCTCCCCGTTAAGAGCTGTCTGAGGAGCAGCAGGGATACCAGAGATCCCTGACTCCTCAGCTCCTGCCCGGGGGGGACACAGGAGAGGTTGGCTCTGTGTGCTTCTGTTTGCTGTCTGGTTTTAGCAGTGATTTGGGAGGAGGGAAGCTGCCTATCAGCCTGACCTTACTGTTAAGAGGCTTTTCTTGATGTCTAACCTGAATTTTCCCTCCAGCAGCTTTGTAAACTCTGCTTTTTTGTTTTAGTCATCATGATCATGCAGAACAGACCTTCCCCCTCCCCTGCAAAGGCTGTTTTCCTACGCTTTGCCCTTTCCAGCCAGAACACCACTATTTACTAGCCTTTTCTCAAAGAAAGATAGCTTCCCTAAGGAGATACATTTTATGCCAGTGCAAGGATTGTCTTTATTACAGTGGAATGAGCTCCTTGACCAGTGACCAGCCTCTGGAAGACTGCTTTGACCTTCAGGGCCTTTTCTGCAGAATTCTTCTCTAACTTCTCATTCCCTGTGAGCATAGTTTCTTTTTCCTGCAGTAGTGCAGAAACTTGTATTTGTCCCTACTAAATTACCTTTCCAGGTCTTTTGACCATGGTTTCAAATGACAATTCTGTGATGTGATGGAGTTGCAGACTATGTTGGTCATGCTATCTGTGACTATAATAGGAGTCCATCATTTGAGTTGAGGATATTGCATAAGTGACCCCTGTGTAAAGCCACTCAAAATACATCCCCCAGTTTTGGTACTGAACTGCTGTTGAGTGTTCTCTGGGTGGCATTTTTTAATTCTATGTCCCAAGATTGTCAATGGAAATGCCAGAATATTATGCAAAGCAGCATTAAAAGACTTGCTACAACATTTATGATAGATGTCATATGATGTCCATGGCATAAATTGTGTTTATCGCCTGAACAGTCCTCTACATTTGTAACCACAGAGGGGGGTTGTAAAGATATCAATTCTACAATCTCTCTATTATCTAGTGACTGAAGAATGAGATTTCATTTCATTAGGAAATTATTGGAATGTTTCCACAGCAGGTTTCCTGGAAAGAATAATATTGGCTTCTCTGAAACAAGGCTTCTAGTTATCATGGTATTTGTATTAATTCTGATTGCTTGTGTGAATGCACAACCCTGTCATTCAGTGTGACAGCACACAAGATAATGAAAAATCAAATAAATTGCACACTTGAAGTCTGGTTTATGGTTTATTTTCTAGTTAAAAGTGACATTTCAAGCCACAAGTATAGGTGATTATGCCCTCTTATGCTACGTAGTAATCTACAGAATATTGAAGAGTTTTCTAAGGTCTTCTTAGAAATCCTAAAAATTCTTAGAGGTTAGTTATTGATCACGCAGACAGCTCACTTCCATGCCTTTCTTTCATCATGGTTTTGTAGGTAATTAATCACAATTGTTTGCATTAAAATACTTTAATGTGAAGAAAGAACTTACATTTTTACTGTAGGTTGATTGACTTAGAACAATTTTTTTAAATTACATTTTATCCAGAGCAAATTCTTTTAATAAATTTAGATCATTTTAATGTATGCTTTTAATTAAATGATAACTGAACCTGCTGTGTGGTCAGAAATGCAGTTGTTCCTTTGCAAGGCTGAGTTCCTTTATGTTGGATGCTTTGCAATGTTTTATGTATTACAAAATTTTATGTAGTATGTTAAGCCTTTGCCATCTCTACTGAGCTTGTCAGAAGGTATGGACTTCATGGTCTCAAGGGAAAGACGTCTTCGGTTAAGGAAATGTAATAAATGAAGGAAACTCTTGCTTTCCTGTCAGCTTTGATAAAACTTTATTGCCAGCTTTACATCCCTGAGCATTATCAACAAGGAATAGCTGTATTAATAATTAGTGTGTCCATTGCCTCCTTAAAATATGTCAAGAAGAAAATGACTGTGACAGCATGGAGAGTTCTGTGGGTTTAAATGGCATTGAACATGACTGTATTAAGGGAAAAATACAAGGTTATTGTTCTTACATTCAGTTACAAAACCAAAAATGCACTTTTAATGGTGTATTCATTTGTGGTTCATTCTTCTTGGTACATATCCTTTCCATGTGACACTATTTTCTCCTGTGTCCTTCCTAGAATGGCTTTACTCCTTTGTACATGGCAGCTCAAGAGAACCACATTGAGGTGGTGAAATATCTCCTGGAGAATGGAGCCAACCAAAGCACAGCTACCGAGGTGAGGGGATTTTCTCATCCTTTTCTTTGCCTGTATGTTCAGATCACTTGAAGTCAGAACTGTGTGGGCTGTGTCCAGAGGGCTTGTTGGTATCAATTGCTATCAACAGATAGTTGCCAACAAGCTTTCTTTTAGAATCACAGAGTTTAGGTTGGAAAAGACCTCCAAGATCGAGTCCAGCCATTAACCCAGCACCTGGGTCTTGGGATTTTAGTTGAATTCAGAAGCAGTGAGGATCTCTGTGGTGCTGGGTTCACAGAACCATTTGGGAGGTCACTTACTCAAACCTCCTGCTGCTGTTTCCCCTAAGTTGCACTGATTCTGAGGCTCTTCTGTGACTTGGTGTAATTTGTGAGTATTCATTATTGGCTGTGATTAATGTAAATTGGAAACCAAATGGCTCACAAGGATTGCACCCATGGAGCTTGGTAGCAAAGGTGCTGTTTTCTCCACGGACACTTTATTTCTACTGCTGGACCACGTGGATGTAAATAGGCAGAAGGATGGTAAAAATTTGGGATCTGGATTGTAAACCTGCAGTAATGCCTGTGCAAGCAGGAGAGACACATAAGTTGGAAAGAGGAGATTCCATCTCAAGAGGAACTGAATCCCACAAGCTTCTTTCTGCATATGTGAGGGGGTTTAGGAGCAATGGAGAAAACTCCCTTGGTCATTAGGACTATGCTCATTCTGTTTCCTCTTTCTGACAAATGTTCTTTGTTCCAGCCAAGGGAGCAAGTGAACAGGCTCTGTGCTGCAAAGTATGTCATCTTGCTGTTTGTTCTATGGCTGTGGATGTGCCATGAGAAGTAGCTATAGCAAAATTCCTCTCTGGCCAGAGCTTTTATTCATGTTTGTTTTCTCTAGCCTATCCAGAAACATTCCCTTTCTGGACTGCCTTCACGAGCGGATGAATTCGAAATGCCGGTGCATTTATTCTCCCTCTCCTTCTCTTCAAACCTGTCAGTGTTAACAGCTGTCTTACTGTCCCTTCTCTCAGGGGATACTGTACTATTTGGTGACAGCTCCTAAAATAATCCCCTCATAGACGTGGCGATCACATTACACGTCAGCTTTCTGAAGTATGAAATCCCATGTGATTGCCAGGCAACGTGGCAGAAATACGCTCCTTGTGAAGGAGCCAGGTGGAACTGGGGCTCTCCATGAGCCCAGTTCTGCTGCAGCCCACAGGCACCTGCTGGCATGCAGCTCCTAGTAACTTCTACTGGCTGGGAATTCATTCAGTTTACAGGAATTTTGAGGATGAGATGGTTATAATTGATGTGGCTTCTGCTTGAATGCAGACATCCATAGAACTGACACTGTAGTCTGATTTTATAAAAAAGATAGAGGGGAGAAAAAATAAAATATATTCCTACTCTGACCCTGACTCCAAATCTGTCTTCTGCCCTCAGAAAGATCAGTTTTCACTCTGTAGCTTGTAAAGTAAAGGCTCTTGACCTCTTTACTGCTTAAGTAGGTCGGATTTAAGTTTGGCTCTTGCTGAGGTGATGGCTTTCATGATTGTGTGAGTGTTCCTGAAGGAAGGCCATATATTGCTTTCATATATGTCCAGAGTTCATTTCATGAATAGGATGAAGAAATGGTACGCTCAATAAGGTGGGATGGCAGCCTGAACTGTGGATGCCACTGAAACAGAAGGAGAAGGACTTTCTGTTTAGTATCGAAGATTGGCCCTCCTCATGGGAGGTGAGGAAATGAAAAGCTGTCTCCCGGCTTTCCAGAGGCAATAGGAGGGGGAATGGAGAAAGAGTTGTGTCCTTTTAGAGAAGGGTGCAAGATGAAATGGTGCAAATCAAATGGATGAACTTGTCTTTGAAGCCTTGAAACTTGCACTGCCTTTGGATGCATTTAATTTCCTCTCACACTTATATATGTATAGATAAAAAAGGAGACTAAGGATGAGCTCAATTTCAGTCTCTAATCCAGGATTTGTTCTCATGTTCCCAGAGGCAAAAGGCAAATGCATTAAGCCATTTCAACACCTTATGTAGCCCCAATCTCAGAATTATCTTTACAGTTCAGCTGTTTTGTCAGCTGTTCCCCCTTTTTCAATTCACTGTACAGAATTTAATCTCTATTACAGGCAGAACCCACAGCACTATCGCTGTTTCAATGCACCGACCCACAGCTCGACGCAAAAGGGAGAGAAAGTTATTAGATTACTAAGGGGGAAAAAGTGCCTTGGCAATTGTTCAGATATTTCTTTCAGCATATGTTAGCTCTCATTCCTTCTTAACTTGGCCTTTATTCTTCTCTCATCTTTCCATATTCCTATTCCAAAGCAATGCTGTCCCATCTCTCATGTGGTTACAGTACACCTGTGCTTGGGGAGGATGCATGACCAGAATGAGGTTCAGTTTGAAATCAGAATGAAATATCTGGTTGCCCACACTACTTCAGCCAGAAGATCAAGCTGCTATCATGTTATTGTGAATTTTAAAGCACTGGCCATCCCAGGCACACGTGGAGGTGCAAGAAAACTTTAAACTAACTTAGAAACAAAGCTAAAACTTATGAATGAGAAGCAAAGATATTTTTCTGATTTTCTTTTTCCAAAAAATATAAATAATCTGATGTTTTCTTCCTTCAAATCATGTTCCTAGACTTGATCTGGATTTCTTGACTCATAGTTCATGTGTAACTTGGAATGGGAACAGCAGAAACACATTTGATACACTTTAATTTTGCAGAGATGTAAGTTATTCAGAAACATATTCTCTTTATATTTTTCACATTGACACTGTTCAGTGCTCAGTAAATTTACCAAAAAATTGCTAAAAATATGCTTAGTGGCCCATTTTAAACTGAGAGGTAATTAAGAGAGATGCTGTAGAATGGTCCTTTGCTTACACTTGACTTAAAAAAAGGGTACTTTGAAGTGTAAAAGATCTTTCAAAGCATTTCTAACATTTGAAAACCTTTTGAAGGTGTTTGAAAGAGTTAAAATGTTGTGCCTCCAATGTCATGTCCCTGGAGATGGAGTGCAGAGGTGGAAAACAGCTGGGAATGTGCTTCCCGAGTCGGTGTGTGCGAAGGGCACGGTGCAGCTCCCCGAGGCTGCCCGGCTGTGCTGAGCACCCCTTGTTTCCTGCCCCCCAGGACGGTTTCACCCCTCTGGCTGTGGCACTGCAGCAGGGACACAACCAGGCAGTGGCCATCCTGCTGGAGAACGACACCAAGGGCAAGGTGCGGCTGCCGGCGCTGCATATCGCCGCCAGGAAAGACGACACCAAGTCGGCGGCGCTGCTGCTGCAGAACGACCACAACGCCGATGTGCAGTCCAAGGTAACGGGGCGGGCTCCGGGCCCGGGGACAGCACTTTGAATCCCTGCCTCCTCACGGGAGCTGCTCCAGCGGGGAAGGACAACTTGATCCACCAGTATCACCAGTAATACCTTCAAGTTTGCAGTGTTAAGCTACACAGTAATTGCAAAGTGCTTGGTTTTCCACTTTTTAGTTACACCTCCCATTTCTTTGTTAACCAGCTTTTTCTCATTATTTGCAAACCAGAAGCCACTGGAACGGAAGCAGAATCACTGCTTCCCTGTTAAATAGGATACTGGTTTATTGCCCATGGGAAACATAGGTTGTGTTTATAGTTAATGCATGCTTGAATGGATATTTTCCCATAATTAACAGCATAACTCATTTCAGAAAAAGCGACATAGTTCTTCGTTTTGCGGCCAGTCTTTAATATTGTTCCTCTTTTTCCCAAACCGTGCTGCATCAGATGATGGTGAATAGGACGACTGAGGTACCGAGATCAACAATTTTTAATTACTCTTTCTGTTTCTTATGATTATTTTCTCTGCTCTTTGCCAATATTTCTTTATTATTTAGCAATAAAAGTGAAGATATGAGTCTTTTTTTTTTTAATACATAGAAATTTGTGACTCAAACCCCCTATTTTTATTCATCCTTTGTCTTAGAATTTCTTCTTGTTTGTGTCAGTATTGAAAGATGTTTTTGAGAATTCACATCAGTTCAAAGAAGTCTGAAGTGAGTAATGGAGCTAAGAGGATAAAGATGCTTTTTTAGCTCAATTTCATTAATTATGAAAATGCACTCACTTGGCATAACTAAATCAGGGTGTCTGGCTCAGCCAGAATAATGGTAAAATTAATTTTCTATCTTTTATAATAATAAACATAATCGAATTCCCCAAGGTAAAAACTTGTTCAGGGCATCTGCTTATTTTTACCATTGTTCTTATTACAATCTTTCCCATAAAGTTTTGCAAAGTCCTCAGGGATAGCCCATATTCAGAATTTATCTGCAGTAAATAACACATTTCTTGTATGGATTTTACTTCCACTATAAACCATGAGTCTGATTGGCTAGAACTGGGATTTCTCCCCAAAAGATCGATTCCACTTTTAGGAGAAAACGATTTCCCAGAGTGCGGTCACACTGTTTCAATACCTGCTTTTGAATAATGGAGTTTCTCTGCTGGAGGAGGGAATGAATTATGGATACATGTGCCCATGGGAAGGTGCTTCCCTCTTGGTGTGTGCACACATGAGCAGGCTGCCAGGAGGCAGCAGTGATGTGAACTGAAGGGTGACAGCTTCCCTGGGCACCTGCTCCATGGGCATGTTCTTCCCCGTGGGAAATGGGAAGGGCCTGCCGCAGTGCCCGCTGAAGGAGGGCAGCACCTGCCCACATTCCTTTGTTCCAGGAGTAGCTTGAAATGGCGATTTGGACCCTGAGAGGAAGGGAACCTAGCTGAGAGCACGCTGTAGTCGAGAAGCCAGAAGTATTCTTCCCTTTCTGTAACTATCAGCAAGATCCAATCAAATCAGTAAAAAGCTCTTCAGGGAAACCTCAAAAGCAAGGCCCTTTCTACATGAATTACTTACCAGAATAAAAGCTTGCTCCCTGTCCTAGTTTCTGAAAATTTAGTCTTTTTTTATGTTGTTGTCGAGCAATTCTACATATCATAGCTGGAGCAGGTTTCACCTTCTGGTATTAAAAAAACAATAAATAAAATGTGGGGTTTTGGATTTATAGATTGTGAAGTTTCTTCAGATCCTTTTCAGTCTGAATTGTATATAAATATAAATAATTATTATTCTTTTACTATACTACTAAGTAATTTCTCATGTAAACCAAAGTCTTTAATTACATTTTGAAGAATTACTAGTTTCAAAAACCAAAACCAACCAAACAAAAAAACTGAGAAGGAAGTCTGTTGTCCATATTTCTATTCCTAAGAGCAGTAAAATAGGAGCCCCAACAACTTTTGTGGTCATTTATCCAACCCCAGTAAACAGATGCAGCCCAAAAGACCCATGTTGCTTCCAAATGGTAATAAGGAACTTTCTTTATTTTCTTTAAGAATGGTTAATATGTTAATATTTTCTGTGATGAAAACTACTCTTACTGGTCACTGATGCAGGAGACTGAGCTAGGGAATGAAAGATTGAAACACTTTTGATAATCTCCCACCTGAAAACTGGCCTCTCTTCCTGAAAGGCAGTGCTGTAATATAGGTGGACACAGACTGGATAAATTTGACACGATGCATTTGTTGGCCAGCACTTTTAAAATCAATTTCTAGTTAAACTGGTGATCTCGTGTGAGAAGGTTTCCATAACGAGGGCTGTTTCCCTTTGCAGAGCGGCTTCACGCCTTTGCACATCGCCGCGCACTATGGCAACGTCAACGTGGCCACGCTGCTGCTGAACCGCGGAGCTGCCGTCGACTTCACGGCCAGGGTACGGACTCACCCCTTCATCCTCTTGCTTGTAGTGGCCTTCAGAAATGGGGGGTTTCTTTGGGTAACTCTTAGGTAAGAGCTGAGCGAAGGAAGAAACAAAGTAATGCTGAAGTTCTGTTGGGATCAAAGATGTCTTTTTCGGAGTAATTCTGAAAGGTCATCTCTGTGCAATGCACTGGAGGCTTTGGGAGTTGTGTAACAGCCAGTATTCCCAGCTGGAGGAAGCAGGATCCTTTGGCCAGCTCCAGAAAGCTGATGGTCTTATAATGTGTCAGCTCCCTTTGGCTTTTCTGTTTGTTAGATGTACTCTGGAAATAGATGTAGGATTGATTGGCTTTTTTGGTATTCAATATTTGCTATATCACTTTAATTTGATGTTTTCACATATATTTCAAAACCAGAAAGTAAAGTATATTGCTGTTATATAAATTCAATAATAAAAGAACTCATTAATCATGACTACTCTTTTGTGGTAAAGAACCTCAGAGTTACATAGTACAGTCTTTTCGCTGTTGTACATTATATAGTTTGAAGTGAAAACCTCTGGTAATCACAATCCAGCTCCCAGGTCACAAATTTGCTGTTTAATTTTGCCAGACACACTTTGAATTACTTCAGGGTTCTGCCTTCCAAACTGACTCCCTCCTGATTCCAATCTGGAGTAGCTGCTAATATTGTTTTTTGCCTCACCCCGAAGTGTTTTCAAGGACTTTCAGCCTACACAGCCTACACAGCCTGCTACTCTTTTATGCTCTTGGCACTACACAAGAAGGTTGCTTTGTGTAGGAGTGACGCATTTGTGTCCTCTGTGTATGTTGCAGTGATTGAAATGCCATCGGTGTTTTGTGACTATTGGCTCATTGGGACTCTGATCCATGTTTGTGTATTTGTCTAGCCCTGGGGCTGCCATGTTTGCTTGAGCAGATGCGCTGCTTCCTTTATTCAAGGACCCCAAAACAATGGAGAAGGAGTCTTGATTAGGAAGGAATTACTAACTCTAGCTTATATGGTGTGTGCCTAGCTCTGATGCTCTAGTACATTCTCGTTTCTTCTCTACAACGTGATGGTCTCATTTTTTGTGATCCAAACCCAAATTCACCCCCATTGCACACCTTCAGATCCATCCAGCTCATTGTTTGTTCTTTCCATGGTGTAGAATGGAATCACCCCACTGCATGTGGCTTCCAAAAGGGGAAACACAAACATGGTGAAGCTCTTGTTGGATCGCGGAGGGCAGATCGATGCCAAAACCAGGGTGAGTCTTTCTATTCCCTGAATATGATATTGTCCCTTCTGGGGAATGGACTGGGAATTTTTCCTTGCTTGCTTTTGGGGATTTTTTGTGTGTTTGTTTTATGTAGACTGTTTTCTCTGGTATCAGACTAAAGAACAGCTGGGGTTAGTGATAGTAGGAGGCAGAAATACTGTTTCCTTTAGTCTCCTGTATAACCTGCCTACATCATACAAGAAAAAAGCTGATGAAACTGATGTTTTTTAGAGAATAATCCTGTTAGCTGGTCCAACCTCACATGACACAAGATGATGCACAGGACATGTGATGCACAGCAAAAGGAAATGGAAGGTCTGGACTCAGCTAAGCCTTTCAGTTCCCTGGCCCCTAAATGTCTGTAGCAGTCACAGTATGCCCTGTGGAAGCTCCAGTGGGCTCAGTCCATTTTTGTTGGAAAGCTCATACTGGGGCAAGTAACCTCCTCAGTGCCAGCAGCCACGTGTCTCTTCCCCAGACAAAGCATGGGGTACTAATTAGGTGACTCTCACTGGCTTCCTCCTCCCAGTTATCCTATTGAGATGTCAAATCATCAATCTGCCCTTTATTTATGGGTGATTTCACAGTCATTCAGGGAAAAAAAAACCCCATAATTTTATATGGGCAGGCTTAATTATTTCAAATGGGATTTTGGAGTCACCTGGGAAAACATTGTTTTTTATTCAGCCTGAGCTGCACAGGGCTCGTTCTTCAGAGCTGCTGGTTTTTAGGCAGCTAGTCTGCAAAATTACATGTCCAAGTGATCAAGAATGTTTCAGAACACAAAGTTTAGAGCTGGACATGAGAGTTTTCGTTTAACAAGATAGGAAGGTAGATAATGCAGTCAACTACCCTTGGGGTTGATTAAACCTCTGCCATTACTTAGTTATTAATTGTATCAATCAATTTTTGCTTCATAAGCTCTGAAGACAGTCATGATTATTGTGAACTCTGTGTGTGATTGTGATTTTGATTTCTGATTATGAAATGATATCTCACTGATTTTTTTTATTTTTTAATTACTACTGCTGATGAGAAAAGCTGCCTTTCAAGCAGATGTGCAGCAAATCACCTCTGCTCACATTTTCCACAATGAATGCCTAAAATCTCATGGAAAAGAGGCATGAAATGCTAATAATACACTTCAGTCAGGATATTCCACATGCTCCTAAGCACAGAGAAATAGTTTATCTGGCCTGTGGAATAGCAGTATTGAATTCCCCTATTTCCTGTTCAGTCGTTAGCTATTGTTCTTAGCCAGGCCTACACAGATGATTGTGAGGGACGTTTTAGATTTTAAGAGGTCAAGGTGTTTTCCCTTCCCTGCTCACCCACAAAGGTTGAGCGCAGCTGTGAATGAACCTGAGAGAACAGGATTTGCCCAATGTAGGTGGGAGGGACCAATTTTAGAGTCTTCTCATTGTCTTGGCTCCCTGCCCTGTGTCAGCTGCTACATGAGCTCAAAATGTCAGTACAAAGGTATCCCTGAAAACCCATACAGGTATCCTAAGGCACACATATCCCAGCTTGCACAGGCTCCACAGGTGGTGGTTGGTGGCGTCCATGTCATTGGTAGGGAAGATTCCAGAGCTTTGGTTGTGCCGTCCATGTTGTTGTGTCAGGTGTTTATGTTATCTCGGTGTGTCTCTCTTCTCCCTGTGCTCTGTCCACACACCTCGTGTGCCTGGCTCTGGCTGTGAATCCGTAAGGTGTGCAGGAGGCAGGGATGTGTTTCACGTCCTCTGTCTGTGGCAGCACAGACCCTGCCAGCCTGCTGCGGTACTAACACACCTTGCCTTCCCTGCTGCCTTCCCTTGGCTTCCCAGGAACACCTGCCTTCTTCCAGTAGGTCACAGTCACTGCAAAACAGCGGAATTAAATACTAGGATGTTTCGCTGCCAAGTTCTTGTGCTCCACACCACATCAAAATAAGCTCTTTAGTTAAAACAGTCCTCGCTTCTTTCATTCTGTTTATTTTTAGCTTGCTTTGTTACATGACATCCGGTGCTGCATAAATTAAGATGCAAAAACTTATTTTAGAGGATTGCAGATGAGCTTCAGTGCTTCAGTTTTGCAAAGTTAATCTGTGAAAGCTTACTGTGTTTGAAAATGTTCCATTGGAATGACTCTTTAGGAGCTCCTGTGTTGTCTAAAAATATAAATTAAAATGTCTATTCCTCAAAGGGAGCAAATGATGCATGTGTCCTGCTGTTCCACAGTTAATGCAGCATGTCAGAAGAAAGCCCTGCTTGCTGCAGGAATTGGTATTTTTATTTTCTATACATTTCAGAATGCATTTGCTGAAATTTAGTGGCATTTCTCACAAAGCCATGAAAGTGTAGAACTGCTGCTAAATCTCTTGACACAATTACATATTTTCAAATCATATTTTACTTATTGTTTTGTCGAGTTCTACCATTTTTTTCTCAACCAAGTCCTAAGTTTTTAAAATGTGAAATTTAATTTCTCTTTTATATTGTATCCAAAGCAGAAATGGAAACTCCATTCTCGACTATAATCACAGGATACTTTTATTAGTNTATTATGTTAACATATATTATTATATAATATCTGGTATATGTTTTGCAACTTCCATTTACATACAAGTCTTCCTTTGACTTTTGTTCACTAAGTAATGAATGGGTAAAATTTCCTATACTAAAATATTTCTTATTCAAAATTTTAGTCAAACTTATATTCTCTATACATATTCTGTATACATTCTCTTGCATAAGTAAGAATTTCAATGACATAATTTTATTTAAAAGTTTCATATTTGGCCAAAATTCTTACCCGTGTAAATTCTGATGGTTAGTTAGAGTTAGGGGGTCAGAAAAATTGTGCAGAAACTTGTTCTCTGAAAGATGGGGAAAAGTTTAATTTATGATTAATTCACTGTCAGGTGATCAAAGGTAGCATGGCAATTACTGTTTCTCGATTTGAGGGAAGGAAAGCATTTACAGCCTTCCTGAAACATATTAAGGATTGTTACAGGGAGAATTACTGTCAGCATTTAAAAACAATTTTCACCTGGCTAAAACAAAATACATATCTATTAAAAAAAGGTTCTCACATAATGGAATCATAACAGTATGTACCTTCAGAATATGGAAATGTTGCTGACTGTTACAGGGTTTTCTTTCTGAATATTTCTGAATCTTTCTGAATCTTTCTGAATGCAGGTTTTTTATTATCTCTATTTTTATCATCTCTGTCTATAAATTGTATAAGAAAAAAAAAGAACAAGAACATGAGGCTTTTTTGGTTCTGCATGCTTTTTTGCTTTTAAAATAGTGTTATTCACAGGCTTTTAGCACCTTGCTGGAATTTCCGTTGTTGTGGGAGAAAGCAAACACCCTTCAAAGGGGGAGGAGCACTCACCTGTCTCAGGCACTGAAGTTATCACACATTTTGTGTTCTTTCTATTCAATCTTGCCAACATTGAAATTAGATTTTTCTTGCTCAGGGACTTTTCTTTAGACTCCTTGTGCAGGCTCTCATCCTGAATATTTACAGTTGAATGAAATCGGTGGAATGAAAGAGAGCATCTAGTCTTGGAAGGGAAAGCTCATTGTGTGGGGAAGCCAGCATGTGGTGTGCCTGGAGCATGGCAGCTGGAGCGGGGATGGGCGTGGGAATGGTGGGAGAAGGTCTGGTGAACCAGCTGGGTTGGAGAAGGGCCACGGGAAGGAGGAGGCTCAGCCGGAGCTGAAAGAAGTGGCAGGTCACTCACGGAGATGAGCGGCACCAATGGGAAAACAAAAGGAAGGAAGCTGTGGGCGGCGCAGCCCAGATTTGGTTGGTTTGGTGTGGGTTTTTTTTGTGGGGAATGTGCTTCAGACACCCCTTAACACTCATTCTGGAAACCTACTGAGACTTATTAGTAATATCTTCTTTTGTAGATCTGCATCCTGACAAAATAGGCTTGGCTCTGCTATTTCCACATGGGAGGGGTAACCACTGTAGCAGGATGCTGGCCCTGCCTTGGCACCGTGCTCTGTACTGTGTTTGCTCCTGCAGTAATGCTGCTGTGACATTTTCTCCTCATCTTCCTACATGCACAGAGCACTAATAATTCATCAACAGCTTTTGCTGTTCCTAAAGCCATGTCAGATTATAAATATCTAATCACAATGCAGATATTTCCCATAAAAAATTCAGTGTCTTCATATAATGTTTACAAGGGAATGGGAAGGGGTGTTGTTGTAAGGATTGTCTAAGCAAGTTATATAGAAAATGACTGTTATTTGGAGTTATTTATGTTAATATCTTAATACTCAAGCAAGCACATGGTCTATTTTTTGCTGTATTTTTCAAATTTGTGCTGTGAATGGCAGACCTGGAGGAATACTTTACAGCATGTTTAATTATGTCAAGAGCTTAGACCAAGAGGGAGACTCGCCTCGTTCATTTTTAAAGAGATGAGGTTTAGTTGTAATGAAAAATGAACAAATTAAAAGCCCTTTATTTGTCCAGAAAATTTAGACAATTTTGCATGTTTGACATATGGAATACTAAAATTTTACTTCACCCTTATGAAAATGAGAACATACAGCTGCAGTTTAGAATAATTCTTTGATAATTTGTCCTTTGATGTTCACGTCTATCATCAGATTTGGGTCGAATGAGCACTGAATGTGAGCAACTGTCCTGCAAAAGTGCTGCCCACATAATTTCCCATAAAAAGTCCCTCATACACACAGCTTCTTTTTTGTCTCAATGTCTCTGCTAAGCTGAAGGAAAGCATTTGTGAAATTATCAAATAATTCATCTTTCTAAGCCCTACAGTTGGGAGTTGCGCACAGAGTTCAGAGTTAATTTTGCAGGTTAAAAAATGATCAGGGGTAATTTTTGAGGGAAAAAAGGCACAAATTTACCTCATATTTTGAGAACCATTTAAGAGGGAATTAGGATTGATGGAATTTCCTGGCTTCCATGCACACAGAGGAGATTATATTGTCATTTCTAAGGGTGACCCAGCTGTCGGTTGCACCGCTGAGTGTGAGTTAGGAGAGTACCACATTTGGGAAGAGCAGAACACCAGGTGTGGGATGTCACCAGGGAGATGGAAACATTTAACTCTTCATTCCACACAATCCAGGTCGAGGAGATAAATGTCAAACCTCTTTAAACATTAAATTGCTGAATTTCTTGTCTCTTGGCATAGCAGCCTTTGTGTTTATGGAATATCCATTATCTGTGCTTCAAGGTCTGTGTCTGTCTGACCCAGGGTTGGATGTCCTGTCAAATGACGTGCCTGATGTATTGGTCACTGTATGTTCTTTAATTAGCAAAGGACTGATTGACAAAGTACTTAGGCCAACTCCTGCAGTCAATTTGAGAGCACTGAGATAATGGCGCAAAAAAGGATTAGTTTGTTATACTGGTGTGTCTTTTCAGGTTAGTTCATATCAGCATGTCTGCATTGTTTTCTGCACTAGTTGTTCTACTACAACAGCTCTCACTTTGCAATTTTCCTCATCTTTGAATAAAACATATAAGCAGAAGAAATTAAAGTATTAAATATACAATAATTTTAAAATTTACATACTGTTTTCCTCAGAGCAGAAAGAGGAAAGGGAAGAGGGTTCTGTGGGAAGTCCTCAAAACAGCTATGGCAGGGTAGAATAGGATAGATAGCAAATTTCTAGCTCTGCTTTTAAAGGGAATTGTAGATAAGAACAAAGAAGAAATAATGTTTTTAAATTATTTAGGTTTTTTTGTTTTAGCCAGACTTTCTTGTGGAGTTTTTGTGCTTCTTAGCTTGTATTTTTCTTCTTTTTCTCCCTCTTGGGATATGTCCTGCTTTCTTTCAAGGATTCATACGATCCTCCTTTTTTTCACTGTTTTATTAAATAGAGTAACATCAAAGCCACCATACAGATAGGGAAAGTGAACTTCCCACATTGATTAAAAATGTAGAACACAAGAGGCCAGAAACTGGAAAAAAATACCAAATAAATACCTTCCCTGGAAATGCATTTAGGATATATTCTTACCTTTGTAATGCCAGTGGGAGTTATCTATAGGAATCCCTCTGGCAATGGCATGATAATGTACCTCAGTTGTTCATAAAAAGACTTGTTTTAGAGGACTCTGAAGTTTCAGTGCATAAAAAATAAGTAAAGTAGTTCCACCTAATTCTTCACACTGACCCCACCTGCCAGTGCTGAAGGGTGCGACTTCTGGTTTTGGGTTTTATCTTGTGCCTGTGGAATTCCATTGCAAAGCTTCCATGGGATTTAGGGATATCTCTGAGAGAGTAGGCACCAAGGCACACCTAACCCCATCAGTGAGTCTCAAAAGCCTCTGGGAAAACTAGATAAGTAAGGGAGAAAAATTCCTCCTGCAGACTTCAACTCGTTGCAGCTGTGGAGCTTTGTGTGCTGCTCACTTGGAAAGAGCTCTGTGCTTTGGAAACTGGGCATGAGAGAGGCTCTGCTTCTTGCACCAGCCCTTTGTTACAGGGCAAAATGAGGTTGCAGTTGCAACAGCACTGTGTAGTCTAGAGGTACTTTTAATTTGAAAACATAGTGGTGCAGGTTTCCTCCAAACCCCAGCAAGCTAAATAGTATGTGTATGAAGCAGTCACCACCTCGTACTTAGTGCCATGTTTTTGCAGTTTTACTACTTTTTTAGTCTCTGAGTGATTCAGACCAGTACATTCTCCTTTTAATCAAGCTGTAACTGGATTCTTCAGTGGGCTCCTTAGAATAAGAGCATTGATGTCACCCAAGAGGAGCAGCATGTCTCAAGGGGGCAAAGCTTTTCTTGTGATTAAAAACTATTCCCATTTTACCTTTGTAAAGACACCTCTGCTGAGTGAGTGTTGATGACATCTCTGAGTGCATGCTTGAACATTACTGAGGGCTAATAGCATAAAAACTTGGCTTTTCACATCCTACATGTTACCTTTTTTCAGTTATTCAGCACTAGTAATCTTTTACAACCATTTTTCTAGCCTCATACTTATTTTTCTGCATAAAGTACAAACTCTACAAAAGCTACCTAGCAATTCATTTTCCCATCCAAATAGTTCATGAACACATCTTATGCTACCACTGCTGTGATCATTAATAGTAGCCTGAGCAAGTCTTTTGGTACAGAATGGTGTTCTGCAATGGATAAAACTATTGTGGAGTTGGTGGTCTCACAGCAATTTTAGAAAAGATTTGTTAGCTGTCTGTTCCCCCCTCAATCTCAGAAATGAAAGATTTGATTGTGTTTGTCTCTCTCTTTTTCTCTTGTTTAAAAATCTTTTTCTTGATGTCTGTTTAAAAGCAAAAGAAAATTCTAGAGCAAATTTTCTAGTTACAAACATTGCTTGTTTCATCCCTGCGTCAAAAGCAATCCAAAGGACAAGGGTTGATTTATGGAGCATCCTCAACCCAGCAGGCATTACCCAGGGAGAGGCAATGCAGTCTCAAAGCCATGGAGAGGAGAGGGAGGGGAGGAGGCAGTGCATCCTCACATTATCCTCTTTGAGAAGAGATTTCTGCGCACAACGGGCTTCATCTCTCAAACAGTAACCTTAGAGGGCTCTTTACTGGGGCAAGGGAGAACGGGGATGAAACTTAGTGCTGTGGAGCCAGCTTCACTTAGAAGTCAAAAAAGGAGCTTTTTCACACATGTGGGGCTGCATTCCTGGAAGGTTGTTCCCCAGTGCCAGGACAAACAGTTGGGAATGCACTCATTTGTTTTCTCTCCCTTTACTTCAAGGATGGACTCACCCCACTGCACTGTGCGGCACGAAGTGGCCATGACCAGGTTGTGGAGCTGCTCCTGGAGCGAGGTGCCCCACTGCTCGCACGGACCAAGGTGTGTGTGTGCCCTGTTAGAGTAGGGAACACCTCTCTGTAGCCTTCCACAGAACTTTGAGTGTCACTGAGAGGACAAGGAGGATGACAGGAATGTAACTGTCCTCCCAAAGGAGATGTATTACTGGGTAGAATGATCCAAAAGAAGGTTTTCTTTCATAATCCTTTCAAATAAATGAAAAATGTACACTTGTTTGCCCCTCTCTCTAGTATCAGACCAAACACATGATGTGAAGTGCTACTGCCAGCACTTCCCTTGTGTTGCTTCCTGAGAGTGTAGGGGACAGAGATGTGACAGCTGAGTCAGGCACTCCTGGGAGGTGATTCCTGGTACATATTTTCTGATCCTTCATGTAAGATAATGAGGACCATTTCTCCTAATTGTTTTTATGGACTATTTCAGACTTGGAGAATTATTTCAGTCTGTTCTTCCTCACATCTGGAAAATGCATATCTAAAATTAGTAAACTTCCTACAAATTCTGTCTCTTTGGTGAACCTAATGAGAGGAAGATACTTGTATAATAGCAGAGCCCCAGTGAGCAGCACCTCACAACAACAAACACCCTTCTTATACGTGCCACCATCCTAATGGGGGTTGCTAGAAGCTGCTGTTCTGTTCTCTTTTGTCACAGAACGGACTCTCCCCACTGCACATGGCAGCCCAGGGGGACCATGTGGAATGTGTCAAGCACCTGCTGCAGCACAAGGCTCCCGTGGATGACGTGACGCTGGACTACCTGACCGCCCTGCACGTGGCCGCTCACTGCGGCCACTACCGCGTCACCAAACTGCTGCTGGACAAGAGAGCCAACCCCAACGCCCGGGCCCTGGTAAACCTGTCCCACCTGGGTCGTGTAGCAACGCTGGCCCCTAGCTCTTACCAGGAAAGCTAAGATAGAACTGTCAGCAAACTCCACAGCCTTAAGTAGGTGCAGTAGCCACAGGGCTGTCACACCGATTGGTTACCAGTGCTGTGCCTTGTAGCCTTAGGCCTGGTCATGGAACACATCCCATGGCAAGTGGCTCTAGCATCAGGTCTGGGAGCTCTGTAGTGTCCCTAAAATCAGAGCTAGTTCTAGCTGATGTTGATGTATGCATTGGTGTTTTACTGAACTAATGGTTCACTTTTCCATACTGGGCGATACAATACACAAATAATTTCTGGGCTTCCAACTGAATCAGTGAGTTTATCGACGTTGGGAAAACTGATTAAAAAGTGACTATTTCTGCCTTTATCAAATCATGACATTTTCCGCTGTTAGGTGCCATTTTTCTTGCTTTTCAAAAAACAGTTCTTATGCTTACAGGACACCAGGTATGATTCCTTGTACTCACTGATCAAACCATTGCCCCTAACAGGGAGAAAAACATCATGTTTGACTCTGGAAATATTTTAAGAGTCTTTATCCGAAGTCAGACAAGATTCCAGATTTCTCTACTAGGAACTATTAGCTGGCTGGGAGTTCCAATGTACCAATATATTGCACTCTGTCAGGGACAGAAAGAGTCTGTGAGCACTTGAGATGCCCCTGCATGGCCAGAGTTCTGCCATTGCCTGTTGCATCAGGGGCCTCCACAGAACTCCCACTGCAGGGCACTCGGATGCCTTCCCCAGTTTCCCATCCACAGTAGGACCCTATCCTTTACTTCCCTGGAAAGGCTCTCCCTATCTTTTACTTCCTTGGAACTGACATGTTTTTCTTCTGCCCTCTCATTTTTCTTGGCCCTTCCATACCCACAAATCCCATAGCCCCTTTTGCTTTCTCCTCTTACACTTCTCATGCTTTGTCTTTCTCAGTGTCATGTTCACTTGGTTGTTACTTTTTGACACTCTTTTCATCCTTTCTTGTTTTTTCTTGCCAGTTTTTTGATTATCTCTAGCTGCACTTTCCTCAGCTACCCACACATACCCCCCTACATCTTCTTTCTTCCCTTCCATGACCAGAAATATATCTTCTGTTCCCCTCCCTCCATTCCTCCCTCCCTCCCTGTGAAACATCTGAAACAAAAGGAGAACTCCCTCGGGCTGCTGCCTCTCTGCTCTCTTCCCACCAAACTGGTTTTCTCTCCCCCCCACCCTGTTCATTTTCTCTCTCTCCCATCAGAGACTTGTCGCCTTTGGCTTGTTGATAATGTTTAATATATTAAATGAAGCTCATAATTTCTGTTAGTGATACATTTTTTCTGCCTTCTCCTCTCCCCCATCAAACTGTTCCTCACTTAAATAGAAGCAGCAAAATTAAATCAGCCGAGGCAGTAAAATTCAGTGAAAAAATATGGAAACTTCTGACACAGTAAAACTCCCTATGAAATATATGGAGAGAAGTTGTGTGGGAGGTAAAATATCAAATGGTTTTGATTCTTTCTTTAGAAATTGGAGACACAGTAATAATATTCAGCAGAGTCCAGTGATGGAATAAATATTACAAAGAATTAATTTTCAGCTACATTTGAAAAAATAATTGTTAATGTTTGCAAAATGCTTTGGGGATACAAGCACTATGTGAGTTCTCAGCTTTTTCAATGTGTATATGCTTTAAAGCACCTTCAAATCAACTGGTAATTAACATTTCCTTTAACAGAAGCAGCCTGTAGAATAATTGTCATATGATTATCTCTTCCCATAAACTAAGATTTCACTGCTAGATTCTGGTTACTGCTGGTTGATTGTTTGGCAATACTGGTCCTCTTCATTAGAAAATGTAGCAATTTTTCAACATCATCTAAAAAATATTACCTGTGCTTTTCACTAAAATGTTCACGTGTGGTGAATAATACGTTTGTTCAGCTTCAGGCACACACTTAACCTGCATTAACAGTCATTGAGTTATCATGTCACCACAGCCAAAGGGGTGGTTATTTATTTAAGGTACCTCAGAATGTGTACACACACTCAAACATGGATATTACACCTTAGGTTGGTATATAAGTATAAAAAGAAATACACACGGGTGCTTAGATTACAAGTCAGAAGACAAATTAGGGTGGAGTCTGAAGGAAGTACTCTGTTCATCTCTCTTTATCAGTGCAAGTGGCTTCAAACTGAAAGAAGTATATTTAGGTTAGCTATTAGGGAGAAATTCTTGGCTGTGAGGGTGGTGAGGCCCTGGCACAGATTGCCCAGAGAAGCTATGGCTGCCCCATCCCTGGAAGTGCCCAAGGCCAGGTTGGATGGGGCTTGGAGCAACCTGGGCTAGTGGAAGGTGTCCCTGCCTGTGGCAGGGGGTTGAACGAGATGGGCAACACAAAACAGTCTGTGATTCCATGATTCTCCTCTAGAGAGATATAGGAAATGCTTTATAAAGGCACTGATTCCAAAGTGATCTCTAATTTCTTAGATTTCCCTTGTGTTAGGCAATCTTGGGAAGCATTGGCTGCATGCAGCCTCAGGAAGCACATGCACACGCATGTGCAGTCTGCAGTCAGGACGGGCGTATCTGTATGTGAAGTGTGGGGGTGGAGGTTCATTTTCTCTCCCCTGCCTGGGAAGAAAGCAGCAGCACTGCTTTGTTGTGCCTCAGATAGTGGGAGATGTCTGTAACTCATAACCTGTTGTGCTTAAAGAAGGGTTGCTTGTGGTAGTCTAACCCTTGTGCTCCCAGCGTGCCAGCTTGGAGCTGTGTGGGAAGTGTAGCTGCATGTTTCTAACTAACATCACTGTCTTTTGCACAGAATGGTTTTACTCCACTGCACATTGCCTGCAAGAAAAATCGCATCAAAGTCATGGAACTCCTGGTGAAATATGGGGCTTCAATCCAGGCTATAACAGAGGTAGCAAAATGTTTTACATCCTGCAGAAACATTCCTTCTCTCTCTCTTCCGTTTTTGCTTCCTTTTTTCTGTCTCTCCTGTCATGCCTCACTTTCCTGTGTGTTCTATTTAAACGAAGAAGCCCCTGCCTCCAGCCATGCAGAGGAGTAAAACTGCTCTTGCTTTGTTTCGCAGTCGGGCCTCACACCAATACACGTGGCTGCATTTATGGGCCACTTGAACATAGTCCTCCTTCTGCTGCAGAACGGAGCCTCTCCCGATGTCACTAACATTGTGAGTATGGCTTTCGCTAGAATCCTCTGCTCAGGACCCACAGAATGTCTCTGGTCTGCCGTGTAGCCCAACCCGAGGTCACATTTCAATGATACTTTGTTGCATTTTAGGGCAATTATTGTAGCACTTTTAGTGAGGAGGGTAAAGTGATGGCTGTATGTGTCATAAGCCATCTCTGGTTTCATGTACTCTACAACAATGCTCAAGTAGATAAAGTTTTCCTTAGAAACGGACAAAGCTTACCAAAAACATCCAAAATGGATTATAAGCCAAATCCCACAAAGTCCATGTTTCTGTTGTGAAGGATGAAATTCAAGTCCAAGTGGCTCTAATTTCTGCCTGCGTAACCTTCGCTGGCTGCCATGAAATTGTGTCATTCCTGTCAGTGAAAGAGTATAAAATGCTTAAACTCCATTAAACAAATGCAAAACTAGGAAAATCAAGATGTTCCTCTTGGACAGGAAATTCCAGGAACTGGTGATTAAATCTGGAAAATGTGACCTTTGGGATGTAACCCAAAATGCAGAACCTGACTTACCATAAAAATCAGTGTTTGTATACCAACAGCCTAGTTACCAGGAAAAATAATAACAAAAACAACATTATAATTTTCTGAGATGTATTTCATAAGATATTTTACTGTTTGTCAGTATAAGCAAATATTTAACTTGGGACCACCTGTACTTTGAAAGCAGTTTTTTTCAGTACATAAGGTTATGGGTAGGTGTTCCCAACAACAAAAACAGTAATTTATTAATCCAGGTACACTGGACTTACTGTTTTTTCTCAGTTAGAAAAATCTTACATGGAACCCAGTGAAATTGTTGAGCATGCAGAATTGTTTATGTGAATCATTAAAATGGATTTTTCATATGTTTTATAGAAGCAATCTTTATATAAGAAATTTATTGATAGTAAAAAAACAACATAAAATTCTTGTGGAAGCAGTTAAAAATATTGTGTTACCAGACATTTGTGTGCAAAGTGTGACACTTCACAATTTCTGCTACACAAGTCTCTTGGCTTTCACTTGATAAGCTGAGGTTCCCTGTTGAATTACTGTTTCCAAAACCTAAATTGCTTTGCTAATTCAAACACAAAAGGGTCATCGTAGAAATTTGATCTTTAGAGTGCTTTTCACATTTTAAACAGCTCATTCTTCAGGTAATAAACTTTATATATAGATGGAATTATTAAGATTTGTAGCTAGGGCTGTGGGATTTTGTTGCTGCATACCTACTAATCACAGCTGGTAATGTGATGTTAATTTAAAAATGACAAGGTAAGTCAAGTCCTGGTGAAGAGGGTTTGCTGTAATTAAAAGTTCCTATTAGCAGGCAGGCTTCATCTGCTTCTTTCTCTACATCTAGACAAGGACAAGAAGGCATGATTCCCAGTTCTGATGTAAAAGATCTTGACTAGAGTGTTCATTTTGGCAGCTGCAGTTTAATTGGTAGTAGAGGGGAGACAGGCCTTACAAGAGAATATTCTCCAGCTCTGATGTAAGAAAAATGAACAATTAACACAAAGAAATGATGAGTCCTGCTATGTTCTCACGATACAACAGATGAATAGAACTCCTGGTTGTGGAGCTGTCCCAGGACCTGATGTATCAGATACTGGTGAGCTGCACAGGGACCATTTCGGTCCACTTTGGGACACCTCACTCAAAGAACAGAGCCCAGTTAAACTAGGAATGCTGTCCTCAAGGAATCCTCATTTTCAGTATTTCTTTGAAAACTTATGCCAAAAGTAAATGCTTTGAATATTCCTGATCTGAAATTCCATATCACTCCAGTCAGCTTTCCAAAATTTCATATTGTTCAAATTCTGTGAGCTACAAAAGGCTTGAAACAAGATTCCCCATCGTGGATACAGAGCCACACCACTGAGCACAGATTTTACACATTGCGTATGCTGGCTGAGTTGTGCTCAGCCATTGCAAGGCCTCTTAATGCTGCCAGCTCCACACAGTGTGCAGGAAGGGACCATCTGGAAAAACATCCCCTTCCATCTTGAGGCTCCTGTGCTGTGCAGTCCCTGGAGAGGGACAGGCTCAGTGTGCTCTGCTCTCCTGTGCGGCACACGAGCTGATGCCCTGTTACGTAGAAAGATGAGGGACATGTGTGACCAGGGCAAGTCTATCTGGCAGAATTTTCCTAAGATGGGATTTTCATTCTGTCTCTCAGTTGTTGAGGCTGTCTTTGTCTGGGATTGGGCAGCTGGCAAACCAAGGCATTCCCAGGTACAGTGATGTGTACACCCTGCCCTGGGGCTGGAGCCGGACTCACAGCTGGCAGAAGGATGGGTCTCAGCACAAGTTACTGGCAAAGCTCTTTCTTCATGGAGGTTTAGGACACTGAAATGCTTTTGCTTTCCTGCAGCGTGGAGAAACTGCATTGCACATGGCAGCACGTGCTGGGCAGGTGGAAGTGGTTCGCTGCCTCCTGAGGAATGGGGCCCTGGTTGATGCCCGAGCCAGGGTAGGTGTTCTGTTTATAATGTTTTTTCCTTCTTCTTAAAACCACGGCTGAAGGAATCACTCACCACCTCCCTCTCCTCCATTACTCTGTTTTTCCTGTTACCTCTTCCTATGGCTGTGTAAGCCAAATGCGTAGGAAGACCTGTGGGGACCAAGGAGGATGCTATGTGGCTCCACAGCACTAACGACCCACTTGATTTGAGTTGTAGGAAGAACAGACCCCACTGCACATCGCCTCCCGCCTGGGCAAGACGGAGATCGTGCAGCTGCTGCTGCAGCACATGGCTCACCCCGATGCCGCCACCACCAATGGCTACACCCCGCTGCACATCTCTGCCCGCGAGGGGCAGCTCGACGTCGCCTCCGTGCTCCTCGAGGCGGGCGCCTCGCACTCCATGTCCACCAAGGTAAGGCAAAACGCTCCGCGTCCGAGCACCGGTGGCGCAGCAGGAGTCTGTTCGGTGACGAGTGTGCTTTCACTCTGAGAAACTGAAGCAGTTTGGGCCTTTTGTTGTGTTCTTCTTTGATCAGCAACAATTTAGTAGACTGGAGTAATGTATCACAGGTTAACCGAATTTCAGCTTATTTTGCTGTCATCTAAAATTGGGTTTGGTTTCCACTGAAGCCAAATGCAGATCCTGATAAATACATGGTCCCAACAGGTTTAAAATGTCCTTGTTTCTCCCTTTCCCTGCCCAGGCAGGGCTTTTTTGGGGCAGAATTCCCAAAATAGAAAAGGGAATGGCAATGACATGTTTGTTGTGAACAGGCCTCCTTTTATTCTTCAATACCTTATTTACTTAAATAGTAAAATAATTTTGCCCCATCCTAGCTGAATGTTCCTGAAACATAGAAGTCAGCATCTGCCCAGTCACATCAAATGCTGCTGCATCTATTTTCAGTGGTTCTACAATGAGGTGTCATGTGACACAATAGGCCATTTTGTCTGGGATTATAAAAGAAATGCTCTTCAGAATCACTAGTGGGTTTTATAGCCAAAAATGGTACCAATAGATTCCTAACAGTGAGATGAATATGTAGGAAAATAGATAACTGTGAAGAGAATGATATACCAAGATATCTTTTCCAAATTTAAAGCATTTGATAAGTGAGAATCATGTAATTTTCACTATTTATAAAAGTACCCTTGGTTTTACATCTGGAGCTTAAAACATGTTTATGAACAATGACATGTCTTCTAGGATTTAAAAGACTAAACCAGCAATTTTCAAATTATGATCCATGGATTACTGGGAGGGCTTGCTGTTCTCCTTTTATCCAGCTGTTAAATCACATTAGAATGGCTAAAAATACACTAAATACTTTCCTAATTTCCCATATTGCTTGATGGCAATTAGTATTGCAGGAACATTCTATAATTATGAATAGGAGAAGATGGAGCCTGCTCGATAATATCTTTATAGACCTGTGATTCGTGATCTGAAAATGTTTGAGATTACTCAATAGAAACACTTTCTGAGGTGGGATTAATGGAACTAAATGATAATGATAATAAACATTAAACATCACTTATGTGCCAGGCAAATGGGTCATTGCAGCTTCCCAAAATTACTGTCAGGCAGCGGTGCAGGCTGCCACCTACTGTCCTAAATCCGTGAGCTTTCCATTACCAATTTTTCAATTAAAACAGGCAAAGAGAAGGGCTTTTTTTAGCTTCAGTAGAACTTTGTGACTGTATGAATACACAAGTCCAAGTACAAATAATTTTTCACCAAACCCTACTGGAGGAAGGGATTTGGAGTTTGGAGGTTTTTTCGATGAATTTAATTGGTGTTTCATTGTTACTGGTAACGATTGATGCAGGAAATACTTGTAAAGCTGTCATCATGGAACAAAAAGAGGTGCAGCTGGTTTAGGGAGTAAATTTGAAGTGCCTTCATTGCCCCCACGCAGTGTGTGTTGCTAGTACAGTCTGTATCAGACAAAGTGTCTGACAGCACATACATAGGGAAAACTAATAAAAGGGAAAGTATTTTCTTGTATTTCCTGCTTCTCAAAGTGCTTTCGAGAGAAGCTGCTCTTTCTAGGTTCAGCTATCGATTCTGAGGTTGAAGAGTAAGTGCTTAACATATAGTTCTTAAACAAGAAGATGTCAGCATGACCTTCAACACAAACATCTATGGTTTATCTTCTGGAATTTTTCAGAAGGGATTCACACCATTGCATGTGGCAGCCAAATATGGGAGCCTGGAAGTGGCAAAACTCCTGCTGCAGCGTCGTGCCTGTCCCGATTCTGCTGGCAAGGTACTGCTGGGGAAAAAATTGTCAGAAGTGCTGTTGGATTCTTCCCTAGGGAAGAACTGTGTGAAACATGCACCCCAAGAAGGCTGCAGTTGCTTTTACATGATGGTGGCTGTGGCTTTTCTGGGGTTGTGTCTCTCCCCGGGTGATGGCTGAGTGCTGCTACCCAGCATGTTGGGTTTGGGTCCATGGCAGGAGGGCGCATGGCTGCTCTGAGGGCAGGTGTGTGTCTGTGGCTCAGGAAGCACCGGTTCCATCAGGCTGCCTAAATTCTCAGTGGATAAACACAGGAGCAAAGCCCAGGTTTTCCCTGGTGCGGAGTGATGAAAGCCTGCGGCCGCCACCCTGGTTCACCTGGTACGCTGCTTCTCCTCACTAACAGCCAGCTGTCTGCCTCGGCCTTGCTGTCCATCCCCATTGCCCACCCCCCGTCCCCTCTTTCCCTTGCAGCCCCCTGGACCCTTCCATCTCACCGCACCCCGGTCCCGTCCGTCCCATTTGTCCCCGGTGTCCCGTTCCCCGCCCGCGCCCTCATCCCGTAACGCCCTAACGCCGTAACCGCCCTTTCAGAACGGCCTCACCCCGCTGCACGTGGCGGCGCACTACGACAACCAGAAGGTGGCGCTGTTGCTGCTGGAGAAGGGCGCCTCGCCTCACGCGACCGCCAAGGTGAGCCCGCCCGCCACGAGGGGAGCCTGAGGGGAGCCGGCCCCGGCAGAGCCGCGGCACCGCCCCAAGTCGTTTCACTATTGCGCAGCGTTAGCAATGGCGTAAGAAATGTATATTCTGACCACGCATACGGGGAATGAGCAAGGGGGGGATTCATTCCAGGTTTTGGAGCAGTGTTGTGGTATCACCGCGTTGGTGAAGGCGGCCCTGAGGAGACCCTGAGGGGAGCCCCGACGTTATACTGAGTTTTAGTGACAGCTCAAGTCACTTCACTATTGTGCAATGTTAACAGTGACATTAGAGATTGCATTCCGAGGTTGGGAGTGGCGTCGTGGTATCACTGTGCAGGTGAGGGGAGCTCTGAGGGGACACTGCGGAGCCCTGAGGGGACCCAGCCCTGTTAGAGCTTTGGTCACAGCTGGAAGTTGCCTCACTATTTTGTAATATTAGAAATTACTTTAGAAATATGTATTCTGACCATGCACACAAATCATTCCAGGGTTAGGAGTAGTGTTGTGCTATTGCTGTGTAAAGCAAAAGCTGCTAAAAGGGGAAAATGGTGACCAGATGGGTGCAATACCAGAGAGGGTCCTGCCCTGTACAAGGCTGCTGATGTACAGGCTTTCAGGAAATGTTCAGGGATTGTATTGGGAATGTGGTTTCCATGGCAGTGCATGGAAAGTAATGTAGTTTGGGAAACTCCCACTTAAAAAACCCCAATAAATCAACCACAGGCCAACCCAACCAAGCACCCCCCATAGGATCTGTGTGCTGGCACCCAGGATTTTTCCCTCATGTTGTGTTATAAAGTAATTAGGAATTTGTCTTCTCACCAGAAAATGCCATTCTACTGTGCTTAAATGATTAATTTGATCACAAAAACATTCTACCCCATTGCTGCTTCCAGCCTGTGACAGACACATGTATCAAAATTCCATTTGCAAACACATCTCTACCCACATGCTCTGAAAAATCGTAATGTGATGAAGAGTGTGCACCCATCACTCATCCCAGGGTATGTCACTCAGCAGTCAAAAGGGATTATTTGCAATATAGGTTGTACAAAATGTAGATGTCAAACTCGGGATAATCTGAAGGTATCGGTGGAACAGTCCTCCCTACCCTGGTGAGGACTGCCTTTGTTCTGGTTTAGGCGGCAAAAATAACAGACGGACAAAGCAACACAGCAGCAGGGCCATGTGGGACATGTCTGGCCTTGAAAATTTAATGAACTCTCATCTCTAATAGCAGGGATAACATCGAATAATACTGTTTTATAGTGCCCGACTACTTAGACTTACATGGCTGTTGTGGTAACTTTATTTTCTCTTTGTTTCCTGACTGGTGTCAGAATGGATACACCCCTCTGCATATCGCTGCCAAGAAAAACCAGATGCAGATAGCTACCACTCTGTTGAACTATGGGGCTGAGACCAACATTTTAACCAAGCAGGGAGTCACCCCACTTCATTTGGCCTCCCAGGAAGGTCACACTGACATGGTGACTTTGCTTTTGGAGAAAGGGTCCAACATCCATGTGGCGACAAAGGTAACTCACACTTGGAGACAAAGTATTATGGGTGGAGTATCCAGTAAGATGCAATGTTTGTATCCCTGGGTAGATTTAACATGTACGAGAATCCTGAGAGCTACAGCCTGAAATAATTCAGTGCTCTCACCTGCAAAGGCTCTTTTCTGCATGTCTTTATCCTTCAGCCTTTTTTCTAAGTGAAGAAATTTACATTCTCTGGCAAGTAAGAAAGCAGCAGTGTTACTGGAATAGATGAAGAAAAATTCTATGGAAGACTTTTCCAGCTTTTTTACAGAAAACAAGGTCATCAAAAAAACCACCCCATTACTGTAAATCTTCATGGGTCACTGGGTTTATCCAGGGTTATAGGCAAATCTTATTCATGCAGGTGAAAAGCCTGCAGCTTTTGCTCATACAAGTTAGAACAGAAGGCTCAGGTATCTCCTTGCATGGACTTAATATATTCCGCTAATAGAAACAAGGTGATTTTCATTTCTTATACAAAATATGTTCAGTGCCTCGTTCATGGCAAAGCATTGCAGGTGATCACAATGAGCTGTCAGTTAAAGGCTGCATCCTTTTCCCTGGCATTTGAATGGGATCTATTTCTGGAGTTAATGTCTTCATCTGGCTCATGCCTGCAGTTGTCAAGGTTCCTCTTGCTGTCTGAGGAGTGGGAAGCAAATTTTATTAATGGGCTTCTCAGCTTCCCAAATTACATTATAGTAGAAAATCTTAAGATTCATGCCTGAAAGTTTTCCTCTATGGTTATGGTGATGTAACTGTTTTGGAGCTGTTTGTCAGCTGGAACAAGAGTGACATTGACTCGACTCTGTTTAAAAACACCACCCGTACTCAGAAGCTATAGTTAGGATCTGTTCATGTTTTAAAGATGAGGAAGTGGGGAAAATATAGATTTTATTCCTTACATAAAGTAGGGGTTTATTCTTACTTCAGTCTATTTGTTTACTTGTTCTATTCCATCTCCAGGCTGGACTGACATCCTTACACCTTGCAGCTCAAGAGGATAAAGTGAATGTAGCCGAAATACTCACCAAACATGGTGCAAACCAGGATGCTCAGACAAAGGTAAATCATGGAGTGGCTGCTGTCTCCAGCATGCCAAAGGGTGCTATCCTTGTCCAAGGAATGTTCCACTGAGTTTGCAGTTTTACTTCTTTGTTCTCCTCCTGTAGCTTGGTTATACACCTTTAATTGTGGCCTGTCACTATGGAAACATCAAAATGGTGAATTTTCTCCTCAAGCACGGAGCAAATGTCAATGCTAAAACAAAGGTAAAGAATTTTCCATTGCTTTGCTTTTGCTCTTTATTCTGAACATGGTAACTCAGCACTCCTACATGACATACCCTTGGGAAATATAACCATGGCATGGGAGGTGTCAACCTAGGCTGGCTGTAACGGAATACCCTCTCTCTGCTCCGTCTCATGGTGTGTATTCAGGAAAGAAAAGCCACATATCTCTTTGTGTGTGTGACAAGATGATACAGACAGTCCATTTCATTGTTTTTTCCTTTTCTTATTACTTGTGAACTAGCAAATGCAGCTTTGTTCCTGATTTCATTTACACATGTTTTACACCACTGTAATACTACTGTGCTGCCAAACTAGCAAGTAACAATTCAGACACTTTGAGGGTGATGCCAGGTTCTCTCCAATATGCTGGGAGAAGAGTGGGAAGAGTTACTGCTGTTCAGTGTGTGGGTGGGATGACTCTGGGAGAGGAAGCAGCTGTGCTACGGGAATGTGTTTTACTGAAGGAGAGTTTGGGGTTTTCTGAGGGGAATCGGCCCAGTTACACTGAAATGGGCCTGACTACCAAGGTGTGAACAAAGTCCACCGACTTAAGCGGTTTCTTCTGGGGTAAACTGGTGGGCACACCAGCTGAATGGGATGCATTTTGTACAAGAGTTGTGTATCTTCTGAGAATTCAAAGAGAGGTTCTGGTGGCGGCAGCTGTGTGTTGCATCCCAGAAGTCATCATATCACCCTTACCAGAAAGATAAGGCTAACTCAGGAGCTGTGGGGCTCCAGCTTGGTTAAAGCTGAATTAAGGCAATTGCTGCCTACGGCTTCTAGCTGGATGTCTTGGGACCGACAGGAAGCAGCCCACTGATAGTATTTTTAAAATCCCATCAAAATCACTGGCTTGTAGTCTGCTGGTCCCTCTGGTCAGCTCCCCTGTCCCCAGCTGGGACCTATGGGATGATTATTTCTCAAAGTAGCATTATTTTGTCACCGTGGTCACAGCTCAATGCAGTAAGAAACGACCAAGTAAATAAATAAAAGATTCTTGCCCATCCCTCGTGGGATCACCCAAAATCAATGGGCAAAAGTCAGGGATTCCAAAAGGACAGGCAACACTACTAGAAAAACAGCTGATGAGAATTAATAAAACAGACACTAGTGGGATCCAAACTATAGCTGCCAAGATATTCAGCTGAGGTATTTGGAGGCTAACTCAAGGGACAGACAAAGTTTGGTCTATAGTATTAGGTCTCTCTTTGTGTTTAAAGGGCTCCTGGGACAGATTATGTTTCCATTTGCCCAGGTATTTTACTTATTTAGAATAGTTTCATTATAGTCAGCAAGTTTGTATGAGGAAGCAGTTCTCCAAAATCTCACGCCTAGGGACTACTAAAAATACTGGCAATCTGTCAACTGGCATTGTGGACTCAGTTTAAAGAATAAATCCTGGGTTCAGGATAGGCATGTTAAAGAATGAGTAACCCCTGTTGCAGCTTGGGCTTTAACTAGAGAAAGCCTGCACAATGCTTTGTGCAAGGAACACATGAATTCTGTTTTTGTAGGACTGGACTAATGTTTAAGTAAAGATAGTGAATCTACTTCCCACTAGAACCTACAGTGAGTGGTAGTTCTTAGCAGTCCATGCACTCATACTGTCAATATAAGAACTGTAACAGTTCTGAACTATTGCAGTCTAATTAGCAGTGCAAAGCATTACTGGCATCTATTTGTTTGCAACAGAGATAACTCTCAGAGCACGTTTTCAGAGCCTGCCCCAGGCTTTACATAAGTGCACAGTGAGATCAACCCAGGGTTTTCTTCCAGTTTCTTCTCCGCCTGCTTTCAAAGCCAGTTGCAAATAATTTTGTAAATCAATTGCCTGACTGGACTTGCACAATACCATCTCAGATCAGCCATCTTAAGCACACTTTGGTTATGTTTCTGTGTATTGTGACACGAGAACAAATCACTGGAGCGGATAAGTGTATTGAACTAAGCGTGTTTATTAAGGCAGACACTGTGTACACGTTTTTAAAGTGTAGTTACAGCTTGATCCAGCCTTTTGGAGGCAAAGTGAAGCTAAAATTGATTGACATTTATAATAGGTATATGTTGTTAGCCTTTTAAAAAGCAAATAGGCTTTAATCACTGCTGTTAAAAATGATGTGTTTTTTTAATTGACTCAGATATTTTAAAGGCAAATCTTGGTGCCTCTGTTGAAAACTAGGATGTGAGAGGAAGAGGAATGTTCTCTGCCTCAACTATGATTCTGTGCCCTCAGTATGCCCCTTTAACTTTGCTGTTCCTCATTGTTCCTTCCTCTGATTTAGGAAATGAGGGAGAAGTATCTTTTCATAGATTTCTTTTATTGTAAGAGAAAGATGACTTTTGAATAAGAATATTATCTTCCTTTATATTTTCATTAATCTGGGGAAGGGGAATTATTATTACTGAAGGTTTATTATTTTGGGGTGGATTGGTGTCATAATTTATGTTTGAAATGTCTCCAAAGGGAGCAGAAGGAAGCAAAGTGAAGTGTCTGATCTAATGATTGGTTCTTGTTCTTTGTTTGCTTTTGCTGTCACCACCGGGGATAACAGAATGGCTACACCCCTCTTCACCAGGCTGCTCAGCAGGGCCACACTCACATCATCAACGTTCTGCTGCAGCACGGGGCCAAGCCCAACGCCATCACCACTGTAAGTCTGACCTGCCTGGGAACTTGTTTCCCTGGACAGTTCTTTTCTTTCCTTCCTTAGAGCTCGAGAGCAAGCCGTTGGTTTGGTGAAAGTATTCTTCATACAGCTGGTAATCATATGTGGAAATGTAATTTCCTCTGCTTTTCCTTATCCTCTTAAGGTAGTTCACATCCGACCTAACCGTGCACTAAGCCAAACGTGAGGTGGAGAAGCGGATACTGAGCTGCAGGATCAGGCTGGCCACAGCTGGCTGTGCCAGGCTTGTTCAGTTTCCCTCCACCTCAACATTTCTGTCTGGAAATTGATATCTCCAGAAATAGTTTTCCATAAAAATTGAGAGCAGTTCAGAACCTGTTGGTTTTTTTTTTTTTAAAAATTTAGACCCAAATTTCTGTCCCTCTGTCCACTGGATTGGTTTCAGGTTCTTACTGAGTTTGCTGAAGTTAATACGTCCTCAAAGACTGTCAATAGCTCCTGGCACAGCTCCTTCTCTGCAGTCAGCCAGGAATGTGACTGTCCTATTTCACGTTGATGTAGTTATTAGTCACCTCTAATTGGGTAATCATTAGAACACTACCAGAGTGTCCAAAACTCCTGTCATTCCCCAGAGTGGATCAGTTTTCTATATGCCTTTAGTGTGTGTGCTTAAATCAGCATTGGCACTGTGTTTGGTCTTGGAACAATCACATGGAATAATCTTGTGTGAAAGTTATCCAAAATACCAGTTTGTGCACTCGATCATCATGTGAGAGATCACTGTAGTCAGCTTCTGGGGCTGTAGGTATTGTTTGGCGTGTTCAACTGAGGGTCTCTTGACTTGATTTCAGTTCTCACATTGGGGCTGGCATGCCCAAATCCAATCCAAGTCCAAGCAGCCTTAGGGATGTGTCTTTATTGCACATTTGGCTGCTTCCTCAGATACTTGATCTGTCCTTGTCCACACAGAGCAACCTCTGGCTTGAGATAAGAGAGAATTTCAACCTGAGACATGTGGCAGGGAGATATGGGAGTGGCGCTGAGCAGCTCATGTGCAAGTGACAGTAACAGTCAAATTACTTGTGCTGTGAAGATGCTTATCTGTTCATTTTGTGCTGCTCCATGTTGCTTCAGGGTTGTTGAGCTAGACTAATACAGGAGAGTTTAAATTACAGATAACAAAGTTGTTGCTAAAGAAGAAAGAGCCCTCAGGCTGATAAAACCTGCATATGGTGCAGTGGGGTCACAAGAGAAATCATTTCAGTGCAAAGAGAGGTACAGTGACAGTCCATGATTCCTCATGAGGAGGCCAGCATGGTGTCCCTTGGTTCAGGGCAAAATAGCATGGAAGAATTCTGTGCAGAACTCTTTACAAAGAACCATGGAACACATCCCTTCCTTCCCTCCCTGAGCTGAGTGATACAGGCACCGTGGACTAACAGTGTTCCAGGAGATGAAATGGGGATAAATAGACCTAAACTCTTGCTAAATTACTTTAGTGTCCATTTGAATGACATGTCTGTGTATTATGACCATGCAAACTGCAAATAAATGTATTTAAATGGAACTATACTCCTCACCCCTAAGCCTTTTCTGATTTGTGTTAGTTAAATCATTAGCTTTTGTGACATGTTAATGGAAATACATTTTTGTTATAAGAAGGAATAGGAGTATATGTGGCCGACGCAGCTGGAATTTTGTATTCCCCAGGTAAAGAATTGTTCCCGATAAAGGTGTAACAGTTTCAACTGGAAGTGAAACTGTAACAGGTTAAGGTACTTTTTACCTTTTAGAAGAGTATTTCTGCAAAATAAACCCCAAACTTGTGCAGGCAACACACACTGTATAATGAAATGTGAGCCCTGAAGGGTTAAACCATACAGCGCTGTAGTATTTGGAATCGCTGGCAGATGTAAGTGTGTTGTGTTACCATGGCGATTGGGGCTATAGTCTTAAAGAAGTTACAAAGACAGAGTCAGATGTAACGGTAAAAAAGCCGTGATTTTCCTAGGCTGTGCCTTGTTTTGGATGGAAATGCTGGCTCATGCAGCGTGGAGAGTGATCTCATTGGTTCACATCACAATCCTCCCTCTCTCTCAGCGCGCTCTCCCCCTCTCTCTTCCCTTCAGAATGGTAACACAGCCTTAGCCATCGCCAGGCGCCTGGGATACATCTCCGTGGTCGATACGCTGAAGGTTGTGACGGAGGAGATCACCACCACCACAACTGTGAGTTGCACATGCATTCAAATGTGGCTCTTCTTTACCCAGAGTGTTGTCTTTCTGCTCTTCCCTCAGGCTCTCCATGCATCTCTTTCCTTTTCTGCTTTGTTTGGGGGGGTTTAGCCCCCCCCTCCCCTCCGCCTTTCTGTTGTATTTTTGCTACAGTGCTTTAAGTGTATCTTGTAAGGATGTGGAAGTGTATGCACAGCAACAGGCTCCCCTGAGCTAGGGGACAAAATCTGTGTGCATACCTATGGAAAACAATTCAGAGTAAAACTTGTTTCCAGACCTGGGTCTGAGCTGCAAAACCAAACTTTCCAGAAGTTTGTGTGCTGTTGTTTACATCCTGCCTGTTTCTCTTTTCACCTCTCCTTTCCCATCTGACCCTACATCTCCACACTTTTGACACCTCCTGAGGCTCAGTCCTTGCAGCATCTCTGTGTTTGGACTGTCCCAGCCATGGCCTGGAGCCAAGCCTAATGAGGCTCACTGGATGGCTGTGAATCATGTCCATCATCTTTATACTCAAGTCACTTCCAGTTCAAACAGATCCTGTTTTTCCAAAATGCAGAGGAATCTTTCTTTATGGGCTCAGTCTTCTCGATGCTCTCGACATCTCAACGCTCTTGGAGTCTATATTTTGATGCCAGGGTTTGTGAATGCTGTGTGCTCAACATCAGCAAGGTGGTACTGCAGCTTTAAGCCAGGAAAGGCTGATCTATTTGGACACCCTGTGAGGGGAAGGTTTTTCCCTTCTTGCACTTTTACCTCCTATTTACAAATGTCATAGCAGGTAGGAAGGGAGAACATTAGAAAAAATGCGTAATTTAAGAAATTAGATTTAATTTAAATCTTGGTTATTGTATTTATCTTGAAACACTGCTGTAAGGTCATGCTTTTTCATTTTATTTGAATTTTTTTTTTTATTGCAAGATTAGCAGTCTAAAAACTCCATCAGCTCTAGATGATATTTAGGAGCTCAGAGCTGTAAAAATCCACAGATTACTAATAAGATGCCACTGCCCAGTCATGGGAGAGGGTTAGAAGAGCTGTCTGAAATCTCTTGTAAAGAAATGGGGAAATAATCTTGATTTTGTTGCATGCTGACAGAAAATCCCACTTGATATGAACTGAGGAAGATACAATAAAGGTAACATGGCATAAGATTACAAATAGAAGGAATCATAATTTATTAATGACCTGCAAAGATCAGGCTGAGTCAGGTTTGGAGAAGGAATTCCAGTGCTATTCCAGAAGTCTCTTAATAAATACTGTGTGTTTCTGTCGTTATTATTTCACATTCTTGTTTAATCGTATAGCACATCACACTCCTACGTGCATAAACACATATGTATCTAATCAGAAACTTAGGAAAATAAAACCTAGGAAAAATTGTTTTGAGAAACTTTAGTTCTTCTGTTTTTAAACTGCAGAGGACACATCTTTGTCACATCTTCTGTGCTGTGTCCTGGCACAGGATTTTTATTTGTTGTTTGATAAAAGCAGTAACTTCCTTTCTCATTTACACTGTGTTTCACTGTGCAGCCTTGGACCTTGTCTCACATTAGAGTTAGATCTTTGAAATAATAGGAATTGCACTATGAAAAGACATCTGTGAGTTACTTACTTTGGATAAATATTTCTTTAAACATTGAGGATTAATGTTTTTTTCTACCAGATACCTCATGCCTGGGGTTTAGGACTGAATTAAGTACAGAAACTTACTTGCAGAGTTGACCTTTAGTGCTTGCATATAAGAGAAATCTGAAATTTTGATCTGTGTCTGCATACTTTAAAAGTCAGGTGGGAGCCCTCAATAAACTCAGCAGATTCTCCAGCTATGAATTCATCTAACCCTTGTACCTTAGGGATGTATGGAATGATGGTGTTTGTGGTGGGGGATGTTGATTAAACATAATTTAGAACAAGTCCTGAAAAGCAGGGCTAAGTAGCAGGCGCTCCCTGCGGTCAGGTTCTCCAGATGGTGAGGTCGGTGTTGCCAGACCTGAGCGCAGCGCTGAGCCCTGAGAGAAGGTGCTGTCACCATAGCTACCTCATTCTCTGAGGCTGGGCTGAGCACTGCACCGAGGATGTTACGCAAGCCTGATGCTTGATTGATATTCAAGTCACTGGCACTTGAGATGAGGAAAAGATCTCCAGTGCCAAAGCCTTTCTTTGCTCTAACTTGGAACAAATCTTCCTCCTACTTGCATTAGTGTTGTTATTAGTGGAGCCACATGAATATAAAGCAATAAAGTGCACTTTTTTCACTAAAAGATTAGAGAGCAGTAGGAATTTAGAATAAACTGGACTTTCAGAGGTTTGCTATGCAATTAGGTTTGGGGCCATTTATACAAACAAGCATCGCCTTCCTGTGGACGGATGAATATATGGGGAGCTTTCAGGTTGTTTACAGTATGCTGCTGTGAGCAAGTAATTGCTGAAAGCCCATATGAGTTTAAACATCTGAATTATATATCTGAGTTATTCTCTGCCACCCAATGAAAATATGACCTTACAGTGAAAGGCTCAAATACAGAAGCCTTAAGTAAACTCCATCATGGAATTCTCAGCAGCACTAAGCAGTAGGGAGTTTGAGAAGTACACACTGAGCGATTTTCCCTGTGGGCCATTTGTGGGACTAGATATGGATTTTAAATTTTGAGAGTATTTGATATGCCTATCAGTTTTAAAAAGTCTAATATCACATTAGAAGTTCCTTAAAAACATTAATTCCCAACAGAAGTTTGGATTAGAATTCATGTAGAATTAATGATTAAGCAGAATTAAGAATTCAGTAGAATTAACTATTCTTGCTTAGGTCAGTGTTCCAAAGATGACATTGAAGATTTTTTGTTCTCCTGTAGTGTGCATGTACACACACACTCTTTTGAATCTCTTTTCCAAGCTTTGTTTCAATTGTTAAATTATGAAGTAATTATTTTCTTACTGATGGGAAAGTCAGGAAGTCAATAAAGTATCCTTGCTTCCCTGTAAACAGATAATAATGTCTGCAAGCCTTAGAGACCAGCTTGTGTTTATATGGGGGCCTGTAAAAACCTAAGTAACGAATAATGGATGCAGTGGTCAATGAACCTTGGTTACCTGGGTGATAGAAAAGCAGTGATCCTCTCTACCTGCAGCTTGTACTTTAACTTAGCTGATTGTTCAACTTACTTGTTAACTCTGGTGTTGAAGAGGCAAAGTCAGTGAATGACAGCGCTTCCCCATCTGTCATCGCTGGTCTTGTCACCCCACTGCTGCCTGACATTTCTATCCCTGGAAAGCCATGGGAATACGGGCAGAAAAGTCAGTCCTGGGGGTAGGGGCATTCGGTGAATATACACTAATTTGCAACCCCGAACATGTGTTCCGCTGTAACAGAAATAATTAGTTGTTTTTACTCATGGGAAAGAGTGAATTTAGGAGCCTAATTGGGACTGCCAATTGAGGCAAAGGGCATTGTTCTTTCCCTCTACCTCAGGAGGGTAAACTGGAACTGCTGTCAGAGTTAAATAGATTTTAGAAATGTAAAGCAGACTTTTAAAACAAATTTCCAAAGTAATTACAAGGTTGGTAACTTAGTTATTTATGAAAGTGCAGTATTTTACAATAAGCAAGAATGCTGGCTTTGTCAGTTGTTAGAAACAGAGAAGTACATAACAGGATCAGGAAATAACTAGTAAGTTCTGTGCAACAAAAGCTGCTATTGACTTCACTGCTTGATATCAGTGGGCATTTTCCCAAAAGCATGTTGCATAAGGGACTCAGGCTTTGGCTGATTTAATTATCCCTCACATGAAATGCTTTCGCTCTTTTGCATGTAATGTTAATGTATGCACGGTAGACGGTGTCTGCAGCAGGGTGTGAGCCCTGCCTCAGAGGGGGTTTCTCAGGGGAGACATGTGGCCTCCTGCCACTGCTCTCTGTGCCAGAGGGGCACCTGTGCTCCCACATGTCCTTAAGGGCCGTGTGCTGACTGTCCTCCACAGCTCCCCAGCTCAGCTGGGAGGAGTCAGGGAAATTGGTGCTTTATGGTTGTGACCAAGGCATTTCTGATCGCTACTCCTTTTGAAGCCCTTAGCATTTTGTTCCCTGTATTGTAACACACTGAAGAGTTCCCTGCAGGCAACTTTTTCACATCTTGCACTTCCTACAGTTTCTCTCATTATGTTCTTCATCTCCTTCTCCAGTTTGAATTGGGATGCTAAAAGGATGTCCTCATCCTCGATTCAGCATCCCTGGACATCTATTTCCTCCCAGAAGTCATTTATGAAGATAAAATTATATTAAAAAAAACTTTGAGTGTTTTCCTCTGTGCTCTCATGGTTAACCAGCATCCTCCTACTATTACTCAGTCCGTACTTGCTTTGGTTCACAATATTTTAAGCTTTTAGGTGCACAAGATGTTTCAGAATCTTCAAACAACTTTTTTTTTCCTTCTGATGCATACGTGCTTGTGGGGAATATATATGAAAAGGATATAATTAATATGCACTGTAGTCACCTTTTTTGGGAGAGGGGAGAAATGTTTCAAGTGATCTGTGTAAATCCTCCACATCTTTTTCAGTTTAGGAATTTCACATCATTCATAACTTCATTTCCAAATGCTTTACAATTTAATAATTTCCATATGCCACATACAACTTTCTGAAGCTCTTGTGTAGACATTACCTAATTCATTTAAAAATCATCTTGGAAACATTGAGCTGAATTGTTCTACATGCACCATTTATAAATAAATTTTATTTCTCTGACCAGTTCATTATCTTATATTTTTTGTGCTTTTCTGCCAGAAGAAATGTTATGTTGCGCAGCACTGAGAATAGGAGCTTCTGGAATAAAGATGAAGAAGAAAGTTAGGGGAAGGGGAAGCACTTTATGAAATGCCTCAGTACATTCCACTGCTGTCTCTGTTGAAAATACCCTGCTGCAAACTTTACTCCTCTGTTTGGTGTTTAATTTGAGAACTGATGATTTTCTTTGCAGACTGTAACAGAGAAGCACAAGTTAAATGTACCCGAGACAATGACTGAGGTTCTGGATGTGTCAGATGAAGAAGGTGAGTGACTTTGCTAAATTCCTCTTCCATATCACCTACGTAACCTGTTATATAGGCTCAAGAAGCTGCTTGAATACTCTGACATCTTCATTTTGCTGTGCTTGAAATGAAGTTCTTTTTATTAAATGATGTAATTATTATGGTATTTGCATAAAGATGCCAAAATTTGATACAAAGCAAAATCCTGGACCCCTACATCATTTTCAGAAAAAGCTTATCTGAACCAAATTGGCAAAGGAGAACATTTCCCAAATCCAAGTTTTAAAATTTCAATGTAGAGCTGTCCCAATGCTTTCACCCTCCCATAAAGAGGAATCCGGGCAGTAAATTTTTTGGCGCTATGCCACCTATATCAGATACAAATGTCCAGGAGTTTTGCCTAATTGGAAACATTTGTGTCGGAAGATGCGTAAGGGGAGGGTGAGGAGAGCATTCCCTTGAGGGAGCTTTTGGCACAGGGGGACTCAAGGATACACACAGCGTGATACAAAGTAACAACATGCTGATTAAATGTGCCACTTGGCTTTCAGAGGCCTTTGCATGTACAGACGGGGGACGTGTGTTGTACCGCTTAGCTACATCCCAAGGAAATTTCTGTGAACTTCTGGGAGGAGTGATAAAGTATCACACTTTTATACAGCTCAGAATTGCAGAAATGGCCTAAACCCATCCCTTTCTAAGAGTTTGCAAGTGACTTCTTTGCAATTTCAGTCACAACTGTATTAATAAATATAAACACATTTGGAAAGATTTTCTATGTTCCTTTTTGCACTTGGCAGTGTTAATATGACAGTATCCTGTGTGTGCCATTTTATGGTGGCCATTATTATTTTACGCAAATAATTTGTGGAGCGAGTAATTTCCAGAAAGTCCTGGGAATTCGGAAAATCAGGTTACAGGGTTGGTATTTTTCTTTTACAAAGAACACAAATGCACTTGTGGTTCTAAATGGTGCACGAAGTTAATGGCATTCATTAATTACAAGTGCTTGTGTTGCATTTAGAAATGGGATTTATGCTGATAAACGAGTTACACTCTTGAGAAAATGTGATGCTTAGGCTCCAGCTGCAACTTTTTGTTTTAAAATGCAAAAGCAAACAAGTGTGATTCAAACACAATTATTTTCTGCTGCATCATGACCAGTGAAATTATTTTGCTACTTCGTCTCTGATTAAGAAAAGTTCAACTGCTTCTGTAATTATTGAATTGCCTTTAAATTGCTTGTTGCCTTATGTTCACCTTGTTGAGTGTTCTCCCAGTCTTTTGATCACCACTGAACCATCGTTAAGTCCACAAAGCCTAGTATGTCTTCCTGCTTCTACAGGATTAATCCAGGGTGTTCCTTTTCCTCAAACCAATTTGTGTGTTGTACAGCCTTTAAACACTCTGATGATGAACCCTTCAGTGATGGGGAAGCATATAGTGGCACGGGTGCTGTTAGCAGGAGCTCGTGGAGTAAGACTTACAGACTTTCTCTTTGTGTTTAACTCAGACTGTTTGATTTATTTTTTGTGTTGAAACAACACAAGTTTGCATAATCTGGGTGCCTAACACTGCTCCTCTCCATTACTTTTGAAGTGTGGCTGAATGTGTGTTTCTTGAAAGGTGGGAGGAAAAAGGGAAGCCAGAAAATCTCAGATTTATTACCTGTATCTTGAGTATGTTGGCAGAAGTTGAAGGGGCTGCTCCGCATGACTAATGCTCTCCCGTGCTTTGAATTAACATTCACTGCAAGAACTCCTAATGTGTATGGTGCTTGTCACAGCAACTTAAAATAGCTGGGGACAAGAAGGCTGCAAAACTTGTTTAATAGAGAGGATGAACCTTTTAGTGGTGGTGTAGCTTTATAAGAGGCTAACAGTAAGGTGTCTGTGATGCTGTGTTCTTTCAAGTGACACAATATGTTCTGAAATAAATCGATGTGCTACTGCAAACCTGCCAACTGTATTTATATAATTACCAAGTTGAACACAAGAGTACTTGAGCAAAGAAGTATTTCAGGTCCCATTGTGTAGCATGTTCATCGCTGATGGATGAGTGTTTTGTATCTTACTTGGAAGATAGCTATATTGTGTAGTTGTATGCTGTCATGTTGTTAATATAGTATTCATATTCCTAAAACAAAGTTAACATCCAGTCTTAGCAGTATAAAATAAAAGACAAAGATCTGTCATATAGCTCAGCTTGGTATGGAAGGTCATGCTCTGTGTAGTATATTTTAAAGTAGCTTGAATGGACTGAGAGTCCCACTAATTCCTCTTCAATTTTCATGCAGCATTTTTGTGTTCATATGCTGAATTATTATTCAGAACTCTTTATCTTTTATGGTACCTGCAAAACCAAATCCTCCTTTTGAACAGAATCACATAATATTTTTTATTTAAAATGGCATTTGATCCCTGTTGATGGGAGTTGCATTACAGACTCCCATAGGCAGAGTTGTTAAGTGACGTGGCTTGTGCCATGTATACCCCTGCCAGCAGAAATGCTTGGTATGGATAAAGTTGCACTAAAAACCCTGTATATTTTTATCATTGTCTCTATTGCTGCAAAGTTCAGTTGCTTTAAAGCCATCACCACAAAAGAAGCATTTTTGCAGTTGAGGGATCCTTAGAGCAGTAAAAGGGAAATTACTGCAAACCATCTTGTGTAATGTATTTTAGTGATGTCTAGAGAATTTGTGAAGTTAAGCGCAGGCAAATATTTTGGTCCCTAATTAAACCAGTTAAAGAAGTTAAAGTTGCAGTCAGGTGTTGTTCTTGGTTAGACTTAAGTTGCTGTTGTTGCACTTTAAAACACAGGGAATTTAGAATAGCACCACTGAATTAATTCATCCTCTAAATAAAGCACCTTATAACCAGTAGTATAAAATGTAGCCACAGGATGTTGATTTACAAAAGTAAAGCCTCGGTGGCTTAGGGGATGTAGGGGTAGTTTGATCGTTTATTCTTTCTTACCTAGATCCAACATAACATCTTTCTAAATAGCACAGTAGCCACCTGTCAAGTACTGGAATTCATTTTGCAATGGGTTAATATGCAAGAAAACAAAATCAAGATGTCTCCCGCTCCCCAGAGGTCCTTGAGAGTAGAAGTACACTTCTTTCTTTGAGATTTACTTCACCTTCTGCCCTTCTGTGAGTGATGCCCTGAGCTCCCAGTAGTTGACATGGTGATTCATTTTAAGTCATGTATCAATATCTGAAACCACACATGAAACCCTACTTTCCTGGCTGGCTGAAAAAAAGAAAGTTAAAGCATTAGCCAAGTTGTAATCCAGGGAAGCTTCTAGTGTGGGCCACTAAACAGAGGGTTGACTCAGGGAAGTGAAGGTGTCCAAACAAAGTATCAGAGAAACTCTGCAGTTTGGAATATATATTCCATAAAAATTGTTACCACCTTAGTTATCCTTTCTCCATGTGCAGCACTTCTGTAGTGAACTTTAGACTTATCTGCATGCTGCAGAGAAAACAATAATTTTGGCAAACTCCTATAACTGTATCTGGCTTTAAAAACATCTATTAAAACAAATTCTGTTTGACACAGCCCCATTTCCTTTATTCTTTTATTTTAAATTTTTCTCTATATTTTCTCTACATGTTGTGAGAAACGATTCCAGAGCAATTCTCATACAGCAGTTGTATTTTGCAATTTTGCAAATTCATAGATGGCCAGTGCAAACCATGGAGCTTCAGTGTCAAGGGTTATATTTGTCCCAAAGTGGTTAGTAAGTGGTGGAAATGTTCCCGGCAATAATTTGATGGGGAACGAGATGGCAGACGGATTTTTTCTGGCGTGATGAAAAAGGACATTTCCTGTATTGCCACAAAGCGACCATCTGGTGAGATCTGCTGTGTCAGGAAGCCCTTGGTCAGCTGAACATGCAGTCGTTTAGGCTTAAATACCTGTTTTTTCTCTTTGTGTGCTACAAGGCACTGCGAGCTTTGGGCCTTCATCTCAGGAAGGGAAGATGGGAGGGCTCAGGGGCTTGGGGGAGTTCCCTCAGGCCTCGCCTGCTATTGCGAGATATCCGAGTATGGTCTGGTTACTGTTTGCAGATGTCCCATCACATCAAACACTGCGACTCAGCCCCGCTACTGACAACCCTCAGATGAGAGGCCAAAGCTGAAATCAGAGCAGACTTTGGATTTGTTGTTTTTTTGGGTTTTTTTAAAGGTTGTGGGTGTGATGAAAGCGGTAAAGATTTTTGCCTTTGTTTCTATTATAAATGGAATGTCTGGCGTGATTATAATTACCTAGTTTATTTAAAATATAACTTGAAATTCCTTTTACTGTTTGATTAACAGCATTGCCTTAATATCTTCCAAGTTTTCACTAAGCCCTGTGCTTTTTAATGTAACATTCCCAGGAAACAGGAGGCATCATCTGTCAGAGGACAGGAAACATGAAATGATTAAATGCATTTTATTGTTTTCTGTGAAACTGTGCCCAGTTTCTCTCTCTTAATGTGGACAGATGGAATTTTCAAGAGTTTTTGTAGTTACACTGAAAAGATTCAAGACTCATTTTTACATATAATATTTGTATAGACATAAAAATCTTAACCCCCTCCCCCAAAGTTTACTTAGTTTTAGATGATGAATAATAAATTATATATTTCTTAGCTGAAACATCAAGCTAGAAAAAATAGCTCGATTTGTTTTGTGAAAACAAGTATTAAGATGAGCTTTAGTTTGCCCACACAGCCTAGAAAATGAGAAGAGTTGAAGCTCTTGGTGGCCTGGGATCATGTCATGTGTCTCTGTAGGTCACACCAAGCCTCTGGCAGGCTCACACAGCAGTAATTTACCAGCGGGAAAATGACTGAAATATCCAGGCAGAAACTGTGGCGAAGGAAGCGTCTTGCAAGTGGGAATGAAAAGAAACATCTACACGTTGCTTGGCAATGGCATCTGTTTTGTTAGTCTGCTGGGGAAAAGCAAACTGTGACTTCATATAGACAGAATTTCCTGGGGAAAAGAATTTTGGACCTAAAAAAAAGGATTAAATTTCATTATTCAGAGTATATGCATAAAGGTTACTGTGTCAGATAACGAATGATTATTTAGGCTGGGATTCATTATGAATTATGATCATTACCATCTATGCAAGTGAGCTTCTTTCCAGTTTCTGGATGTTACCATGTTCTAGATATACGAATTTTGTTGCTGATCACAGATCATGTTGGAATATGGGTGGGAGGCGTATACGATGTGGGGTTTGGATAGTAGAGTTTCAATTAGCCTTTGCAACTATAAGGTATAAGGCCACAGAAAATGTGTTTTCATCTGAAAACACAATAGATTTCAGTCAAATAAGTGGCAGTATTTAGCCATAAAGTGTCAGGCTGAGAGCATAGCTGTGCCCAGAAAGCTAAAATGAATGAAAGAACAGAAAGACCACACTTTAGAGCATAACAAGGAAATGTGCCCCTTGCCAGCGTGTGCAACAGCAAAAAATGTATGAAATCTAATTGATTAATCACCTTGATTTTATTTTTCAAAATGCCTTGCTTGATGTGCCAGTTTGATTAAATACATTAATTGCTGGTGGTTTGCAGTGTTTCCTGAGTGGAAAATGCCTTCCTGTTCATTGTGCCTATCCAGCTGTTAGATCCTGATGTGCCGATGGAATCAAACTTGTGTGTGTGCTTATCTGTGTCCCTTGTGTGATTGATTTGCAGGTGATGACACAATGACAGGAGATGGAGGGGAGTACCTTAGGCCAGAAGACCTCCGGGAACTGGGAGATGACTCTTTGCCAAGCAGCCAGTTCTTAGATGGAATGAACTACCTGAGGTACAGCTTGGAAGGAGGGCGCTCAGACAGGTATTTGCCCAGATACATAACTTTTCTCACGATACTTCTGCACTCGTTTGCTGTAAGTGTGTGAAATCCCTTTGCGGGCTCTCTTTGCTCGGGGTGTGCTGGTCAGCATTTGTTTACTCAATGTGTCAGCATGGCAGTCACCACTTTGCAGGAGGAAGGCGTGGTCATCCTCATCTCCTGCTGCCATGAGTTGGGGAATGGGTGGACAGGGCTTTGAGCATCAGTTAAGCTGACTTTTTGGAGTGGCTTGCTGGTTCAGGATATCAGGAGAGGAGCAATGGACTTGGTCATTCTGCACTGGACTGGCAGTGAGTGTATTGTCTGCAAGCACTTCCACTCTTTCTGATTCCTCATGGTCGAATTAGCAGGAAAGAGAATAATTGTCCTTCTACTGACACAACTATAATAATGATAAAATAAAAGCATTAGTGTGTTCAGTCCAGACAGTGTACTGATCTGTTTATATCTAACAAGTTGAACTTAAGCCTAGATGTCTTTTTGAAATAATAATGCATGCAGCTTTGACCTTTTTTTTTTGTTTTTTTTTGGAGAGTGTCATTACAGTCTACAAAAAATATGGAATTCCCTTCCCAAAAGTAGAGCCTTCATTAGTGAGCCTAAGTGTAGACTCAGCCTGGCAGATTAGCTCCCACAGTTCTTAGTCCAGAATAGCCACCCAGGCATTCCTGTGTGTAACCACCAATGTCTCCAGACTCACTGCCTTTAGAACTGGGGTACACGAAAGGGAATAAAAGAGAAAAAGTTGAAATCTTGGCAACAGTTGAAGCTACCTCATTTTCTAGTCTTGGTCGTTATTCTGGCAGCATTTCCAAAGCTCAGTGGAATCAGTAGGATCCGTTCTGTTTACTTGAGTAGGCTGTGAATTGCTTCGGGAACAAAAGATGTCAGGAAACAGTTTGGTTTGCCTCACAGCATGTGTAAATCCCATCATTCAGGTCCTGCGAGCCTGGAGTCTGTTGGTTTTTAGACAGTTCCAGTGAGTCCACTGAAAACAAAGTGACTGTGTGGCTTTTTAACTCTCAGAGGAAGTTTATGAACTACATCAGAATGCCTAAAATCAGAAGCTTTTATTCTTTCAATGGTAACGAAGTTTGGGAGATTTTTTAGATTTTACGATATAATATAGAAATGATCGTGCAGGCAAGTGTTAAGCCAGTTTAAGTTCTCATTCAGAGTATTTTAGCTTTTAAATCTTGTCAGTGGATTTCAATAGATTCTTGCTGACAAGCCATTGATATGATTTGTTTTGTGTCATGTGAAAATTATTTCAAATCTTGTATCAAGCAAAATTATATTGAAATGAAGCAAAATTCTAAAGGGAGAAATAATGAAAGACGGACACCTTTCTGACTCCATGGTCTCATTTTCTGTCACCTTCAGGTTACTGATTTTAAGAATTTTCACAGAGACTGCTTCAGTTGTTTTGCGTTTCCTTTTAATGTGATTTTCATTGCATTATAAGGACTTTGGTTTTTCAGGAAATTCAGTGAAGCAAAATAGTGGTCTAGACTCACGTAATCTTATGCATTAAACAATTTGATTTAAAAACATGTACTTTTCATTTGTAACCATCTCCCCTATTTATTTTATTTCTCTCTCCCCTTCATTTTTCTTTTCCATATGCTTTCATTAGCATCATGCCCAGGTAGGTATTACATAGCATGAACACCTGTTGTCTCTATCTCCTCCTATGGCACCTCTCTCTGTTCATCCACTTTGGAGGCCTGCTGTATGCAGAAAGTTGAGTTGGAGAAGCAAAGGAACATTGCTGCTGTTAAGAAACATTTTCAAGGTTGATTTATAGTTTTCAGTGACCCCAGGGTTTTTTCTCAGCTTCCTCTGAGAAAACATATGTACATATACACTTACATGTAAACAAGAAATATGCTCAGCTGGACTAGAGCTCGTTATGTCTGTCTAAGCTGGGAAGTGGGTGTGCTCTGCAAGTCCCTCAGTCAAGCAGATTAGAAACTTGGCATGGGGATGCTGCTCCTACTTTCTGGATACCACCGGGCGCTACTCAGGGCTTAGAGTGGGTGATACGTGCCTGTGCACACAGGCAAGTTGCACTCCTAGGTTCAGAAGCTTTGCAGCATTACTGAGTTCCACAGTGCTGTCTCTGGGACTGAGTGCTATTGGTCCCACAAGCTCCTCAGACTTCAGATTTATCAACCACATGTGAGAAGAATCTGCATTTAGGTGTTCATCTTAGGTGTCTGATTTAGGTAGGCTTTTTGTATTTAGTAGAATTCCTGAATACTTATGACCATAATAAACAGTAAATTCTGTGTTCAGTCCGAAAGCAGACTGTCATTTCAATCAGTACCTGTATTCTTAAATCTCAGCAGCACAGACCTTTTAACTCCCGATTTGCTCTTCATTGAACCAGGCCAGCGCCCAGATGGGGCAGTGCCGTCTGAACATGACTTTTGAAATTGAGTGTAGCAGATAATTTAAACCTGTAACTACCTGCAGACCTCAGTCATGAGTGTGCCTGCCCTGTGTACAGACAAAGCCCATCCCCCTGATGTAGAGCTTATGTACAGGTACTACACAGTGAATAGCACTGGGCTACTCGTAGTGGTGGTAATAGCAGTGAGGATGGACATAATCACCATAGGTATTACCAGTCAAATGCAGTTCAGACTTCCCTTCATTTGGTATCTACCCAGGACGTGGTGTTAGCTGAATAGCACAACCTGCAACTTGGATGGTGACTCTGTCATGAGCATTGCATGGCTCAGCAAAGCGGTTCTGGAAGTGTCACACATGGAAATGAACACAGGATAATGGTGGCAAATGGGGTCTGCTACTGAGGCTCATTCCTCAACCAAAGAAAAAATGTTCATTTTTGGTTTGCTTTTTCCTCAAGGCTTTCTGAAAGCTGGTGGTTGTGTATTGCCTATCTTTGCTTCCAGTTTGGCACATTTCACCTGGGATGCTGAGCAGGCCATTGGTATAAGCTAATGATCAACAGCGCTGATTGTTCTTCAGTGTCATATATTTCTAATAAAATTAAGATAACCATTTGCTTCTGTTATCGGATTCAAAAAATACTGAGTGAATGTAACTTGTTAAAAAAGCCTGCGGTCTGAATCAGATGGTACTTGATACACACTTAAAGCATTTGTAACTCATGTCTGTAATGAACCCATGACTTTCATTGCTAACTGCTGAAAATGAATTATCCCTTAAAACTCTGTGTTTCGGGATAAATGGCCTATTGTTCTGACCCAGCACGTTAGTCATTATGAGCGCTACTCACGCATGTGCAAGCCAGGAACACAAAACTGCTTCCTTCAGTTATGGGTGCGATATTCCTCAAGGTCTACATCTACATCACAGAGTACACACACAGTATCCGCAGGTGGATGATCTGGTTTTAAAAATCACTGTTATCATACTGCAGCTAGTGAATATTGAAAGGAAAACTTGTGCTATTTGGTAGCAGAAACCCCATTTACCTCAATATGTCCTTCTGTGGTGTCTTACTTGTCTTTTTGTTTTGCTTTTTGCTGGTGGATACGGCAGTTATATTCTGAGCCAGTGCTTGGAAGCAGCTTATTTACTGCTTTGCACCTCTCATTGCTACAGCAACCAGTGCACTGTAGAGCTGTGTGCACTTACAGCAAGATCAGCGCTCACACTGGGGCTGTCTCCCTGCAGATGCTGTTGGCAGTCAGAGGAAGATTCTGTTTCACACAGGAGCTTGCAGCTGGCCACACTTCACCTTGCTGTGTGTACCTTCCAGGGGACAACATCAGGCTTACTGTTTTACAGTTTAAGGGGAGAGAGTAGGTCCTAACAAAGCTTAGAAAGAGTCATTCCAGCTTTTCTTCAGGTGGTAGCATTCTGGTTTTCGTAGTGATTTGCTTGTGTGATGCGGCAGAGAACTTCTCCAAAGAGCCTTACTTAACAGAAATGAAAACTCTTTATTGTAAGGAAACCTTCATGCCACTAAGCCAAATTTAAGTATTTGTGAGTGTAAAATAAACTCTCATCTAGATTAATCTCTAGGTTCTGTATTTGAAAGGAAATAGGTGTGCTGTGCTGTGCAAAGGCTTTCTGGCCCATGGTCAGACAGGTGGCACAACACAGGCATGTAAAGCTGTGTTTCCCCTGACTGTGCTCTGCTGCCCCTGGAAGCTGCATGGTGTTGCTAATTGCACGCTTTTCTCATTCTCCCACTCGATCTGTCATGACACCTTTGCAACATCCTGTGTGCTGCTGATGCATTGCTCTGGCATCCTACCAACCTCCCAGCCTGCGGTCCTTCAGTTCTGACAGGTCCCACACACTGAGCCACGCCTCCTACTTGCGAGACAGCGCTATGATCGACGACACCGTGGTCATCCCCAGCCAGCAGGTAAGCAAACTCCTCAAAGCCCCTTCTTGGCTGCAGAGAGCAGGAAACAGGGAAAGGTTGCACTGCACATTGTTTTGGTGAGACTGCGAGCTGTACGCTGCTTGATTTGTTTGAGTACAAATCTCTCTATTTTCTGGGCATTTTTAATGGCGTACTGTGCTGTGCAATATTGAACTGTATTCCAAAATAAACGGATAAGCTGTGTGAATATAGCACAGGGAGTGCGTTCTTATTGTTCTCCTTTGTAACTGATGTTTCAATGTTGTTAACGGCCATCATGCTAAATACTCAGGGCATGTAATGAACTCATAGCCCTAAAAGATACTGTCTTGAAACATGCTTGTAGTTAAAAAAAAGAGATTTAGGAAATGCCTTCTTAGTTAAATTACTGCATTCATTTCATTGAGACCACTAACATAGGATTACTTTAAGCAAATACAAATGCTACAACAAGAGTTTCTAATATCTTAATGCTATTAGTGCTCCTTTGTTTTTTTTTTTTAAAATGTTTAAGTGCTTTAGGCACTATTATGCAAAATACATCTTAAGTTTTTGTTCATTAATTGATTTCATTGTAGTAAAAAGGGGTTGTTTTTTTGCTTCCCAAGGTAACAACTCTGGCCAAAGAAGCTGAGAGAAATTCATATCGCCTAAGCTGGGGTCCTGAAAACTTGGACAATGTAGCTCTTTCTTCCAGCCCTATTCACTCAGGGTGAGTGTATCAATTAGCATTTCATTAAAAAGTGAGAAACAAAGTACCTTCAGTGACAGCAGCTTCAACTAATGCTTAACTAGGAGCTGTATTTTAATTCATTGCCTCCTGGAGCTGTCAATAAATTGTTATGATCTTTTAAGCTCTGACAACCAAGCAAGCCTGAGTACCAAGACTATTCACTGAAATCACTGCAAGTCACTGAGCCCTCAGTTAAGTTCAAGGGAAATGAATGTGGTAAATGACACATACACTCAGGCATTTGTGTGCATTTTATGGAGATATAAGTACAATGCCTTTCAGAGTTAATAATAATTGACACCAAGTACTTAATCACTCCAGATGGTCAGTACTTACCATGCTGCTGGAGTAGTTGAGGTGAGCACCTGCTTCAGTGCTTGCCTTCTAAATCACATGAATAGACAAGCAACCTAAACATCACGTGCTTTGCACACAATTGACCATTAATGTATTCTTACAACTGACTGTAAGCATTTGCATTTAGGCAAACTCACTCTCACGGCACAAGGCAGGTCAAAATGCAGACCCAGCCAAGTTCATGTTTACAAACCATATCCGGCTGGCCTTAAAATCTGTGACTGCATTTGTTTTAAATGCTCTTACTTACTGCTTTTTAGGTAATTTTAGTCTTCACACTGAATTTTACATTTGTGTCCTGCCATCAGATGGGGAATGTGCAGATGAATTCAGAAAAAAATGGAGTAATTAAAAAGCACATAATCTCTGCGGGCTGTGTACACAGGATGACTGGACAGCACAAGGGGAAAGATTATTTTGGTTAATCTCAAATGGTTTTGTCACTATCTTACAGTCTGTATTTTCCAAAAATAGCACTAGAGTCCCATTTGGAATGACAGGAAGTCCTGATCTAGAGGAGGAACAATATTGCCAAATTGACTCATGTGACATAGATGAGACGTTTGTTTGTTAGCTGATGGTAGGATAGATGATTGTGACCAATGCTGTTTGGATTTGCTTCTCATGAGCTCCAAAACTAACAAATGAAACGAAGATACTGGATATGTAAAGTATGTATGTTCTTATATATATGCTGGTATAAAACCCTGAAAATTGCTTTGGTGCTTTATTCTAACCCTAAAGAATTTACAGACTTTCTCCAAAGGATTTATTAGTTTTCTCTTTCAGAAAGGTAGGTCTTTCCTGTGATCGCAGAGGATTAACTAAATACTTTCTAGAAGAGTGGCATTTATTCCTTGGGTGTGCAATAATTTTGTGGTTTTCTTTTAAAAAATATAAGTGATATTCCCATCTTTTGGGATGACCAGGATGCTAGTGGTAGGATTATAAAACATCTGATTTTAATAAGAGCAATACTCTGCAGCCTTATATGACATAGTCAACACACATTATGTTCTTCTTTCTATACATACACACTAACCTGACACTAAATATTGTAATAAAGAAACCTTTAATAACAATTCCTCAGCCTTTGAAAAAGACTGCAACAGTTCATTTTTATCTTATTTAGATTGGTCTGACTCATTAAGTTATCATAAACTGTTGGGGTGCATCTGCTTTCTTAGAAAAGGACATTGACTAGTACTAGAGTTTTGCTCGTAAGACCTTATTTTAAAACAAAACAGTTGTAGAAGTTCATGATTGTTGCACTCACTCTGCTGGAACAACAAATGTATTTGTGATTCATAGCCCTGTCGTCAGCCACACTCCCCTCTACATGCAGATACACACTATTAGTGGGTTCTTATGAAGCAGCAGCACTGCTGACATTTAGGGGCATGCAGTGAAGTTGTATTTACCTGCCATGAAAGGAAACTCCTACAATTTTCAAAGAAATCCTAGGTAGACATTGTCAGTGGTCCTATGCAAGGGTGTGGCCTTGGTTTTGCCTGAGACACTGAAAATGTATTGAATTCAGATGGTGTTTTTGTGAAATAACACATCAGCAAAGTATTGGACAGTAATTTATTTGTCCCAGATGTAGTAAGTTTGTATTCTGTACAATCTGAGGGGAGAAATGAAGCTTCTCTCCCTGCACCACACCAGTGATGAACCCCAAATCACTGTAGGGTTCTTAGTGATCTCCCTTTGTAGGGAGGTGTTTCTGTGCAAACAGCCCGGGCAAGAGGATAAATTCATAAAGAACTGTTCTCTCAGTGTAGAACTTCACAGGCATGTATTTCAGCCTTTGCATAAATAACCAAAACTTCTTCCATGTCTGAAATTTCAGAAGGGAGAATGTTCTAACCATCCATTTAAAATTTAAATATAACTGTTCCTTTGATATGTTGATAATTTCATCAGGAAGGAATAAAAATAAGTTCTTTGGTCAGAGTCCTTGGCAACCATTTTGAAACCCCCAAAATATTTCTCTCCTAAAAGGTAATGCTCTTATGGGGCTCAAAATCTCAACATAAAAGTCTGCTGGTCATTTTACACAGCTGACAGTTTGCAAATAGTTTTTTATTTTGGCTGAAGAAAAAAAGTATAAATTCCTGTACTTAAATTCCCTTTCAGCAAATCAGGTTTGCCACTCCTGATAAAACTACTTGATCTTACATATTGAGCACAGCGAAGGATCTCCAAGCATGTCAAAAAGTTTGGGTCCTAAATATCCAATAAGATAGAGTTTTATGACTTTGCTGCTAATATTAGGGGATATCATTTAGAATTTCCTGCTGGAATGTGAGAGACAGAACTACTGCCTACATAAATGCAAATGTGTTTCACAGTTTCAGTCTCATATCACACAATATCCTATTGTGAAAAAACGTGTATTTTTATTAGGTTGGAAGGCAAAAAAATCACTGAACTGAAAGATTTGCCACATTTAGACATTGCTTGGCAGTACCATATTTTTATCTCCCATAAGAATATGCATGAATGGTGAAGATAAGGGTGACTGTAGGATTTTCAGTGTATTAATGGTGTGCAAAACTACGTTGTTTTCGTGTTATGGTGATACAGTGAAATTAGTTGTATAGATCGTGTTTCTAAGAGTTTTCCTGACAGCTGTCTAGAGGTACAGTAGATAACAGAGCAAATCTGACATGTTGTCAGGATCGTGGCACTGCGAGGAAGGAGCTTTCTGCTTTGATATTAACTTGATTTTGGGTTCTAGAGGAAATACGCAGCAACTCTGGCTCACAGTAAAACTCCTGTTTGTTGAGAGATCCTGATTTCTTTTATATAATTTCTGAAGAAGTTTCTGTTTGACTAATGGTTGGTCAGAGTGTATCACTGCTTGTATCTTGAAATAAATTACATGGTTGGGATATTATTAGTGATTTTATCTTACTGGAAGTCGTTGTTTCCATCAATGAAAAGATGAGGGATCGGGCAGCTTGTACTGTGATAAATAATGTGAATTATCATTCTTAGCTGCATGTCTGCAAAAAAGGAGGCTGGATCCTTGCTAACAAGGTAAACAAAATATATTTCAAGTGTTGTATTTTGAATCCATAATATTTTTTTTCCCCAATGTGAGATTGATTTCCTGGAAATCATTATGGAAACAGGACCTGGCAGCGACCAGCTGATAGTCATTTCTTAAATCTGAAAGTCTAAATGATTTCAAATTATGCTGCAGCTTTATGACCTTTGTTCAGAAAGTTACAATGAGGAAAAATAGCAAGTGTGTTTCATTAATAGCGAAGCATGTTAATGGAAGAAAATGGCAATGGAGACCCATATAATGAAAAGGGACATTGGAAATCTAATTGTCCGTGTGACATTAAGTAATTACTAAGAGCCTAAACAGGTCAAAATGAGAGTTTGAAATCTGTTGTTTTGTAGAAGAAAAGGAGGACAAGAAACATGTTGAAATGGAAGGAAGTGGAGGACCATGTATTGATAGAGGATTTTAAGCAAAGAAAAAAGTGATTTATTGTGCTATCAGGAACGCTGGCTGGAATTACCTTAGGTTCCTTACCCTTCGATACCTCATGGTCCACATTTTAGATGTGGGTACCTAAACCAGCATTTCCCCTTATCCGCTTCGGAAAGTGTTACTCGGAATCCAACCGTGCATTTTAGGTGTCTGGCTTCCAGTGTGAGATTGTCAGTGGAGAAACCAGATCCCTCCAGTTTCACTGCTGTACTGGTAGTGACTACTTTGAACTGAGGGTGTTTACCTAGGCTTATTTTCCATACTCACTTCTACCTTCCCACATGTGATGAATATGCATATATATGTATATGTTCATGTGTCTGCTTTAGAAATCTGTTTCATTTTTTCAGTACTTCATTTAACTCATTCTTTTTTTTCCCCTTTCTGTTCCTTTTTGATGTCAAACCATCTATTCTATTGCAGATGCTCTTCTCCATGTCTTGATCTTGACAACAGCAGGTGAACTTCTGCATAATTTCTTTCTTTAATACATTGCACTTCTCACCCACCCTATTTATCCTCCCCTCCTACCTCACTTCAGGATGCTTTAGTGTTTTGATAGTGCACATTAGCCAAGAGAAAAAATAAATCTAACCGGCAGTAATAGTTACATATGGCGCTACTTCTCTTATACAGTAAGCGTACGCTTTCTCTCATCTGCTTTGTCCATTGATGTATTTAACAATACCTTTTCTTTGTTGGTGGCATGGTTTAATATTAATATTTAAAGAAGTAATTCCCCCTCCCCCCGATAATTCAACACAAACCACTGTAATTATTATATTACTAAGCGGTCCTTTTAGTTTACATGTCTGTACAAAGAATATTGCAGAGCTACTCTCTAAGCCAAATTGTTTTTCCAAATTGTGCCACCACTTGAATTACAATAACAGCCCAGGCTTAGTGTATCTTCTTTTTCGTGCCACACGTATATTTCGTGTGACAGTGAATCAGTGCTTGAACCACTGTCACATTGCATCCTGCACAGAACACCTGAAGCTGAACCTTCCCAAAGGAGATGATCTTCCCTTGGCAAACTGAGTGTTAATTGGCACAGTATCTCTTCACCTCCTTCAGCCTAACCCTGGAAAGGTGAAAATTGCCTTAAATATTAAGGTCTGCAAAATTATAAAGTGGCTAATTAAACCCCCAAACTACAAACCCATATTTTCAGGCCATGCCACTGAATTTCTCAGCAGCTGACTAATGCAGTGAAGAGAATGTTACCAGAAGTTAATATCATAGCAGTTTCCTATGTTAGGATCATGTTTTTTGTCCTCCTGGAATGTGATTTTTGCCTTGTTTCTGAATGGCATAGTTGCAGCCTGCTGGAAAGCACTCTGAGGTAGTTGAATGACTTTGCTATTGACTTCAGTGGGAGCTGGATCAAGGCCTTTTTTCTGAGTTTCAGCCTCTCTCCGGTTTCCTTCTCCCGCTGAACACTTTCCGATGGCTGAAGCACCCTGATTGTTTGTTTCTGCTTCTTCACACTGCGACTAACACTGAATGCTGCTATCTCCTTGTTTCCCAGTTTCTTTTATAAATTGAGATCATGTGTGCTGAGAAGTTTTTGACTGTGTCTACACTGGGTGTGCTCTGGTTGGAGCTTTGTTCCCTGCTACCCGCCGAGCGCATGTGTGCCTGCCCAGCCACTCGGGAAGAGCAACCGTACCCAAGCCCAATGTATGGAAGTGGTGGTGGAGACTTTGCCTAGTTTGGTTCCGTGTGTTCCAAGAACTGTTGCCTGTCCTAGAAAACCCCCTCACCCGCTGGGTTTGCATGGCTCTCCCAATGACTCTGCAGAATGAATGCCCCCACGCTTGTGGTCGCAGCCGCCTGAAACTGTCCTCTGCGAAGCCCTTGACACAACAGGGGCTCCTCACAAAGCACACAACAAGTGACTTCCTTTACTCCCTCCAGCACTGACACATCCAGTTTCCAGTGTCTTTGTTCATCCTGCTGTTATCTTTCACTTGAGGACAGATACAGAATAAGCCCAAGTTAATTCTATATGAATAAAATCAGCAAAGGGAATAACTCATGCACAGATCTAAAATACAAATATTTCATGAAAATGCACCCCGACTTTTTTCCCTTTCTATCCAATGCATATATTTTGTCTGTGTTTTGATCAAGTAGAAACCCCGAGAGCTGTTTGCTCTGCTTTTTGTTGAAGGTGTTGAAACAGCCCAAAGGATTGAAGGGCCTTTTGTGTGTGTACTCAACCAAAAGACCACTATAGCCAGTGTTATTTGATATACCTTTCAAATGGCAAGCATGGAGTTCTTAATTGCTCTAAAATTGAAGAGAATGAAATGGCCTCTCTAATTTACGAGTAAGATTGCTAAATTGAGAAAGAATGGATGATGCTTGAGCTGACTGCTGTGTGTTTAGCAGAAGCATCTATAGACTCTCCTGCAGTCTGTAACTGATTCCTATATGAGAATTGCTTTTGTACTTTATTTTTTCTTTAGAAAAATAATCCTGCTTACCCCTTCATTCTCTTTAAAACAGAGAAGGCAATGATTTCCTCGAACCTGATTTGTTTCACCAATTTGGCTATTATATTATTCTACCACCTTGCCAGAGCTCAGGAAATCTCAGTATTGATCCACTTTGCAAGACTGCCAGGGCCACGTGTTTGTGTCGTGCTTCATTTCTAACAGAACCTTTAAAATTGGAAATTAAACTTACTTGAAGGCTGTCTTAGTACTGAGAAAGTTGCAGCTTTAATCTGCAATCTGCTTTGACTCTGAATCATCATGTAATTGAATTTTAAGTTGAAGTTCCCTTAATCCCTTTTATTAACCAGGTTTTTCTTTCTTTTTTTTTTTTCCCTCTTGAACTCTTCTCCACCATTTGTGTTTCTCTTTAGTGATCCCTCTCCCCTTCATTCTCCATACCTAGAAGACTGATAGTGCTGTAGTAGTGTTCCATGCAGGTGGAACATGGAGTAAGCTCTGTGTGCTGCTTAGCTCAGGCAGTATATAGGATGTTAAGGTTGTTCATACGCTGGTGTAATGCACTGTTTTGTTTTTGACCATAGGAATTTAGCATGATGGGGTATCACTTCCCAGAGTGATGGCTTCATCTGCCATTTATCTCTGCTAATGTTGTTTGCTGAGTGCAATCTCTTCCTATCTCAGTCTTGTCACTTAACAATCCTTGGTAACAGAGGTGGAAGAGGAAAAATAATGTGTGTGTGTGTGTGTGGGCAACAAAATAATTAGTTTGAATTTCACATTTACTTTATATTAGTCATACAAATTTTTCACTTTCCTAAATGCACATTTCAGAAAGCATGTTTTATGTCATGCATTAGTTTTGTATTAATTACTTGTATATTGATAGACACACTCCTTCAAAAATGAAAAGCTTTTCTGGTCCTGGAACAGCAATGGCACCATCCAAATGCCCTATTACATAGCAAATAGGCAAGAATAAGAGGCTGCTGTGAATCAGAAAATGCTTTGTTATGAATGATTTTCTTCCCTCTCTTGCATAGCCAAAATTATGTGAAATGTGCTGATTAAAAAAACAAACAAAAGGATGAAAAGAAATTGGATTAAATAAATGGAGGAAAAAATGAATATAGCAAAAAGGTGGGAAATAAACAGGGTGGCATGGTGGAAAAGGATGTATTTTTACACTCTGTGTCTGCAAACCCCTGTGTCAGAGTTCTGTCCTTCCGGGATTATGCCGCAGGTCTAGAGCTTATAAATTTTGCCCTTCAGTTTCTTTCCTTTGCACTAAGTTCATGCTAGTTCTCCAAAATCTCTTTTCCAGCAGTTCCTTAGTATTCCATAGTTGGGTTTAGTTTGTGATAATTGCTTTTTTTTCTTCTGTGCTATCTGAATAACTACCTTAGATCTTCTTTATGATAGAAACAGCCATTTTTAGAATAAATAATAATAATAACCTACTGGTTGTATCCTAGCACTGTTATCTTTGTGTCCACCTCCCAATGAGACTTTTCTTGCCTGTTTTTCCGCTCCTTGGAGCAGCAGTTGGTTCCAGTGAGAGATGGCTGAAATGAGATAGACTTTGTGACAGATTTACTGATCCACCAAGCACATTCAGTAAGCTCAAACTGAACGAAGGAGTTGCAACCATACTGAAGAACCCAGAAGGGTCAGAAGGGAGATCACTTGGTTTGGATCCTCACCTTTGGTGTGTCTGTGTTCTTCTAGCAGGGAACAGTGGGTTTGGCACTGCTGAGGCACGTAGGGAGATAAGCTAAGGAGAGCATGGGATGGCAGGTGACCCAGATCTAATATGTTAATGATGGACAGCAAAAGAAGGTGGTCCTGATGTCAAAGCATACAATCCTGAGTATTATGTCAATAATGAAAGTAACTGAATCCTAAATATTGTGTTCCTGACAGCTCACACAATGAGAAACGTGAATGCTGCTTTAATTCAGTCAGAGCTCTCATTAGCTTCTGGGAGTTGTGGGGGAGTGTTTGTGTTACACTTAGCAGTAGCTTTAAAATGAGAAACTCTGATTCCAGCAGTGTCACTGACTGCCTCAAACACACCCATTATACTGGAGACTTGGACACATTCTCTGAAACATCACGCAGAACCACTTTGATAACACTGTTTCATGCGCTTCAGGGCAATTGCAGTGCAAGCCAAGAGCAGTAGTGCAACAACTGAACATTTAGTGTCTCTTAAGCTCTTCTTTCATCTGTGCTCTAACATGTACAAAGAATGTGTTTTGTGAAGGAAGCTCCCATTTTTCTCAACAAATCCCCGGACAATCGAAGCTGTAAATGTTTTCATTTTCTTTTTTTCCCCCCTTGTTAAAACCACAGAAGCACCAACCTCTAAGGAATGAGCTAATGGTTGTACTACCCAGAGTTTTACCCTAAGCAAAGCCTAGAGGTATCTGAATGGCAGTAGACTAGGAGCCTGCATGTGTGAGACAGACTGGCATCCGTGGTGCATGGTGTGCTTCCGACTGGCGCTTGTGGCTCCTTCCCATCGTCCATCTCTGACCTGCACGGTGTGTCGAGTGTTGTGTTTTTACAGCATGTGGAATTCTTGTAGCTGTGTGGACAATGAATGGATGCAATGTTTGTTGCACAGAACGGTCGAGGGGGCAGTGGAAAAATCCCTGTGTTTGTTACTCCTATTATAAGGGCTTTTCTCTATTGCAGGTCCTTCAGTAGCATTTCTGCGACTCCCCATTGTGCTGGTTCTATTTTAGTGGCTAGAAGTAGGCCTGACACCGTTCTGTCTCATCTACTCTTATTTTCACTTCCAGCAACCTGACATTCCCATCCCACATTAGGCATGATCCTGTAATCAAACATTTTAAAAAAAAAATTGGAAGTAGTTCTACACCTTTCCCAAGAATGTCCCCAATCTGTCAAAATCTACCTGTTGGTCATATGTGGAACTACAAAGAATTCAGCACAAGAGAATTTCCAAACAAAATGAAATGTTTTTCTCCCTTTTAAACTAAAAAAAAAAAAAAGTCAGTAACTTACCTTGTGCTAGAAGCAGGCTCCCTGTCAATGACTTTCTGCATCTCTTAAGTTTTCCAGTGGGACATTGTATTGCTGTGCAAGGTAACACAGAAAACCCAAAATCTGTAAATAAACCTCTTATATAGGGACTCTAGCTCTTCTCATCTGACCAAACCCCCAGATTTGTCTTCAAACCATAATGACATGCTGGGGCTTTTTACATAAATAGGTGGTAACCCCACTGATGGAGTGCGAATTGTATTCGTGCAATCCAGAATGAAATTTTAATTTTTTTTTAATATCCACACCCATTTTTATAAGAAATTATAATTTATTCTATAACTAGAAAATTATATTGAGAATCTAAAAAAACCCACCAAAACCCTGAGCCATCCAATCAGAATTGGCTTTATATTTTTTAATAATAAATAATTTTCTTCTATAAGATGTATTTACTTGTGAAGTATTTAAAGAGTGCCAACTTTAAATATAGCTGCTTGCAGGTACAGAGTAGTGATATTTGCACTTTGCAATAGGTACACGTGTTCACATTTATGAGCATCTGCTGGTATTTTACCGACAGCAGCCAAGTGACATAAGACTTTCTGTGAAGAACTATTGGGTATTAATTGCCAGTTTAATTAATAACGAACTCAGCATGATTTGGTGCTTCACATGGGAGAAAGGCTTTTTGTCATTGCACCTCTTGAGCAAGAGCTCTGTTGGCATACGTCATTTGTACGTATGTGGAACATAACCGAGGGAATTGGTGACGTGCTCCGGATCTCACTGTGCGCCCTGATTTTGCAGCTTCCTGGTGAGTTTCATGGTGGACGCTCGCGGCGGCGCCATGCGGGGCTGCCGGCACAACGGGCTGCGCATCATCATCCCCCCGCGCAAGTGCACGGCGCCGACGCGTGTCACGTGCCGCCTGGTGAAGCGCCACAGGCTGGCCACCATGCCGCCCATGGTGGAGGGAGAAGGGCTGGCCAGCCGCCTCATCGAAGTGGGACCCTCTGGGGCGCAGTTCCTTGGGTAAGGGGGGCCGCGTGGCCCGAAAGGAAACCTTCAGCCTATTTTTCTGTTTGCGTTGCACTGAAATGGTTCCTTTGGCAAACTTGACCTGAGAAAGATCTCAGTAGCGTGTGGTAACGAACAGAGTGGTCATGTGAAATGCAGAGCAGCTGTCAGGGAACGACTCCCAAAGCTTTTACACCTTTTGTTCAAAATGGGTTTTTGAACCACCAGCGCTATGGTTAATGTGCTTCCTTGGATGTAATTATTGCTCAGTGTCGTGATAGTGCAGTGGGAAAAGAGTCTTGCAGCCAGAAAAGGCAGTTCATGCTACATTTTAAAAATTAACGGTACTGCGCTGATCTGAACCTCACATTTGAAGCCTGCTACCTACACAACACAAGGTACAGGAGCTTATTTTAGAGTCTTGTGTTGTGGTATTGGTAATTTGGACTATCAGGGAAGCACAGTGCCGTTGATTTTCCTGGGGTTGAAATTGCTAAATTAAACAATAGGACAACTCTGGATTTTTTTGGCCATTTCTTCCTATGCTGCAAAGCCCATAGAAAGATCAGATTTGTGTCTGCTGCTGAGCTCATTTTAGCAATTTTCAGCTGGAAGCAGTTATCTGTGCCTTTGTAAATTTGTTTTACCAACTATTCTCCCTATCAACTGTGACATCCAAAAGTGGATGATTGAAGGAACCCCTCCTAATGCAGTAAATAACTTCATTCAGAAACTGTAAAAAAAGTGGCTGTAAACACCAATAGTTGAAATCCATTTGGAAACAACTCAGTTGCTTTAAAATCCTGTTATAACAGGCAGTCATCAGAGCCACCATCTTTGTTAGTGCTACACTTATTCTTTTCACGTCTTGGTCATTTCTAAAAAGAAGGAGAAAGAAATCTAAAGAGCAAAAGAAATACTGTGCTGTCACATTCAGTCTTCCCATTATCTTTGTCACACTCAAATGGATTTTAAGTATGTCTCCCATTCTTTTTTAATGGTTTTTCCTATCTGATGAGAGTGTCTCCCCTGCAAGACAAGCATATAGTGTATTTTATTCATTCTCAGATCTTTGTGCCCTTCCTTGAAGCGTTTTCCAAGGTGTCGTGCTGGCAGTGAGATCAGAAAATCACTGTACTGTTTGCAGGGGTGCATTCTAAGGTCCAGATCTTGCTCCCATTGAGTACACGGCCAAAACCCCTATAAGAAAGAAAAGATGCTAAATTAAGAACACAGATTTTCTGATTTGGGTCACCAAATTGTCATGGCTAGGACGGAACCTTATTCAGTGTACAGCCTAATTCCACTCTGTGGACCAGACAGTGGCACTGGCGTTCTGGCACAAAAAATACATAAAGTTTATTTATGTTCTTTCTTTCACTGCTGCTTTGGATGTACTCAGTAAACTTCATCTGCCTACGGCTCCTCCCCCACTTAATGAGGGAGAAAGCTTGGTCAGCCGAATCCTTCAGCTGGGGCCTCCTGGGACCAAATTCCTTGGGTAGGAGAGACTTGAAACAAATTGATGGATGCTGACCTCCCCATTCTTCTCCTCCTTCTGCAATATGATTTTTTTATGTCATTATGCCCATGATATTGTCCCTTTCTATCATTTGAAATTTTGTACACTTAACCCTTAGTGGACCATTTTTCAACCTTTGTGGTTTGTGGTTTTGTTTTGGTGGTATGTTTGTATCTTTTTCTTCAAGTACTGTGGCCTTCATTTTTGTTTTGGCATGAAATCTTCCTAGTTCTGTGCTTGATGTCTGTAGCAAAGCAACCTGGATTGGGACCACAAAAAAAAAAAGAAAAAGAATCTACTGTAAATTTTAAACTGATTTTTTGTATCAAGGACCAATCAATCAATAAGTTATATGTTGGATACCACCAGTGTGATGGAACACGTGGCATTTACTAAATACCTGGTAACCTGTGTGAGTCCTCTAATTAGAGAAGTGTAGCTACAAATATCTTTATATCTTCTCTCTTATTTCTAAGAGTATGTATGTATATGTATATCTCAATACAGATATATTATATGTACACATATGTATTGTATATATGTCTGTGTGTGTATATATATATATATAGATAGAAATATGGGCGCATATGCTGATGGAGATGTTGACTTGCAAGGCAACAAGGCAAATTCTTATCTCTTATACTGCAATAGAAACCCAGACAATCTCCTCAGACTCCCTGTATCTCTCCCAGGGTGTAAATCAAGAATAAATTCATTGAAATATATATAATTACAAAGAAGTGAAATTGGCATAGGACACAGTTGCCTCTGGATTGCAATGAAATTATTCTGATTTGCACTAGTATAAGCAAGATCAGAATTTGTCCCGCTTTTTCTATACATTACAGTAGATTCTCTTTGAAATGAAGTTGCACAGGTTAACCCAGACAGTAGTGACAACTAAAACAAACATGACTTTTTGATGGATTAACAAAAACAATCACCAAATTTCCAGATAAGCACTGTTATTTTACCAAATCTCATTCACACCGTGGAAAGAGGTGAATGCACTTTTTCATCTGTCCTTCAGCACTTCCTGGGTCCCTGTAAAAATCTAGTCTGTCTTAGTGGCCTACTAGTTTAGGATTATGCCAAAGTATTCCAGCCAAATAGGTAGAATTCCAGGTCACTTTGTAGCAGACTGAATAGAGTTGCTGTTAATCCTATTTCTTCCTCTCTCCTGTGTGCATTTAATGTGCTGTGTTGCTGTGCCAGGCCCGTGATTGTGGAGATTCCCCATTTTGCTGCCCTGCGTGGGAAGGAGAGAGAGCTGGTGATCCTGCGCAGTGAGAACGGGGACAGCTGGAAGGAGCATTTCTGTGAATACACTGAGGATGAACTGAATGAAATCCTCAATGGGATGGATGAAGGTATCCAGTGGCACTTGGTTTCTTATCCTGCTCCTGTGTTACTTCTGTACCTGGGGGGTAGCAGCTTGTACCATGGCACTCACTTCCCTTGCATGGGCTGCTGAAGCAGTGGGACAGGTTGTCTCCCTCTGTGAAGCTGAGAATGGACTCCAGACTTGTGTTTTCTCCTGTTCCTTCTCGTAGTGTTAAACGAAAAGCTTCCACAACAAACAACTTTCCAAAACAAGGCAATTACCGTACTGAGCCTTTTGGAGCAGCTCCTTGTGTGGGAGGAAATGTCAGTCATGGGTACTCTTGCTTTCTAAGAGAACAGAATGGCCTTGGGCTGTCTGGGAGCTGTAGAAGTTGTTATTAATTTGTTTTTTTTTTCCAAAACCCCTCACAAATCCCAAAGTAAACAAGCCACCTCACAGCAAAAAAGCTGAACTCATATTTTGATATTGTTTTGAAGTTCTGTTTCGTTGTTGCTAGTTCAGGACATTGTAAATATGTGAGGTAGAAGGGGCTGGAACTAATCCTTTTGCTTGTTTGACTGCTGATCTTGGAGATGTTGTCAATGTGTTCTGTTTGCTGCCTTAAGCTGCCTTTGGTTCATGGCTCTGTCTCTCGTTTTTTTCTTGATTGCTCTGGTTTAGCTGAACACAGGGGTGTTTCCTTTCCCTGTTATTTCTTGACAAAATACTTTGTGAAAGTTGCACCAAGCTGTGAAAAGCTTGAGTGTGTTTCAAAGGTGGCTGTACTGTTTCTATGAAGCTCTGGTCTTCTGACCATTCCTTCTTTTGCCCTTAGTCCTCGACACGCCAGAGGAGCTTGAGAAGAAGCGGATCTGCCGCATCATCACCCGGGATTTCCCTCAGTACTTCGCAGTAGTGTCCCGGATCAAACAGGACAGCAACCTCATCGGGCCCGAGGGAGGGGTGCTGAGCAGCACCGTGGTCCCACAGGTGCAGGCAGTCTTCCCAGAAGGGGCTCTCACCAAGCGAATTCGCGTTGGCCTCCAGGTACAGTAAAGCATTCACAAAGTTTAACTTGGTTCTATTTTTGGTCAACAATCACCTTTTTTGAATGGAGAACCAGCATATTCAGCTTATCGTGTTGTATGTTATCTACAATGCTTTTAATAAAACTAATTTAAAAAATCCATGCAAAAGTCAAAGCAAGTGGTAAAGCTTTGGGTTTTCCAGTTAGTTCAGAGTCTTGTCTGTAAAGTGTCTATATAATGTTGAGAAGAGATTTTGGTGATGATGATGATGCTGATATTAGTGTAGGTCATAGAATTTCTTGAATACTTCTTATGAAAGGGATCAGAGAAGTACAAAGTGCTGCTATTATTAAATGTACAGATTTTCAGTGTGAATGAACCAGCGTAACAATTCACTCCTCAAAGGGAGGGAAGTCTTTCCTCTGGCTCCATCCTGTCCTCCTGCTGCATGCATCCATGATTTACCTTGTCCAGGAGACTGTGCTTGCTAAAATCTCCTGGGATTAGCTGAATAGCACAGTAAAACAGCTAGAGTTTGTTCTCAGGGGAAAAAAGTGACCAGGTTATCATTTGCTACTGGTTAAGCGAATTTAAATTAATGCTGTAAAAATCTGATAAGTAACAACAAAGGGGATAGGAAGAAGAGGCAGGCATGGGAAAGTTAAAAATGTGAGGTCTCCCCTTCTCACTGGCAGTCAGTTCTTCTGTCTGCAGATTTTCATGGGAGATTGTGCCATTCGGGAAGTTAAGGCGTTTGTGGACAATATACTGACCCAGTTCTTCATACATCCCTAAACTGTTTTCAAGTAACCGCTCTGTTATTTCCTATTGCTTTGGAAAGGCTCAACCTATGCACACTGAACTTACAAAGAAGATTTTGGGCAACAAGGCTACCTTCAGCCCCATAGTCACGCTGGAACCCAGGAGAAGGAAATTCCATAAGCCCATCACCATGACGATTCCTGTGCCCAAGGCATCCAGCGATGGGCTCATGAATGGCTATGGAGGTGACACGCCCACTCTAAGGTTACTATGCAGCATAACAGGTAGGATGCCAGTCCTAGAGCTCTTCATGTGCATCCTGAAACTGTCAGTCCCTGGGGGCTGGAAATGCTGAACTGATTACACCTAGATGAACCTGGGTGGAAACCTGACTGGGGCGAGAGGCTGTGAAAATAAACTGCTTTCCAAACAATTCCTTTGTACCAGAAATAGCATTTGTTGTTTGCACTAACGAGAGATGTGTAATATAATCACAGACTTCGGGTTTGGTGTTTTTTTAGCATTTTCCTTACAGTTTGTTTCTTGGGAATCAACATACCTCTGCCTGGCAGAGTAAGTGTAGTATAGAATTAACTTTAATGTTGCAGGATGCTTAGGAGGAAAATACTGGAGTTAAACACTTTACTTGCCAGGGCTCCAAAGTGATTAGCTTCTCCTTCAGTTAAGAGACAGAAATAAGTTGCAAGCAGTTAAATAAATTAATTAATTTAATCCTGTGCTACAGCGCTCATCACTTAAAAATCATTTGAGTACTTGGTTTTTTCAGGGTAAGCTCATCCAGTCCTACTAGCATTAGTGGAATAATGTGGACCCAAGGATAAGGCGTATCTGGAATTATTACTGATTTCATGGCAGTTAAAAACTGTAACATATTTCTTAGAAGCAAAAAACATTGCAGACTTGCTTGGTTTTGATTTTATTTTTGAACCTCTCATTTCAGGAGGAACCACCCCTGCCCAATGGGAAGACATCACTGGGACAACACCACTGACATTTGTTAATGAATGTGTTTCCTTCACGACAAATGTGTCTGCCAGGTACCTACACAACCAAACAGGATTTGCACAGGGATACTCTCAAATGCATGCCTTTGTTCCATTCATATTTCTGTTAAACTATTTGTGCTTGGAGAGCAGAATGAATGGAGATATTGATTATTACACAAATTTCCATGGAAACAGAAATCCCTTTTTTCGGTATCTCATTATATGTCTTACAAGAGATACTACTCCCAGAATATCCAAAACTGAGAAGTCATGAATGTATGTATGCATTTTAGTTTATATCCTAGTATGTATGTATTTTAGTTTGTGTCCATGATGCATATCACAGAAATGCCCCAAAATCTCCTCCTCTGTAACAGGAGATGCAATTCAAAATTTCCAGTTACCTGGAAAGTATTCCAGCTAGGCTATGTGGTCCAGCAAACAGTTAAAAAAATCATGGATAACTTAACCATGAAAAAGCTGACCATGAAACCAGTGCAAAGATTCAGTGCCTGGGGCAGTTATTGCTGTTAATTAGGTTTGCTATTTATTGAAATAGGGTGCTCAGTGTTAAAATGAGATCAACTCTTGCAGTCCAACTTCCAGTTTCACATTAGGTGAAATAAAGTATAATTTTTTTATCCTTTCTCAGTTCAGAACAGGCTGTTTTCCCGTTAAGCTGGCTGCTTTGCTGATGCACGTTTCTGTTTGGTGTAACTGAACATTCCTCTGTAACAGCAGTGGCCACGAGAGGGGGATCTTACAGTGCTTGCAGCTCACTGCTGCTGCTGCAGAGGTCTGTGCAAAGGCAGGAATTAAAGGCTAATTTAAGAACCACGTGTGGAAACAAGACGCAGAATTGGAGAAGTCCAAGTCCCTAAAGCTGTGAAGTCCCCAGCAGGGCTACATGTCAGAATGAGGGTGACAGTGTATAGTCCTACAATCCATATTTGTAGTGGATCTTTCTTAGTCCTGATGGTGACATAAAAATTGATTACTATTGTTAATGTTCTGTGATAAAGGCAGAGTCCCATGTAGAGATTTCAATGGGTTCTGCCTTTTCTTTTTAATCTAAAGGAATGTTCAACTGTCTACTTTGTCCCAAACATGATTTGAAATGCTGATAAAGTTAAAAAATGGGATTTTTTATCTAATTTCTGATTCTTTGCTATTCACAGTATTTTTTTTTATGTCTAATTAAGTCATTAATGATGGACAACAACTTTACCATTCATAAAACTAATTCTGTCCAAAATGATCTTGGGAAAGAGATATATTTGCCATGTGAATTACACTGCAGACTTGGAGGCATAGTGTTTGTTTTCCATTTCCTGAGCTGCAGCTTTAAAAGATATAAGATCTGTTGGGGCTTTTTAGCCCCTGGTGTTTGACAGCAAATCACTGAGGCATCTGGTGGTTTCTCAGAGGATGTGGCCTCTCCAGTTGGAGTCCAGCACAGCATAATTCTCCCACGCAGGAAAAGGAAAGGATCAGTGTGCAGAGCCTTTCTGTAGCACACATGCTTTCCCTCTTGCAAATGTCAGCAGCCTGGGGTTTCGAGCAATGTGTTTGTTAAGTGTTCTAAAGATCAGCACAGCACGGAATTTGCTGTTATTCAGCTGCAGATGAGTAAGTGCAGAACAGTCACATTCCGAAGGTGTGCTTTGGGGTTGTAATGCCACGTAATCCACCGTGAGGAATAACCCCTCTATAGATCAGAGCAGATTTTGAGCTGCCTCTGACCTCTCCCGACTTCCGCCTTCATCCGCCGGCTGGGAAACTTGAGCTTTCCACCCACACAGTGGATTTTATTGAAAAGAAATGGCATCAGCTCCACAGAGAAACTCAAGTGGTAGCTGAGAAAGAAGGCAGGACGTGTTACTCTTTGGAAAGTGCTTGGTGACTAAATTCACATAGGAGTAATTTCTGATTTTGCATGCAGCTTTGCAGAGCAGACTTAGTCATTTTACATTCAGCTAAAAACCTCAGGTTTTGTTGTTGTCTGTAAGGAATTGACTGCTATTTCCTTTAAGTTGAATGGGAGACAAAAAACAAGAGTGACAATTCTTTTTCTACTCTATTCTGACTTATTATCTCCAATTGCTGTGGTTACCAGCTAATGCTGCCAGGATGGGGAAACTTAGAGTTTCCTTTCTGAAATCCTTCTCTGCTGATGGCAGAACTCTCAATTTTCTTTTACAGATTCTGGTTGATAGACTGTCGTCAGACACAAGAATCTGTTACTTTTGCTTCCCAAGTGTACAGAGAAATTATCTGTGTCCCTTACATGGCCAAATTTGTGGTGTTTGCCAAGTCTCATGATCCCATTGAAGCACGGCTAAGATGTTTCTGCATGACGGATGACAAGGTGGATAAAACCCTAGAACAACAAGAAAACTTTGCGGAAGTTGCCAGAAGCAGGGACGTAGAGGTACTGTACAAGACTTTAAGTTTTCTAGCATCTGCTTTTAAACTAGTATATCTGCCACAAGGACTGAAAAATAATCTGCTTACAAGTACTGCCAACAATGCAGTATCAGCAACCATGATAAGATGGAAACTTGGACTTTTGTCAGGTGCTAGGAAAAAGTAGTGAGAAAACCCTATACCCAGAGGGCACGCCCAACTCAGTCCACAGGGTTAAAGGGAGAAGGTTGGAACCAAAAATGATGGCTAAATCCCAGCTTTCAGTAACCCTGTAAATGCACATCACTAACCAGAAAGGCAGCTGGCAGTACTCACAGTTTGTCAGCACATTCACATAGCAAGAAGTTAAAGCAGCAGATTTGATTAATATACTGCTTTACAAAAATAAAATTACATTAAATCTGTTGCTGAGCAGGCAAAAGCTTTCCTATGTGGAATTCAGCAAACTGTCTGCTAAATGCAGTTTTTCTGACTCTGTCAGCTTCCTCAGAAGGGATGACAAATTGAAGGTGCTTTAACTTACGTGGCGCATTCTGCTTAGTTCAGTCTCTTTTCCATGAGAATCCCACCTTTAAAAAAATTGCCTTTGCTGTTCCTGGAGCTCTGACAAGCATCTTGTGCAGGGCAGCAAGATAAAATATGGGCTTATCAAACTGAATGATAAGGCTGAGTTTCTGGGAAGTAAGGATGAGCCATGAATAGATTGGCACTTTGAATGGAACATCTCCCAAACTGCTGATCTGATATTCAAACATGTGGAGGGGCCATAAAAACAGCAATCTGAAGATACAAGCCATGTCATTATTGAGAGATTTCAGAGAGGTATTTACCTGAGGCCTGCCTTTCAAAAGCTCTTAGGCCTACAGATCTAGCTGCAATGAATGGACTCAGTAGGTACACACTCTGAATTCTGATGGCTGAAGAAAGCTTTTCTTTGACTATGGTGATGAGGCCAGGTTAGCAAAGTATGCTAAAAGCAGAGTCAATCGAAAATCCAAATTAAAATCTAGATTTAAAAGTTTGCCCAGATTTATGACACCGAGTCATGTTTTGTCATTGAAAGTACTGCACTACTGTTACTAAATTAACAATCTGTTCTCTTTGGAATTTAATCATCTGAAATATTTCCACGCATTTTGGGTACATAACAAATCTTGTAAATGCCAACAAGTCCTAACAATTCCAGTAATTGATTGGAATTGTTGTAGATTATCCTGAAGAAGAAAGCCTAATCACCTCACTAAGATTAACTGATGGTTTGATTTTTTTTCCTTTGCAACAGGTATTGGAAGGAAAACCCATCTACGTTGATTGCTTTGGCAATTTGGTGCCACTCACAAAGAGTGGGCAACACCATATATTCAGTTTCTTTGCCTTCAAAGAAAATAGACTTCCTCTATTTGTTAAGGTAATGTTGATGGCTCCTTTTTGGGTATTTCAAGTTATTGCTTTGCCATATTTTTTGTGAACAAAGGAAAACCAAACTTTTAATTTATATGAATTCCCAACTGTAACCTAATTTTATCTCTGTACTATTCAATTTTTTAAAAAAGTTTTATGAGTAGGAAAATTTGTTAAATAAAAGCCAAGGTAAAAACCCTCCATTCCTCCCAAATTAAGTAATGCTTTAGCCCACTGTGGTCGGAAGGGCCAATGTCATTGAGCCACCTCTTCTGAGAAAGAGATTAGAGAGTACTGGAAACCTCTTCCACAAACTTTCCTTCTACCTGGACATTCTGCTGCAATGGAGGAAACTATTACTGTTATATAAATAACAGTCCTGGAGAAATGATTTATGAAGGGAAACTTCCAATAAGCAGAGAAAATCAGCCTGCTCTGTCATTGTGTTATATTTGCTGTGTAGTGCTAGACAAATTTTAAACTTTCTCCCTCCTTGCCAGCAATGTTTTGTAAGCTTTTTTTAATTTACAACTTCACCTATGCCACTGCCTTCCTTTGGCTTTGCAGATTTTCCCCTCTGCTGAATTTTCCACTGTATATTGAATACACAAATACACATTTACAAACAGCAGTGGAAGAATGTGAAAACACATTGTTTTTGCCTATGTGGACTTTCTCCCCCCAACTGGTCCTTTCTGCTGAATAGTTTTGAGAGGCACAAGTAGCTCATACAGCAAAGCAGCAAGTTAAGTGTGTGTATTTTTGCTGTGCCAGGTCCGAGATAGCACTCAAGAGCCCTGTGGACGATTATCATTCATGAAGGAGCCAAAATCTACCAGAGGCCTCGTTCATCAAGCCATATGTAATTTAAACATCACTTTACCCATTTACACAAAGGTACTGTGAAATTATACCCAGCTGTAGGCATCAGCATTATCATAGTAACAAGAAATGAGGAGGGCAAAACAGGGTTAAAGCTTTGGGGGCAGGGATTTGAAAGAGGAAAAAATTCCACCCAGGGGCTTTTGTGTTCTTGGGTTTGGTACTCCCAATGCCAGTGTTTGAAGACATCATCAGGTATTTCCTGAGGACTCAGAAAAGATGAGTGGGAGTGCCCTCAGATAATAAACACTTGTCTCCCTAGAAAGTGTCAGTTTATGTTTATTCCCTGAAAACACGGGGGTTTTTTCCTGTCTTGGTCAGATTAGAAGCTGAATGCCTTTTAGGGATTTATTTGCCCAAAATGCTGTTAATTTTCTTCTCAGCATTTTTAGAATAGAGTAAATCTTTATTATAACATTTGAGTATAATTTTAAAACAGATCATCTCAACATTTTTAAACTTTCAATGGTAATAGTTCTTGAATATTTTAAGTGCTTATATATGCTGATTTATGGTTAAAAACCATGTATATATATAAAGTTTTGGTACAAATAAGGATCACTAGATGTCTAACTTTTCTGTTTGTATTTGGCTCAGTTCTGTAGCCTTTTGTGTTTAAATTGACAGTTGAGTTTTGCTGCTTTTTGACATAAGAAATCAACTGCAGAAATGTGCTGCATTTTCTTCTTTTCTGTTAAAAGTTGTCAGAAGTTACTTTTTCCTACTCTCTTCTAAAAAAAATTGCCTTTTGCCTGCTCTGTTTCCCCCTTCTCTTTTCGCATGGCACTTGGGGACCAAAAGGAATCAGATTCAGATCCAGAACCAGAAGAGGTAATGTTGCTAAATCAGCATGTTCTTGCCTACACACATTGCTCAAACACAACTAACAGACACAGTTCAGAAGACTGATCCCTAGCTCAGTGCTGCAAACACAGAAAAGAGGGCCTTGCACACTCGCTTTTGGGAATAGGCAGAGTTGAATTTCCCCTATGTTAAGATGACCAATCTTCTCCATTTATAACATCCAGTAGACTGATGTAACAGATTTTTGAGCTGGATGACCGACATCGTCAGAGTTAAGCCAGAAGTAACAAGTAAAAGGTTTAGAATTTTCATCTTTAGCATGAAGTAAATTGCATCAGCTCCACTCTGAGCTCCCACCCCGGTCTGGCACTTACAGATGTTGCTTAAGCTCTGACCCCTACACGAATGAGTAACATTAGAAAAGCATCCCCACATTTTGATGATGTTCAGCTGTTGGAAACACTGTGAGAATAGCTAGCTCCCCAAAGAGGATGGACATCTTTTCCATGTGCTGCATGACAGATTCAGCAGGTCTGTGGCATGGCTTGCAGTTTGCTATTACCGTGACAAAAATATTTACCACTCCTATGGTAGATATGACTTCTATTTTTGTATAGCAAGCTAAAGCACAAAACGACAAGCTCATTGATGACTATAAGCATCTTAAACTATTTTTTGTTGACTTCATTAATTTTTATGTTAATTGTATTAATTAGTGTGCTCACATAAATTTGGAGTGATCTGGAAGAACTGAAAGTGAGGGAAGCTAGAATATCCTAGGGATGCAAGGTTACCATGTAGGGCAATCTGTGCATCAGAGGAATTCAGGCTATTATGGATCTGTTACACACACGGCTGACTGTGAGATTTAATTATGTGAGCCTAAAGGATTGCCAGGCATGTCCGAACATTCACGTGTGGCCAGGGATTTCCTTCTGTTCAGTGTCAGCTTATGGAAAGGCAAGGATTTCCTAACATCTTGACTGAGGCAGTATATTGCATTTATCTTTATAAAGAATAATTTCAACTACATAAACCTTTTCAACGCTCACTTGAAACCTCGGGGGCTTTACCATACACAGTATCTTGCACCAGCGGTACTGCACAGTTGATTTGCATTCTTCACAGCTGTCCTACCCCTACCACAAGTTTGTATAGGAAATTAAAGGTTTCATGCTACTTCTAATTATGCATGTTTTTCCATAGCCAAATTTAAACAACATGTGCTGGTGTGGACAAATGCTAGCAGGACCAAAATAAACTGAAATGACGCGGCAACCTCAAAAATTTGCTTCTTGAATTTTCAGTCTGGCATTGTGTTTTGTTTAATTCTTCTTTGGCAAGGACTGTGTTTTCTTTTGAATAACAATAACCTTGTATGGCTTTTTTTATCTGTACCCTGATAAATCTGAAAAATTAAAAAGGTCTGTGAGGCCATCCCAGCTTCCATTTAGAGGTATCAATAGCTATTAGTGGCACCCATGCCTTGGGCAGTTCTGCCTTCATTGTTGCACCTGCATTTCATCATCACTGAGCACAGAGGCAAAAATGCAATCCATGTTCTCAGAATGAACGTGTCCAAGGAAACACAATGTATAAAACCTCCCGGTTGCCTTTCAGATGGACCACATACCTTCACATAATCATATTGGAGTATTTTGCTTTAGACAGGAAGAAATAAATTAAGAGCAATGCAACAAAATACCCGGTAATGCAAAAGTTTAGGTGCTCCACACTTGCTAAGAACATTTAAAGAAAATACACTGCAGCATTTTGCATCTATTTTGACCATAACTATAGCAAAGTAACCATTTTTCCGGTATTAGAGACCCTAAATAAATTAAGCCGTGCTTTTGCTGTTATTTTAAATGCATTCTTGGTTCCATTTAAGTCCATGTGTCTCCATACAACTAGCACTTCACCTGTGGCTTCTGTATAGCAATTATATTTGAACTTTTAAATCTCCTGCCTCTTTCCCTTCCAGGTGGATATGACTTCAGAAAAAAGTAAGATTTTCTTTTTTTTCTTTAAAATGTTATAATGCAATTCATATGAGAGATGGTTAAGAATAAAGATATGCATGAAAGAGAGCTAAGTTTTAACTGCTATTGCTATTAAAATCAATAGTTTAAAAATGTAATAAAAACCAATGTAATATCTTAGCACCTATCCAATTAAATACACTTTAACATGCCAATTAACAAGTAATACAGTTAAAAAACCGTTCATCTAAGCCTTTACTTTCCTTTGACATCCCTAGTGATCCCGCTATTGCTATTTTGCTTGTATGAATGCTCATCCCTCCATTTCTTTTGTTTTCTCCATTTGTTGACACACATTCTTGCCTCATATTTGAGACAGATGACAGTATCACTTTTAATGAAAACCTAATGAGGACTCCAACCTGTTTCATTAATCTCATGGAATACAACCATGCCAAAAAGTGATACTGTCCAAAAGAATCAGGCTGTTTAACCCTCCCTCCCTTGCCCTGCCCATTACTGTGGTGAAATATGGCTGAAATGGAAATCTGACCTGAAAGCCTGGCACAGCACAAACACCCTCTGTACACGCACGATCAGGCCGTGACCACAAGAGACCGTGGGCAAGGGGTTCGCAAATGTCTCCTTTATGGGAGAGGCAAATCAAACAAATCTCTGCACACACTGAGAACTGCTTCCAAATGCAGCCATTTCTTGGATCTGTTCAGGAAAAGAATGACATCTGTCATGTTTCCAGTTTGGAGTGCAACGTCTCGCCTTGTCTGCAGTTAAAGTGCAATGTCTTGCATTGTCCTCCTGCTGCTTCCTCACTGCCAGGTCCCCTAGGGCCCCAGAGAACCCCAGTGAGTGTTCCTGCTCCAGCCACACACTGTCTGGATAGCACTTCCAATTTATTTCCCACTGGAGTTACTTTGCTTCAGCCTGATTAACTCAGTTATTGGCCAGTGAGAGAGTCATACATTTCATATTTATGAAAGTACATATTACAAATTTACAAAATTACTCGCTGGCATTTCAGTGTGCACCAGACAGTTCACTGTAAAGCAGCAGCACCAAAAGACCGCATTTTCAGCACCAAAATACCCTGCAGCAGTCTGGCTCTAATTAAGGTACGGCACAAATATTTAGCATTCGTTACACCCAGGAGAACAGTGTAGCAAAATGGATCTTTTTTACAGATAAAGACAGCTAATTATGTGTTGCTTAGGTTCTCCTTATTTGCCTTAGTGCTTTGACTTTCATTGGGGTGCCGAAATGTGCAGTTCCATGTGCTACCTTTAAAGAGAAAATGTCCATTAGTGATTCCTAAGCATTATGTTCTGTTTGTAACTTGCTTCAGTTCTCCACTGTTTCATTCTGTTCAATATCCATTTTCTGCTAGTCCTTGCTGAAATGAAATATTACCAGCAGGCAGGGCATAACGGGAATTATCTGCAGCCACCTTCCTGTATATTGATTGCCAGATTAGACAAATATTTCACCACAGTATGTTTTACAGTATTTTCATGTACCTTTAATTTATATGAATAATTCTTAGAGCTCTTGTTTTTAACCGAAGCTACATACCCAGCAGCATTTGCAACACCTTTGCTTTGCATGGAAATAACTTGCCTTACATGAATTGTACGTATGTGTCTAGTGTGACTGTCTGTGACTTTGGGTTGCCATACATTACATTTTTTAAAACTCTGAAATCACTTCTAAGTTGATTCACAGTTTTTTCTTATCTCTCCTTTTCTTCTCTGTCTTCTCTTTCCTCAGTCAGTTCATTAGTTGTCAATGAGGATGTTCCAAGGAAAGGACCATGCCTCTTAAAACAAAAGCCTGTTTGTTTCATTGTGTAGGTGTGAAATCCCCTTAGATGAAATGCCGGTTTGCAGCTGATTCAGATCTCTACGTATTTGATCATATTTTAGATTACTGCAGAATTACTTTAACTTTTTATTTTGGTCATTAAGAAAATCAAAACTGTTAACCCGATGTTATTCTGACAGTTTGCTAACACTGGCTTTCTCTTAGAGGAAATCGGCTTTCAATCAGCTCTAATGCTTTCCCCCTTTTTTCTTGTTTTTCTTTTTATTTGAACATTGATCTGTAACATCTGAACAATCTTGAGATGCCTCTCTTTGTGTAACTTCACTGTGTTTCTTCTGGTTTTGATTTGAAATTTTGTTGTTATTGTTTTGGGTTTTTTTAGTGGTGTCGTGATTTGATTTGTTCCAGCTTCAATACTGTATGTGTGGTTGTGCTCTAGCGATAAAGTGAAGCAAGTTATTTCCTGCCATTTTCCTTTTCAGTTGGTTTTTTTTCCCGCCCCCCGTTAGCTTTGCTTTGCTCTCGTACCCTCAGATCTTGTGGATCCACCATACCCGGCCCATTTTGTTGACCTTCCTACCACTACAGCCAAAGACTGTCATTTTCAGTCCTGATTACATTTTCCAATCTCTATTTTTGATTTCCATTTTACTTTCAATGTTTTTCATTCGCATCAAAGATGACGAGACAGAATCTACAGAAACATCTGTCCTGAAAAGCCATCTGGTTAATGAAGTCCCTGTACTAGCCAGTCCAGACCTGTTGTCTGAAGTTTCTGAGATGAAACAAGATCTGATCAAAATGACTGCCATCCTGACAACTGACCCTTCTGATAAATCAGGCTCCATTAAAGTGAAAGATCTTGAAAAGCCTGCTGAAGAAGAGCCAGGGGAACCTTTTGAAATAGTTGAAAGAGTGAAAGAGGACTTAGAAAAAGTAAATGAAATTCTGAGGGGCGGCTCCTATACCAGAGAAGAATGTGTTTTGCAGAAGTCTCTTTCCAAACAAGAACCCTTAGAAGAAGAATGGATCATTGTCAGTGATGAAGAAATTGAAGAGGCCAGGAGAAATGCTCCATCAGAAGTTGCGGAACCGAGCCGTGTAGAAGTCAGGGCAGACAAAGGGACTACAAAAAAGGGACAGCCGGCCATGAAAGGAACGGTGGATGGCCTTGCAGAGGATTTAAAAACACACGCTTCTCTTCATGAGGTACAGCTGCAGGCCCTACAAGAGGAGGTAGGAGGAGAGAAATTCGAAGCTGTAGTAGTAAGCAGGGATTCTGAAAAAAAAGGAAAAGAATCTCAAAAAACTGGGAAACCAAGCTCGCAGGAGCAACAGAAGGCAGCCTCAGAAGTTAAAAAGCCCCTTAGGGCAAAATTAAGAGAAAAGCCAAAGCCAAAGGAAGGCAAGGCGCACAGCAGTGGAGACAAACTGAGACTGCCTAAGCTCACTGCAGACGAGGTGCCGCCTGGGGAGTCTGGCCTAAAGGTGACAGCTGCTCCGGAGCCTAAAGCTGTATCCCCTGTTATTGAGGAAACTCCCATTGGCTCAATAAAAGATAAAGTGAAAGCTCTTCAGAAACGAGTGGAAGATGAGCAAAAAGTACGGTCAAAACTGCCCGTCAGAGTTCAGGCAAAAGAAGGCCCTGCAGAAAAGGCATCTAAAAAACCAACGCAAGTGAAAAAACCGGTAGCACACAAAGCCCAGCCGCCCGTCTCACCTTCTTCTAAGACAGAGAGGCTTGAAGAGACCATGTCTGTTCGGGAACTGATGAAAGCCTTCCAGTCAGGGCAAGATCCGTCCAAGAATATTTCTGGACTGTTTGAGCACAAATCTGTCAAACAGAAGCAACAGGCCCCCGAGAAGGAAACTCCCCGCAGGAAAACGATTCCTTCACAGAGTGAAACGAGGCGAGTGTCAAACCTCAAGACAGACAAACAGAAGGACAAACCAAGCACGTTGTCAAAAGCAGAGAAAGAGCCACAATCAAAGAAAGGAAAACCACAAACTTCTACCAATGAAACTGCCAAGAAAGCTGGTGGCAAAGACCAAGTAAAAGAGCAGAGCAGCAAAAAGCCAAGTGAACCTCTCCCTCCGGTCATAGTTGCTGAAAGTGCCAAAGAAACAGCGGCTGGTAAGGGCAGGGCTTCTGACGATCAAGGAGATCCTGACTTCCAGATCAGCCCTGACAGGAAAACCTCAACAGACTTTTCTGACGTCATTAAAGAAGAACTGGAGGATAATGACAAATACCAACAGTTCCGACACCTCTCAGTGACAGAGGAGGGAGAGCTTAACTTGGAGCAAGTATTGACCAGTCCTTTTGGTACTGCTTTTCCCACAGAGTATGGGAAAGATGGATTCCTTCCTGCTCTTTCTCTGCAAAGTGCTGCTCTTGATGGGAGCTCAGAGAGCCTTAAACATGAAGGTGTGGCTGACTCTCCGGGCAGCCTACTTGACGGAACCCCTCAGATCAGCTCAGAGGAAAGTTACAAGCATGAGGGGCTGGCAGAGACTCCTGAAACGAGCCCAGAAAGCCTTTCATTCTCACCAAAGAAAACCGATGGGCAAATTGAAGACGCTAAAGGAGCGGCTCATGCACACACAACAGCAGAAACACATTCTCCGAAGGAATTCTCCTCAAAGCAAGATCAAAAAGGTATTACTGAGAGGCAGCTAAATGCTGTTACCGAGACTAATGAGTCTCATTCTGACCATGTATCAGAAGAGCATGTACCTCCAGCCTCTGAAGAAGAGGCTGATAAACTTAAAGAAAGTAGCTCAGCTTCCATTATGAAAGATATTAGCAGGGATAAAGAATCCAGAACTACTGTACATTTCACTAAGTCTTCTGAAACACATGATACTGCTTTAGAGAAAGAAAAAGTTGTAGCCTGTGAACGCCGTCTTACAGTTAGAAGTCCCCAGAAACTGGAACTTTCACTTGCTAGCCATGATAGTGAAGGCTTTAGCCCAGTTGCAGATGACTCTCTGACTATAAGTCATAAAGACTCCCTGGAAGCAAGCCCAGTGCTAGAAGATAACTCATCACACAAAACACCCGACTCTTTGGAGCCCAGTCCTATGAAAGAGTCCCCCTGCCGCGATTCTCTTGAAAGCAGCCCTGTAGAACCAACAGTGAAGGCTTGTATTTTGGGGCAAGGTCCTCTTCAGTCTGTTCTTAGCAAAGCAGAAGCCTGCCCAGAGCTGGCATCGGTGCGTTCCAGGATTCTCCGTGACCCTGAGGGAAGTGCCGATGATGACAGCCTAGAGCAAACATCCCTCATGGAGAGTTCGGGGAAAAGCCCCGTTTCCCCTGAAACTCCTAGTTCAGAAGAAATTAGCTATGAAATCACACCTAAAATGGCCGACATACCGAAATCAGCCACCATCCCTGAAGTCAATGAAGAACCAGAGGACGATTCGGAAAGTGAACCAAAGAAGAGATTCACCCCTGAAGAAGAGATGTTTAAAATGGTGACCAAAATCAAAATGTTTGATGAATTGGAACAAGAAGCAAAACAGAAGAGAGATTATAAAAAGAGTCGTAAGCAAGATGAATCCTCTGTGGTTGCCAATTCAGAAGCCTCACGTGAGGATGAAGCAGCAGAGCCAATGACTGTGGTAGAAAAAGACATACCCACAGTGGTGACACCTGCAGCTGAATCTAGAAAAAGTTCTTCCTCTTCCGAAAGTGAGCCAGAATTGACTCGGCTCAAAAAAGAAGCCGACTCGGGCCTCTTAATGGAGCCTGTGATCCGAGTGCAGCCACCCTCACCTTTACCATCCAGTATTGATTCCAGCTCTAGCCCTGACGAAGCAGGTTTCCAACCCATTGATTCCCAACCATGCTCTCTCGGGATAGGCGAGGTTAAAGCACAAGGCAAAAGCAACAAAGAGGAGCCGCTTATCCTTGGGCACAGCTGTAAGCCTTCCACAGGCACTTGTCATTCCGATGGTTGCGCGTCAGCAGAAAGTGCTGAATCAAAATGTTGTGACAGTACAGGTGACTGTGAGACAGTCAGTCTCGACACCCCGGTCACACGATCTGGGTGTACTCCCTGTCGCTCTGTTGGTGACGGTTCTCAAAAAGAGGTTCATGCTGAGTCTTCACTAACAATTGGGCAATGCTATGCTACTGAAAACGATGTCAAACCCATGGCCCCGTTACCATGCAGCAATCTCATTTCTCCAGGAGCTGTGTCAGAGCAGGTAGATGGTCTTTCTCGTGGACACGGTGCCACTGAATACTTTGTTCCACGTGATGGCAGACTGGCCGAAAGTGAAGCCACTGACTGTTCCGCTTCAGCAAGGGATTTAGGCAAAGCAGATACAGGTTGTGAGACATCTCACAGGGCTGGTCACGCTGAGGAGCCCTCACCAGAGTATTCGTCCCTAACCACTGACACAGTGGAACTCGACAGCGGTGCAGCAGATGCCGCTGATGGTAGTGCTCCATATATAGTGAGCCCTTATGAGAATGTGTCTTCTGGACATTTCTTCATTGACTCTGAAAGTGAGGTAGAATCTGATAGAAGTGTGCTATCTAGGGAAACCTGTTCTATTGCAGAAGGGAAAGATCCCACTGGTGAAGCTTTACTTAGCAGAGACACGGGCAGTAAATACTGCTCTTCAGAGGAAGTGTACATGGAAATAGAGCCCAAACCAGAGGATGGATTTCAGACAATATCACAAGGGTCTCCAGCCTCAGATTCAACAAAATTATCTGAATCTGCCCTTGAAGATATAAGAGATGAAACAGAGAAATTGATGGGTCAGGTTGTCATCACTAGAACTGATGTGGACTCTGACATGTGGAGCGAAATACGAGAAGACGATGAAGCTTTTGAAGCTCGGGTGAAGGAAGAGGAACAAAAGATATTTGGGTTGATGGTAGATAGGCGATCCCAAGGCACAACCCCCGACACAACGCCGGCCAGGACACCCACCGAAGAAGGGACGCCCCTCAGTGAACAAAATCCTTTTCTTTTTCAGGAAGGCAAATTGTTTGAGATGACTAGAAGTGGAGCCATTGACATGACCAAAAGGAACTACCCAGATGAAAGCTTTCACTTCTTCCAGGTGGGGCAGGAGCCTCAGGAAGAGGTTTCTTTATGTGAAGAAGTGAAAGAAGCAGCAGAGGTGGAATCTTCAAAGCTGAAGGGCTCATTGGACCCCTTTGCACCTTCAGAGTCAGAGGAATCAGATATACGAGAACAAGATGAATTGAAATATTCACCTCCATCACCCGAGTCTAGTGATGGATGTGAAGAAATGATGGGTGAAGGTGCCAGCACAGGCACTGCAAAAGCAGATCTTAAATCCAGGATTCCAATTAAAATGGGTATTTCAGCTTCTTCAAAATCACCAAAGAAAGAAACCGCTGCCTCTGAAGCTGAGCCCCTCTCCAGAACAGAGGCCGACACGGTCGATAGCAGTCAGGTGCCTTGCCCCATCTCTCCCGAGCAGTGTGCGGTAGAAGATGAATTAGATTTTCCCAAAGTCATTCAATCGGTTAGTTCTGAACAGGGTGAGGAGTCCCCAGACTCTTCCCCTGAGGAGCAAAGATCTGTGATTGAAATCCCCACTGCTCTAATGGAGAGTGTGCCTTCTTGTGAAAGCAAATCCAAAATCCCTGTAAGAACAGCTGCTGCCGCATCGCAATCCTCGCAACAATCGGAAAACGAGAGCCTTTCCCCGGATGACTTCCTAGACAGTTCGCAGTGTGATGGAAAAGATGACCAAGCAAAACCAAAGTCTAAAATTCCTGTGAAAGCCTCTTTCCAAAAAGCCGAATCGCAACATTCATACATGGACACATCCGTCCACAAGCCAGAGTCACCCAAAGCGCTCGACGTGACAAGCGCAGTCCCTACAAAACCAGACGGCCGGAGTAAATCGGAATCTGACGCCAGTAGTCCTGTGGACCCAAAGACCAAACGTTCCATCAAAGCTAGGAGTTATGCTGAGGCAGAGGCAGAGGCCAGGGAGAGGGAGAGCGAGATGAACTTTGAGCTAGACTCAGATGAGGCAACAACAGCAAGATCGAAGGTATTTTCTTCACGGTTGCCAGTTAAAAGCAGAAGCGCTACAGGCTCCCGCGGTGCTTTTAGTCCCACAAAAGAAAGTAAGGACCATTTTTTTGATCTTTACAAAAACTCCATAGAGTTTTTTGAAGAAATTAGTGACGAAGCTTCTAAATTAGTGGAAAGACTCACACAGTCAGAGAGAGAACAAGAATTAGTTTCAGACGATGAAAGCAGTAGCGCCCTAGAAGTTTCAGTTATTGAAAATGTGCCATCCAGTGAGACTCAGCAGTCAGTTCCTGAAGACATCTTTGACATCAGACCCATTTGGGATGAGTCTGTAGAGACTCAGATTGAACGTATCCCTGATGAAAATGTCCATGACCGTGCTGAAGGTATTTGCCAACGACTGGGATTCCCTGTGCGACGCATGTCATGAATTAAACTCTTGTTTTTTGTTTTCTTTGGTGTGTGTGTGCGTGTGTGTTTGTGTTCAGGTGTAACGCGTGTGGCATTTTCTTTTCAGCTTTTGGTGGTTAGTTGTGCTTTTTTTTCCTTTGTGAGCTGTGTTTGGGTTTTTTTGTTTTGTATCTGTGTTCTTGTCTGTGAAACGATCTCAAGATTGCAAACCATAAATGCTTATGGGAAGTGTTACCTTAATAAGCTAAAACACTTCTAAAAATATGTATGGTTTTATCATTAAACTGATTGCTTAGGTCATGCACGTTTTGGCTTTTGACTTTCCCTGGCCCTCTTACTAACTATTCACTTCTACTAATAATAAAATATTTGGGCATCAATTGAAAGCGAGACAGGCAAATTTATAGACTTTTGAGTTATACACAATGAGATCTGCAGTTTTAAAGAATGAAGCTTTTTATGTTCCTTTTTTTTATGACAGTCTGTGTCTGAAGAAAACTCTGAGTCACCAGTTACTTTAGTACACATTTTCTGGTGCTTGGTTTTCCTCTCACCTACTTGCATGCTAGTACTGATTTCCTAATGGAAATCAGGAGCCGAAATGATACGTGCATGTCATGATCCCTAAGCAATTTCCTGATTCGGAAGTGTCGCAATCCATGTGTGGATTCAGGGAAAATCAAAACTCAAATTCTGCCATTCGCATATTACCTCTGGGCATAGGAAGAGCCGTCAGTCTCACCATTAGTGAAATGAATGAGGACTGACGAATGGACCATCTGATTTTTCCTTGCCTTTGTTGTCAGTATTTTGTCTCACTCCCCGTCCAAAGGTCAAGGACACTGAAATTAGCAGTATCTCAAATACAGACCGTAATCTCAAGTTCTGTGTGGACTGCTTGAACAAAATTTGCCCTATTGCCCTACAACAGAAAGAGCACGATCAGAAGCACCAGTCCCGATGAATTCTTTGGCCCTGGCATTTACTAAGGAGGCATGGAAAACTATGGCTCTTGACTTAGTCAAAGTCTTCAACTGAACTTTAGAATGGAGTTTTAGAGTAAAATGCCTGGCCAAACTAGACATAGTAGGTGCTTCAGTCCTAGATTACATTTTCACATTAAAGCCTGATTTTCAAATGGAAAAACTAGAAAATCCTGTGCTTTTTGAAAAACCAAGCTTTTTGGTTTTAATTTTGAACATAGAAATTTACAGGCTTCACCTGAGTTACACAGCCTGTCCACATGTATACCCAGCAGTTAGGAAAAACCAGCGCTTTCCCTTCTTGGGCTCTCTCTCCTATGGCAATGGTTTTTAACTTGTAAAAGGCAACTTCTAGCTCTCTTTGACCTTTAGATCAACAGGATGATCAGGAAAGGACAGAGGAAAGACTGGCCCACATCGCGGATCATCTCGGATTCAGCTGGACAGGTAAAATGGACATTGTCTGCTCCAGAGAGAAAGGTGGGGGATGGTCCACACTCCTTTCATGTTTATTTTGGATAGTTTTCTGATTATCTAAAGAGTGTTTTATAAAAGTATCTTTGGGATACCAAAAGTCCTAAATGGGATAATAGGGAACCTGTTCTAAACAATCACTTAAATACTGTGGATTTAAGAGACCTGAGGCAGTGAACGGTAGCAGAGACAAGTGAAAGTAACATGGAACGAGGTGCAAATGTCACTGACAATCAGCTTAAAGCCTCTTCAAAAGAGCAAGAGCTGTGCAGAAATCTTCGTGCTGTGTCAAACTACACTGACAAAAAAAATATGCTGCAAAATATCACGTCAGGTCTACACATTTTATGTCTCTCGCTAGGCTGGTATCACACTCCTGAAAATAAGCCAGGCTCTAGGAGTCAAAGAAGAGCTGCATGCCAGGGCAAACATTTTAATTCCTGGATAATGTCTCCCTTTCCCATCCTCCTCTTCAATTCGTAGAGTAACCGGGACTGTGTGTCACTCATCTCAACGTGGATTGTCTTGAAAGCAGTAGGACTCAGACGGTGCAAAGTAACAGATTAAGAATATGCTGAAAATTTAATAGAAATGAATAGGCAGCCATGAAAACAAAACTGGAAAAAATGGATTCTCTACCAATTAACGTTTCACAGCATTTTAGGGAGGGTAGAGTAATAGACCTGCATAAAAATTCCTGTCTTTTATTATTGCAAAGATTGCTTATAGCAAAAGATTACTTTGCCAAATGTTAATTTGATGGGTGAGATAGTGGTTGGTTTTGCTTCAAACTCACTGGACTGTGTAGGATTTGGGTCTAATATGTAGTTACTCTCTGTTTGTTGAAGTTCACAGTGACACAGGTTTACAAGCCAGCCCAGAAATAAGATTTTCTCATTTTAGGGGTTAAACAGTAATTCACAGACATTTACTTTTCTTTGAATGAAATTAGATCAGGGAAGTAGTAGTGCTAGACCTCTTAACAGATGGATTTATTTTTCAGAGTTAGCAAGAGAACTGGACTTCACAGAGGAGCAAATTCACCAGATCCGAATTGAAAATCCCAATTCGCTTCAAGACCAGAGCCATGCACTCCTCAAATACTGGCTTGAAAGGGATGGGAAACATGCAACGGGTTTGTCTCCAGTTCTTGTGTATAACTATCTCCAATCCACTAGTTGAGGCGACTGGTGTTGTTGTAAGCCAAAAGAAAATTTGGGGAAAATTTAGGCTGCAGAAAGGATGACCATGGATTGTACTCAATGTTGTTTCTAGTCTTGTCTGTATAACACAGCAATTAAACAAATTTGTTAAAAGGAAAAAAACCCCAAAGTGCTAGTTTTTATAGGCAGCCATTTGGTTCTTTCTAGATTTTAGGTAGCACTGCTTCTAACTGTATCTGTAATTTATATATGATATCAGTCGGTCTCCTATACATGCCCTTCCTATGGAAAAGAGAAGGGAGGGAGTACGTGTGATTCTTAACTGAGCTGCATGGTGTCGTTCCAATGCCACAGATACAAATCTGACCCAGTGTTTCACGAAAATCAACCGCATGGACATCGTTCACCTGATGGAGACCAGCGGCATAGACCCCATGCAGGGCCATGGCACACGCACGTACGCGGACACGGAGCAGTCTTTGGCGTTGGACCGCAGTGAAGGTAAGCGGCTCCTGACCCAAACTGCCCAGGGTACCTGTCTGAGCATCATGCTGCTTGGAAGTGTTTGCCCAGGGTCATCTGACAGCTCTCGTGACAGGACACTGGAATCCCATTTTGAAAGCACGGACAATGTGGATGGATGCAAGCACAGCATCACATGGTTCACATTTCACCAGGTGGAAGATCTGAGCTGTAGCTGATTCTTCAAAAGCAAATAATGTGGCCAGCAACGTTTGCCCAGTTTACCTTGGGGTTCAGGTTTTTTTTTGCTTATACAAGTGCTTTCGTGAAAGTTCAGAAGGTTGTATTAGAATTTGACCAAGATCTGTAAAAGGAAAACTACTCCATGCTTCGACAGAAAACCCCTTTAAATCTGAGTATCCAGGATATTGTAATTCTCTTAGGATGCTATTGCATTTCTTACGTTTGAAAGTTTGGTGGATTAGATCCAGTGGTTACAGACTGAAGAAACACCTCCAAATTATTTGGCATAAAATCCTCTTTTCCAGAAGTGATACTTTTGTGCGCCTAACTCACTGCTGAAGCACATTAGACAGCTGCAAAGGTCCCGTCCTGAAGAGAATGTAGGACTAGAAGGCTGTTTGTTACAATTAGCATTCTCATAGCACAGCCAAGTAGTTTTAGAATGTTAACCTGTCTGTCCAGCTCAAACTCAGTACAAGCTTTTCTGTTTGCCCCCAGTTTATTCTTCAGAGTTCACTGCCAGGTTTCCAGTGAATATGGCACATAAATGAGCTACTTCTTGCATGTAGCCCTCCATGAAGTGCTTTTGTCTATTTTTGTACAGTTGATTTTTCTGGAAGCAGATAAATAATGGATATAGGGGGGACAAGTCACTAAAATCTATCCTAATCTGCTGGAATAAAATCTGTTGTGAATCTTCTTCTATACTTGTATAGGGTTTCAAGCATAATTACTTGAGGTAAATTTCTGGGTAAATGTTACTTTGCCAAATCTGGCCATGGCAGGGGCAATCCGACATTCCTTGGGCTACTCAGGGAGCCCGGGTCCCCTCCTGCTCAAGGTGTTCAAGAGCTTCGGGTCATGTGTTACGCCCGGGGATTTTCAATGCACACGGGGCATGGGAAAGACTTCTGTCTTCTGGTCAGATTCATAACGATACTTCTCATCTCTCTGTCTTTGCAAGGGTTTTCTGCGCTGCAGGAAGAAGTGTACAGCTCGAGACACAAGCAAGAACAGCAGAGAATATCCAAGGACAGTGAGCCAGCCGAGCACCCCCCTCTGGTCTCTGAGGAAGACGTGTCTGTGAGTTATTCCCCGTTCCAGGACAGTACTCCCAGGAGCGAGGCAGAAGTGTCCATGGCTGAGCTTCTGAGGCAAGCACACAAGGAACAAGTAGAAGCTGAATTCTCAGGGAAACCCCAAGATGTGCCAGGGAAACCATCTGCTTCACAACAGGAATATTTGTAAGTGTCAAAAGACCAGGATGAAGCCATAGGGAACAGATTCTCTTTTCTCTGTGTAATAAGAAAATTTTACAGTTGCCTTTGAAACTTATGAACACACAAGAATTTTCCTACAATTGTGGTTTTCACTTTTTAATCCATGTGGGAGAAAGCCTTAAGGCTGAGGAGAGAAATTCTATTTGTCACTGTGAACACAAAGTAATAACTGTGTCTAGTATATAAGAAATAAAAGAGGGTTAATACAGTAGTGGAGGGGGGTTTATGTGTATTTTTCATGTTTTGAATGACAAGTGATGACACCTGAATGAAAGCAATCCTAAAGGACCCTTTTTTCAGCTTTAGGATGGCTTTTTCAATGGAGGCAAAATGTTTTCAATTTAATAATTACTTACAAAACTCAGTAACTACCTATTAAGTTTTAAAAGTGCAGTTCAGGTGGCCAAAGGAACAGAAACAGGGTTTTCCTGAGGCAAGACGCAAGTACTTTCAGGAACAACACATGGTAGAGTACACATTTAGAAGACCTGTGCAGCAAAAGCTTGAATTCTGAGGTGAGGCTGCCAGTGGGGTTGGTGTCATTTGAAAAGGAATTTGAAATAGATCGTTTTTATTTCTCCACAGCTTCCCTGATTATGTGGCCATGCTGAGACCTCTCTGCAGGGTAGAGTCAGGTATTAATCAGCCAGGAAAATATCAAGAGTCCCTGTCCAAAAAAGGGATTTTCCTGAAGGTGATTAGCTTTGATGTGGAGATACAGCTCCCCATAGTCAAAGGGCAGCTGAGTCCAGCAAATGGACTTTGGGGGATTCTTTTGCTCAGGATACGGAGGGAGAGAGTGTGGGAGACAGAAAATACCATCTAACACAGCTTCTGTTGCAGTGTTAGGCAAAAATACCAATGCTCCCTAAGGAGTTCCATCAGGAAATGAATGGCTTTGAGGAACAGAGAATACTTGTGAGATAATAGTGCCAACGTTGCATGAGAGTAGTGACGACAGGAGACTATCACTACTCTGCAGGTCTAGTTTGAACTAGGTGGAAAATGGGGCTATATTTAAATGGCTTGTAAGGAACATGCTCCAAGAGCAAGTATACAACAATACTGAATGTCCATATGCTTGAATTAGATGTATTTCCTTTAACTAGGTGTTACATAGTAACATATGTAATAAGTTTAACTGACTTGTGGCAGAGATTAATCATAGGAGGGTTCAACCATGGAAATACCATTGCAAACAAAACCTGAACCTCTACTTAATTTCTGTTTGCTAAAGCTCCAGAATTCTACAACGAAGTTGGCTTCTCCACATTTCAGCTGCACAGCTTGTGCTCGATGCTGTAGCTGCCTCTCATTCGTCTATAGTGATCTAGGCTCTCCCCCTAAAAAAATAAATGGTAGTATGTAGAGGTGCAAGGGCAAAGCTCTCCAAGTACTTTACAAATACCAAATTTTGCAGAATTGCATGGAAGGGTTGTGTATCCATTTGGAGATTTGCTTGGGAAGACGAGTGGGATTCCCAGCCAGACTCCTCTCTAGTTCAAGGAGTATTAGTTATTTCTAGACTTTGCAAGACAACAGACAACATAACAATATGAAGTCAGTGCCTAATGTTCCATTGATGGGCATTGGGAAGCACTGCATGGTGGTAACTTGCTTGGACCTGTAATTCACAGCGTCACCACTCCAGGAACGGAGCAGTCCGTGGGAGCCGGAAAAGCGGCGAGCGGAAAATCTGCGCACTCAAGCACGACAAAGGGAGAGACACAGAGAGCGTCCCCGCAGCCTCCGTCCCCTGCACCGAGAGGGGACTCTCCCATCATCCAAGAGCCCGAGGACCCACAGCTCCACCGGAAAAGCCCCTCTCCAAGGAGATCTAGTCTCGTGATAGTGGAGTCCACTGAGGAGCAGATGGAGAAGTCCGGAAGGGGCTATGAAGAGGAATCTTTAGAAAAGGTAAATGACAACTTTGCCTCAAAGTAATTGACACAACAAAGCAACTTTTATGTCTCGCTCATTCTTTAAACTACGAATATTTGTAATCAATTCGCATCTGGAACTGAGTTTTTCTCCTTCCCTCTGTGGCTAGAAGGGTCAGGTAAAGGCTTTTCTCTTGAGGTTTTCAAAGTTGAAGCAAACGCCTGATCCCAAAATCTAGACTGGTAATTCTGGTTCTGCTCTACACTTCCTTGTCTTTTGGTCTGTGAGGATTACACCTGTGCCTGAGCGAGTGTGTCAGTAGCGGGCAGAAACAAACCGCAACAGATGTTGTGCCTACAAAGTAATGACAGTCAAGCTCATAAAGAAAGGAAAGGCTAGCCCAGAGCAGCATGAGAATGGCGTGAAAAGTCTGTAAAATCAGTGAATGGAAAAGAGGCGGCAGCTGTGCATTGCAGACTACTGAGGATATACTGGAAGAATGGTGTTTATGTAGCGGGCAGGCAATAAAGAGATACGGAGATTGGAGAGGGAAGAGAATATCCAGAACTGCACAAGTCAGGTCTTGGGTTGTGTGAGACCAAGGGATTTCATTGCAGTGTTCAGAGAAGGGAAGACATGAAGCAAGTGGCAAGGAGAGAGGGCAACCATATGGCTTTTAGTGGAAATTTAAAGTTTCCTGGCAGATAAAAGTTTCAGAATAAACAGCTTGCTTTGCCCGTTCGTAATGGAAGAAAAGCAGAAGGCATCCTTGGGCAGGAAATGAGTTTTGTAAGTGAAGTTAGAGCAGAGAAGAAGAAGCAGAAACTGTTTCACCTTCACATGCAGTAGGAACAAGCCCTTCTGTCTTTGCCACTATGTGGCCGAAGGTATCACCTCTGGAACCAATGGCTTCAGAGCTCTGCCCCTGGGATCTCAGGGAAAGGTGGAATTTAAAGTGATAGTCAGATGACTGAAAGACTATCTGCAGCGCGGCTCAGTGCAAGGGCTGCTGGAGGACAGACTGCCCTCAAAATGATAAATGATGTACTGCTTTTTCACTCTAGTTCATTTACTGAAATGAAACAACATCAGCTGGTACCACCAAAAAGACACACCTCCCTCCTTATTTATTTTCCCCTTTATTGGAAATATAGCTATTTCCCAACTAATTCTTTTCACCTTCTATTTGCCTTCTGATATGTTTAAATTTTTAATTCTTCCTTTTGCAGGATAGATAAGTTCAGCACTTACTAGAAAATTTTCCTGATCTTTCTCGTGCTGAGGCTACTGCTACACTGTCCTCTAGCTAAACCTGTTCAATCCCACTGTGTGTACACTGCGCTCTGTACTTCCCCCTGTGGAGGATTAAAAGGCTTTTGTATATTTTTCTGTAATTAACACAGAAAATGTATGTAAAATGTAGGAATTGCAGAGTTGGTGTAGGAAGACAGAAGCTATAGGTGCTGCTGGTACCACATACAGAGTCCTGCTTCCATGCTTCCCCTAGGAGTTAGCAGAGGAGTTAGGTGGGCTGGAGCTCAGCTCGGATGAGGACGAGATGGTCACTACCAGGGTCATTCGGCGCCGGGTGATCATTCAGGTACCGAGTGTTGAACGACTGCACGAGCCCTTGCTGCCTTAGGCCCTGAGTTGGTGTTGCACCTCAAGATGGGATGCTCCCAAATAATGCATCTCAATTGGATAAGCCTTTCCAATACTTTAGGATTACAGTAACACTGCTAACCCCACATAGTTGCCCTGATAGAAGGAAGAGGAAGGCTTGGCAGCCCCGTATACAGCAAGGTCAACTAACATATCTTTGCCTGTGTGCTGTGTCATCACTTTTCTTTGCATGCTTTTCTAAGGATTAATTTGCAGAATAGGTTTTTTCCCCTAACATTGCTGATTTTTTTTCCCATTCTGTAACCAATTAACTGATTTTAAAATGGCTTATTTCAAGACCCACATGAAGGCTTAGCTTCACCCAACTTTTTGTCCTTTGTCACACAGGCTGATAGTATGCCTGAAATGCCACCAGAAACAGTCACAGAAGAGCAGTACACAGATGAACACGGCCACACAGTGGTAAAGAAGGTATTGTCAGTTCTGCCCCTTGCTACCTTCTTCCTCTCCTGTAAAAGGAAGGAAAAGTCATCCACAGAAACACCAGATTTTGTGCTCTGAAGGGGCGTGATTTGAAGAGCAGAGAGTAGAAGGAATGAGAATTTCTGCTTTTGAAAGATACCAAAGTTTGAAGAATTAATTAGATTCTCAGAATCATTCTGTGTTACAGTGTATAATGTAACAGGATGTATTTTGTTAACTTTCATTTAAAGCCAATGAAAATTCTGCATAGATCCATGTTTTAGAAGAAAGTTGTTTGTTTTTTAAAAACCCCACCAAAAACCCCACTCCACCACAATCTTATCTGAGATGTTTGTTTGCTTGTCCTAACGGAAGCACTGGAAAGCTGGGTCTGTAAGAGTCAAATAAACCCAGGCTTCAGATCTTCCGAATTAGAAAAGCAAGTTCTGCCCAGCATGGAAGTGAAAGGGGATCGTCTGTGCTCCTTTCTTCCTCTGACAGCTCAGTGCTCAGTGATTTGGTCTAGGACTTGGCTGAGCTGGGCCGGTGGCAAACCCCATTTTCTGTCTTCTGAGAAGACATCACACTGCCTCAGCTGGATAGGCTGTCTCTGGAACCTGTTTGAATTCCTGGTAGGGTAAACCACCCCAGGCAAAGATTCCTGGGTCTCCTTGCACAGGAGCGAGCATGACTCTTCTTACGGATAGGTCTGTGCCTTGAACCGTGCCACGCAAAGCTTTGGGTTGTGCACGGAATGATGCACAGCCACCCTCCTGAGAAATTTCACATCTCAAACCCTGTAACTTTCTTCTTGTTTTGGCCAGCCAGTGCCTCCAGAGCTTAAGCCGAGTCTCTTGAGTAGGTGCTGAAGAATAAAGCACTGAACTGTCTACGCAGGTTCTTTCACATAGGACAAAAATGCCCTTTGAGTAGCAAATACTAGACAGAGAACAAGGAGGAATATTTTACTGCTAATTCTTTGGGGACTAAACTCCATTCCTTCAGGTGACTCGGAAGATCATCCGGCGATACGTTGCTCCAGATGGCGCGGAAAAAGAGGAAGTGGTAATGCAGGGAACACCGCAAGCCCCTGTCACTGTGGAAGAGGGAGATGGTTATTCCAAAGTGGTGAAGCGGGTTGTGCTGAAGAGTGACAGTGAGCACTCAGAGGTAGGGTGTGCTTTGCCTGCCGTGGCACAGAGCAGCAGCACCCCAACAGGGCTCTTAGTCATGGCAGCTTAGGGTGCTCATTCTGCCACTCAGTCCTAGAACCCCACAGTTACAGTAGGTTTCCCCTGCTGGTCTGTTCTTTCTTTGATGAGGCTAAAAACACTTATGACTTAGACAAAAACTGTTTCAGAGCCAGGTTAATAAAAATAAAAACAACCTGAAAAGGTAAGTACCTTCCTGCCATCCTTGACTGTGGGGCCCTACAGGCATTTGGATCAGCATAACTAAGTTGTGACAGAGGGTCAGAAGCTGGCAATGGGGTGTGCTTTCAGCAGTCCTGGGCCAAAAGCAAGGTGTAGCAAACACTTATTGGAATGGTGAGAAACATCAGTGATACTTTTTCTTGCTGGAATTACTCATCAGAATTAATTAATTCTTTAGGAGTAAAGTAACAAGGAAGAAGAACAATTTTTTCTCTTT
>VZRX01024090.1:51959-69664 GCA_013398075.1 Notiomystis cincta | reverse complement strand
GGGCAGCCGGGCCCGCGCCGCGCGGCGAGGGGAGGCGGCGGAACGGGTCCCCGCGGTTGTCGCTTCCCTCGTCAGTCAGACGGATCGATTATGGCAATCCGCGTACGGCAGCGGGGAGGGGGCAGTGGGGGCTGATTTCTTTGTTTTCAAGGGAAAGGCCTCAGAGAGGGAGCCGAAGGTTATGCGCCTTCATCAACAAAATGAGTTAGCCCCGGAAGGTGTGGGGGGCAGTATTTATTTATGTCTTCTGCGGAGTTTCCTCCTGCTGAATTTCTCTCTTCGTTCCGTAGCAGAGGCTCTAAGTCGTGTGATTATAAAATTGAGGCGGCACAGTGCCAGCTGTTCAGGAGGTGTTACTCTAAACATGCAGGCAGAGGTAACTTGCTGCAGGTTCGGGAGAGTCGTGAGCGTGCCTTCCCTTTGAGCTACAGAGGGGAAGGAGCCGCATTATTAATTGGAAGTGCCGTAACGCTGCTGTGTTTTGACAGTCGCTTCAATTAAAGCTTACAACAGAATAACAACTACAGCACGAGTAATGGCGTTGGGGAACGAGAGCAATAGGGAAGGCTCAGTCTGCCAGAGGATGGCCAGGATGTGTGTTCGGCGGTCTGTGCGTTAAAAAGAAGATACTTAGTCGAGTCTCTGGCTTTTAAGGCTTAGCATTGGCTTTTCGGGTTTAGTGTTAACTTTTCAATGCTCCGTGTGATCCCAGTAGGCAGTGGTGTAGAACTAATGTGCTGTGCCTTTATAGAGAAACTGGACATACCTGTTTATCTCATTTCACTAGCAAGGCATATATCAATATATTTGCTTCATCCAAACTCTTGCTGATGAAATTAGAAGATTCTTTGTATTCTCAGCAGCCAACTTTACAGCAATCTGAGTTATACGGTTTTATTCTTTCCTCTACTTTTCATTATTGACAGTTGCATTTAGTGGTAAAAGTAAAAAGAAAAAAAGTGAGCTATGAGATTAGGAATTTTAGCTGATTGTAGGTTTTTCATCTCCATATTTCATTTATTTCTTTAAAAAGCCTTTTCTAAGAAAGTCAATTTTGCATTATGGAAATAAAAGACAAGACTTGCTGCCATGTGGCCACGGTTTTACTAATAAGTAGTAGGAAAACCTGTACAAAAATAAACAAGAGCACTGTGTATATTCTGTAACAAACTGCACCAAAGATAGCAGTCTTAATTTGATTAACAGATTGATGAATATGTAGCTATGGGTTAGACAACAAAGGCAGACTTAACAATGGGAGAAACCTCAGTTTGTATTTTTCACCTTATTTGTATGTGACATTTGTTTTACAGGGTGAGAAATGCTCTCTCTAATGGAGCCCTGTTCTTACATAAAGTTCAACATTGTCAAGTTTTTTTTTTTAAACTGTTTTTACTAGCATTGTCTTTCTTTTCAGTTGCTTAAAGAATATCTAGGTTAAATGTGAAAAACATCTTCTCCCTGTAATAACTCAGTAAGTCACAAGTCATCAAGTCCTACAACTGTTGGGGGACATCTGTTGATAACAACTTTCCAGGTGTTCCCTCAGACTTTTTTTTTTACTTGAGACATTTTGTTGACAGTCTCACTGATCAAGTGTTTATAGAAAAGAAGCATGCACTTTGTTGAGAGATTTGAAGGGGTTTCCCTTTCTTAATTGTAGTTTCTCAGCTGTAGTTGATGTAAAAATCTTAACACACGTTTTGTGTAGGCCTAAGTGGTTTGTAAAGCTTGGTGCAGGAAATGACTTGGTTCTAGTGACTGCAGTGGGATATTTGTGTCAATGAGGTGCATTTTTGTGGGGGGCAGAGTCTGTGTTTAGAAAATGTGGTACTCATGCAGCAGCTATGGATCCTCACTCTTTTGTCCCAAATGTGGTGATTCTGCTCTTCAGCTCTCAATTAAGAGTGCTTCCAGAGGTGGTTTTGTAGGCTGCTTCAATTTGTCTTCTTATTGATCATCTTTCCTCAGGAGGTCTTCCTGTTTTAGATTAGTTTGCTTCTTGCATGGAGGTAGCTATTTACTATTACATTAGGCTAGAAATAGCCAAATTGGAGCAGTCATGTTCCTGGAGTGTAGCAGTATTAACATAACTTCCTCCAGGGAGGTTCGGGGTTTTTAATATTTTACATTTTTATAATGTATTTCATACTTCTCTTATTATGTTATAGTAGTAATTTGTCAAACATTACTGAAGTTTACCTTTTCTACCTTATGAAAAAGTTAGAAGTGGACCAAAACATTGGAAAAGCAGCAGTCTTCTATCTGGAGATCTCAATACTTAGGAACTGTTTTTATTCTAGATTTCTTTTTTATTGTTCTTGTAAGGGGTGCCAGATTATCTGTCATCCCAAGTATCCATTGAGATTTGCCAGCTCCTGGTGTGTGCTGTGATGTGCTTGTTGTTACCTCAAGGGCAATGACATGAGGGGTACACTGTTTTGCTGAAGTGGGTTGTACAGTAATCAGAACTAACTGAGGAAAACAGTTTTCTGTATGTTTAACCAGCTTTTCTTTTCACAATAGTAAAAAAAGCATTTCTTTTCTAATTTCAAACTTTCCTGTGTTCTCCTGTTCACATGCCTTAAGGACGGTGATAATCTTTGCATCGGAAGTAGTCTAGGTGAGGATGCATTCTCTGAAACTTCACACTGGAGCATATTTCAAACTGAGAAGAAAAGCAGAAATAAATTCCTAAGGGAGTCTGTTGTATATTCAGGAAAGCAAACTCATGAGGTTAAGCTTGTGCAGTTCTGTACCACCACAGAAGACTTCCAGTGTGCTACTTTCAGTATCCTCTTCTGGTGCTTTTAACACCTCCATAAAATAGAGCTGTTCCATATTTATATAAGGTCTATCCAGAGAGCATTCAGGGTGATGGTAAAGCCAGAGATGGAACAGTGGAAGAGGGCTTTGGAGACACAGAAAGTTCCTTTTTCTTAGGCAATCTTCAAACTTTGTTGTTTCAAATTCATACACACTGCAACAGATATGAATATGGATGTGAAAAATAACAGAATTTCAGAAATGTCAAATAATTGTCCACAATGTACATTGACTGTATTTAGTCAGTTGGTTTTTTTTATTATTTGGGAGAGTGCAGTGGTCTGCTGAATGCATGTGCATTGTATGAAAATGCAGGTTTGATACAACTACAGAATGTGAGTTACTTGCACCTGTTTTGGAGAAGTGTTGGGGGTTGTTTCCTTCCTGGTTTAAAGGTGCTCTTAAGGTCTCAAATTTGCTCCCACCCTTTACCTCTCAGCAAGCACATTACTGCTGGGTACAGGAATACTTTCAAAGCTCTCCAACAAATTTGCAGCAAATCTGACTTTAAGATGATTTAGTTGATCTATGAAAAATGGTGCCAAAAATGGTAGATTTGCATTTAAAACTTTTGGAGAGATGTGATTTCTGTAAGGGAGATCTAGAATGTGTAAATTATGTTTCCTGCAAGTGTATTTGTGCTGTTCTGCAGTGACTGGTTAGCTGGTGGAAAACTGTAGCCTTAAATGTGTTTTGATGAAAAAGTTGTACATAGTAAAAAGAAAAAAATGCACATTTCTTACAGAAATAATCAGAATGTGGGAATTCAGAAAGCATTTGAGGAATTAATCTTGAAAATTTAAACAGGCAACATGAAGCTGCATTGAATGAACTTTTTTGCAAGAGCCCATTCTTCTCTCAATGCGGGTGTCACCATAAAATTGGTTGGACAGATCTTTCTGAAAACCAGCATGACCCAGTGTAGGCTGTTGGGTTTGATCATTACCTTTGGAGGAGGTTTTTAAAATGCTTTCAATAATTTTCCTTTACTGCAGGGATGTCTTTCTTTAAAGCAGTGCTACAAAGTAGTGTTTTGCCAGTTCTCAGAACTATTTTGGTGGATCAGTGCTACATAGTTACGTTATGAATTCTCTACAGCGTTTAGAGAGATTCTGCACATGCACTTGCAATAGAACAAGTCCTAAAAAAATACATATGTAAGTTTCACTGAGTAATTTTATTTGAAATACTTGTGCCCAAGAAAATTCTCATTTTGTTCAATCTTGTGCAGAAAGATAACCTTTTGTTTCCTCCAACTGTTTATCGATTGATGTCACTTCTTCCTTGAAGAAAGTTATGTAAACTTAGAAGTAACTCCAGCTCTTCCATGAGAAAGTATTAAGACTTGTATTTTCACTGCCAGCACTCCTTTCTCCTCGATCTAGCAGCCACTTGTTCTAGGCTTTGTGTAGGCAGAAGGCTGCTTTTTTTTTCAGGGAGCACCAACTGCTTCTGTGGTTTGTTTTGAGTCTTGGGGAGTTGATGATGCAAGTTGAGATGAGGTTTGTTAAATTCATACTTCAACCTACAGTGTGTAGATCAATCCATTCCAGAAGTTGGTGTAAATTTGGTCCATCTTGAGCATCTTAGAGCAGATAACCCCTAGAAAAAACCCTGAAGTGTGGTTAAATTTTGAAGCGTTCAGGTTATGTAAGTGGTACGTGAGGATTTGCTTTGGCTTATAACGCTCAGAGCCTGCATGCAGTGTTGGGGAGAGCATGGAGAGGCACAGAAGGTGGGAAAAGAGTGGAATTGCAGGGAGGTTTACTGCAGGCTTTTTCAGCTCTGAATAAAATAATGTGAACACATCAAGTGCTGCAAGATCACCTGGTTAGCTCCATGTGTTACATGGCTGGTGTATGAATCTTGATTACTTTATATTCTCAGACATATTTATGACAGCATCTTGGCTTAACCTATGTAGCATTCACAGTCATAAGTTCATATTCACAACTGAAATTTTGGTAGGCTTAAAAAGTAGAAACAAAACAGACCAAAAAACTAAAACACTGTCCATCTTATTCAAAGGAAGGATTTTCTTGTGCAATTTAAGAAAAATATGGAAATACTTGCTATTTACTGGACAGTTAATCTTATGAAGTCCTTCCAGTTTTCACAATTTTTTTTCTGTAATGAAATGCTGTGAGCAAACTGAATGTCCTAATAATACATTTAGAATTCTGAAGAAGTTATAGCACTAATTTCAGGGCCATCTGAGTAGTTGGTTGTAGATGAGTATTTATTTGGTTGGGTTTTTTGTATCACACTGTGCATATTATCACTTAGGTTTTGCCTCCCTTAATCTCATTAGCTTTCCTCAGTTCTGAAGATGCTCAGGTTTCAGTTGCAAATTTTCCTGTTTTTCCTTAACTGGGTCTTAAGTTCTGAGTAATCATCATTTGTGTTGGTCTAGAGTTTTGAGCCAGTGCCTCTGCGTGGCACAGGAAGGAGCAGTGCCAGTTATGAATCTTGCTGTATTTGAAATATGCTTGATTTTGCAATGGACTACAAGGCTATAGCTATAAGTGATCTCTCAGGATTTTTATACTGGGTAATTCAGTCTGAGCTTTTACAAGTGGCTTCATTAGGTTTCTCCATCCCTTCACTTGAGTTGTATAGTAATGCATTATTAAACAGGAATTACTGTTTTTCCCTGGTAGTGGTAGGTAAATGAACTTTATGAGAGTAGCTATAAAACTGATAAAGAATTTTTTATATTCTGCATGAATAATTGTAATAGTAGTATGTAACATAAAAATAGGCTTTTTTTCTATAAAAGATAGTAAAAGTTTTCAAAATTTTCCTTTTCATGTGTTCTGGACAGGTACACACAGCATAAGTGACCCCATTTCTCAGAATTTCAGGCAGGTATTCTGAAGCCTTTGATCTGTAGGGTGGGTAGTCCGAGTGCAGGTGCTTTTAAATTTTCATCACCACGACTGATGTGCAGAGTCAGTGTCTCTGTAGGTAGTGAAAACATTTTGTGACAGACTGGGACAGATTTTTCTTAAGATAGTTTGATTGAGTCCATTCATAAAACACAGCGATTGTGTTACAGTCTAAAATAGGTTCTTGACCTTGTACATTTGCTCACTGGATCTTATCTTTGATTTCTAGTAGCTGTACAAGTGGAAAACCAGCTCTTGAGAAGTAAGGTCATGCTTTTCATTCTGAGTCAGGTTTTGTGGAAACACAGAGCAGGAAGGTGGCGTTGCAGAAAACTACGGCACAGCCGAGCAATACTGTTAATCACAGAATTCTTTCCTTTTTCTGAAGGTCAGCTAAAGCCAGTAGAATTTTTAAATAACTGGTGTTTCTTTTCTGAAAGTGCATCTCAGCAGAAGTAAATCCTGTTAGATGGCTTAACAAAAGAACTTCCATATTGACTTTTTTACCATTTTAGGAAAGATTAAAAGTGTACTTAATTTCTGAGTACTGCAAGGAGGACAAAACTGTAATAAACATTTGTGTTTGCTGTGGAGTGGCCTCAATTCTGTAATTATACAGAATATTATATATCTGTGTATAAGATCAGTGTTTGAGGGCTGAAACTGTCTTGCTTGTAGTTTAAGGTGTAATACTATTGAAAATGTGAGCAGATAACTTGCTTTATTGGTTTATGGTTATGAATGAGGTGCATTTGTGGAAATGCCAATTTTTGTTTAATGTTAATGAGAATAAACGTAAATTATAAGGCAGTAACTTAAATTATACATGTGAATGATATAAAATTGGACACACTTATATAATAAATTCATAACATTAATTTCTTAGACTGCATATGGTCTGAGCATAGGCTGTGCATGTCTGTTTCTTACGTTTTCTATGTGAAGAATTTTTGTTGAAATAAACATTTTACTTCCACACTAGTTTTGTTTTTCAAGTGTTGATTATATCTGAGTGGACTTGAGTTTTTATATTATATACATGGATTTAATTTTCAGTATAGCTATGACTTTTTTTTCTATTGCAATCATTTCAGTGTTAGTCTTAAGTCTTCCAGGCACTGCTGATCTGTGCATCTGATCATGGTGTATGCACTGTGTGGTACAGAAATTTCCCAGAGAGAGGTTATTGTCAGGACAAAGGGTATTGTTTATCTGTAAATTTGTAAGAGATTTATTAATCATCCTTCTCCTACCTGAAGTAACCTGAGGGAGAAAAAAGAATCATCCTGGCTTGGCCTCTGTTTACCATAAAATTTTATCTTTCAATTCCCATGCGAGTTCTCGAATTGTTCTGCTGCTGTTATGGAGGGAGGAGGAGGAGGAATTGTCATCAAGCCCCCAAAACCTCTCAAGGCTCTTCAGCCCCACCATCTCCCTTTCTTCCTTCACCCCCATCATCATTCATCGTGTTCCTTGTTTTGAAATGACTACAGGAAATGTGTCTACAATCTGTATTTACAAGCTGGTGTGTATTTCTCAGATTTCCTCTTTACACAGTGTTGATTTTTGAACAATTGTAAAATACTGAGCTACTTGTAGGTTAATTGAAAAAAACCAGAAACAATTCTTGTGGGATTTGCCTTCAGTGTTAAATAGGCAAGGAATGGGCTATTTGTGGTTCAGGGAAGCTCTCTGAATTCAGGTCATCAAAGCTGGAAAGTTAATGTACTAATGGATTTTTTCATTTGGAGAGATGATACCTCTGAGGAAATTCAGTGCCTTCCACAGAAGGTATGGATCTGCAGAACAGCATTGCTCTTTCCTTTGACACTTCTTAACTGGGATTGAGGCATGCAGCATCTTTGTTACTTTCTAAGGTTATTATAATGTTCATATTGTACAAGTCACCAATACAAAAGATTTGCCAAAAAATCCTAATTAATTTAATCCCTTATTAAATTAAGACTTTTTGTTTCTACTTTGTATTGTTTATTGGGTGATGGTCTTAAAACTAAACTGACATATGATCACATACTGAATCAGAGTTTTAGTCTGTTTTGATTAAGTTAAAAACAATATTTCTATTAGTTTAGAATTAGGAATGATAAGAGTAGCCTGTGATACAGTGGTGCTGCTTCTGCTGACAGTGACCTGTTGTCAGTTATGGTACTCTCAAGACAACCTGCTGCACATCATCTTCAATGCTGAGCTCCCACTGTTGTAAAAGGAAATGAAGAGTCAGGGATTTAAATCCCACTGAAAATAGAGATTTCCAGCAATCTTCAGTCTTCGCTAGCAAATCTTGTTAGGTTATACATAAGCAAACAACTTCCCTTTCTGCTTTCAAGTCTTCAGTAAATTGGAAGTAACTCCAGTGGAAGAGGAATGAGCCACCCTCCTTCTCCTGCAGTGTAAGAGCCTGCACATGGCCCCTTATCCCAAGTAAGCAGCTTTGAGGAAATTTGCAGGCAAGCGTAATTTGTGTAGTTTGCTCACAGTCACACAGTCCTCAGGTTTTGAAAAGCTTGTCCTTGGTTCTTACAAGCTTTTATTGCAGTGGAATGCAAAATGAATGAAATTTTCAGGATTTGGCCGTGTTTGTAAATGGGAAAGGCATGCCCAGTAATTTATAAAATTTTGTGCCACTGTTTGCACTGTCTTGTCATCTCACCTTTGCCAAGAGCCTGTTTGACAGGCACAGACAGACAGCTGAGCTGTACCTGTCCCTCCCCACACCTTGTAGACCTCAGGGATCCTATTGACATGTGAGAGGGATGATTCACTCCCAGAAGTCCAGCCTTTCTTTGTTACATGTTCTGCTGTTCTAATTAGGTTCAAATATTTTCTTTTGACACCAACTTTGTTTAGCATAGAAACAAAGCTCTTCTATTTCTTTCAGGAACATATTTCTTCTGGTTACACAAGCCTTTTTAATTTTTTTTCCCATAACTTCAATTTGAGGCAAGTTGTTTTAGGATTACTACTTCTGAAATGACTCAAGAGGTCTTACAACTTCTCATTAGTCTTCAAAATAGTGATAATTTTTATTCTTTTGGGTAGGACAGAGGAAGTAGATAGATCTTTGATGTCAAATCCTTATATTTCTTCCTGTGTTTCATTCAGAATGGCTTTTTCTTGAGTTAAGCAATCCTGACACAGTACACCCTTTTTTTTCCCACGTGTTATTTGAACCATAAGTGACAGTACATCTACTAAAATAAGTCAAAAACTTACTTTAGGACTGAAAATGCTTCTGTTAATTTGCAAAACTAAAAGTGAAAGATCAGACTATCTGAACTTCAGCTCTGAATTTCCAGAGAAGTAAGAGTATAGACACTATACAGCAGAGTAGACAGTTCTTTACCCTTGATAGTTTGAAATACTCTTGGGAAATCAGTAGTTTCATTGCAGGTGTTTTATAGTCCTCCTCCATCTTCACGTGCTGTAGTAATGAGCACTGTAGAAATGTCACTGAATGCTTTGGAGAGAGCCTTGGTTAGTAATAAAGGCAGTGTCACTCCTTTGGCTGTATAAGCACTTCCCTTCTATGTCAGTGACAACTCTCTTTTGAGCTAGAATATCCTAGATTTAGCCTCCAGTTCTTCTGGAAGCTTGAACGAAACCAATTAATTGTTTTCATTTAAATACAACTTTTTAAAAAAAAGTTTCATAATGTAATGTCAGGTGGACAGAAGCTTGCAGGGGAGATAAACTCATTCACAGCTGATGCTTTTGATATTTGAAAGGCATTTAGATTTGTCTGCACATGCTGGGGGGAAAGAAAGGATATTATTTTAAAATAACTTGGATTTCTATATTTCAATTAAATACTATTCTGCCATCCTCTTAGGGCAAAGCATGCAACTATAGAATAAAGTCTTTAGTGTCAGTATTAGCACCTTAGAAAGTTTATGTTGAAAACAAGTTAATTTTGGTGTGTTTTCTTTGCTTTTCCTTAGTATCCACTTCTGTTGGAGGACAATATCCATTAATCCTTGCTGAATAAAGGATATGCTTATTTCAAGCGATTTGGATCTTGTAGGAAATAAGTAGTAAGGCAGATGAGTGTGGAAGAGACAGACTTAAGCTTTATGTAAGTGATCACAGATGCAGGTGTAACCAACTTTGATTATCCCCTGTTGTTACTTAACCAGCTGACAGAGTTTTTAGAGAGAACCTTGAAGACTGCTCGGTGTGAATCCATTTATATACACCAGTAAGTGGGTGAAAAATGAGACTGGTGAGCCAGCATTCATTTTTCATTGGCCCACTCAGACAAGCAATATTCTGCTTTTGTCTGTATTAATGAGAGTTCTTTTTATCTGTATTAATAGAGTGACTGAAAGTGCATTTCTAAGTTGAACATCATAAATTGTGAAGTGAACTGCTAAGTTGATTTTTGGGGAGTATAACATAGTTTGTAGCTGCTCATTACTGCAGGATAGTGTTGGGGAAGTGTGCAAAGGTCTGCAAGAAGAAAGTTGTCTATGTTCACAGAATCATCACTGTGTAACTTAGTGTTTCAGTTTATTTGTTTGCCTCTTCAGAGTGTCTCTGTTCTTTGCATTATTTTAAAGAAATGAAACAAAAACTTTATGATTATCTTTTGCCTTGTGTTTATCTGCTAAGTGGTGGCTGCTCAAAAATACATAGTTCATAGTCTTAGTTCAGATGAAGCAGGTGTTAGGGAGGAGTTGTTTCTCTCAATTTTTTCCCCTTCAGCATTTCATGTTCCATAGATTTGCAAGACTAAAGATGAGGAAGGGCATTTGGGAAAAACAAAGGAACTGTATTAAATGGAAGTTGAAATATAGAGTAAGAGAGGTATGTTGGTAGTTCAAAGTTAGTCTCATTCTCCAGAATTGATTCCTAAAATACAAAAGATGAATGAGTATCTGGTCCTTAATTTTGTTCAGTTGCCTAAACATGTCAGAACTGTTGCTGCAGTGTTACTTGTTCTAATAAAGACTTATTTTAAACTTTTCATGTAGGCTGTTAAATTTTGCTGTTGTGTAGTGAAACTCCTGTTAGGCCTAGCTCTAATGCAGGCAAACATTACATTTTGAGAAAAGAAACAAATCCTTTTTCCTGGAGTTTACTAGAAAAGGAAGTTGTTGAGCATATTCCATTTTGCTGTAAAGCTTAAAACCAACCAACCAAACTCCCTTCCTGTTTAAGCTGCTACCCCTTGTTTTGTGAGGAGATCAGCATGCTCTGAGACAGTGCCTCGGAGGTAAACCAAATCTGTCAGTCATTGTGCAGGAGGTGACTCCTTCGTTTAAGGAGCAATCACTTTTTAGGCTACTTAACCCATCTGCTCCGTGGCAGAACAGCTTTTCAGTGCTGCAGAACCCATTTGAGCAAAGTGGAGAAGGAAAGCGTTTCACCTAAAATACTGCAGCTCTTGGATGTTTCAGTTGAGGAGGAGGACTCCTCTTTGATTGAATTGCATGTTCTGCTTGCTTCTGCTGAGTAAAGCCTGGGAAGGAGAGGTTGATACTGCAATTCCTGCATTTCTGTTACTGATTGAGTATTGTCATGGAGCCCTGCCTGCAGAGGCTCAAGCCTTTCTGAGGGTGAGACTCACTTGATTCTTCCCTTGGCCTTTAGAGGATTTCTCTCAGCACTGGTTACTCAGTGCATCTTCTGAGCCTGGAATGGAACATGGTGCAGGCTGTGAATGTTCCTTGCAGGAGGAATCTGGAGAAGTTTAGTGTAGGCTTTGCACACCCAAACAAGGGCAATGCTTGAATATCAAGGGAAGAGTGAAGAACAAAACACATCTTAAAATGCTGTGTCAGTATTGAATCTTGTAAATGACAATTGGCAGATGTCATAAGCAAGCTATAGGCATTGATTTCCCCCCACCACACACTTCCTCTGAGGGAGTATAATAGTTTAATTGGCATTTCCTGACACTCCTTAGGAGAGGTGGATAATACTGTATTGTCATCTTTGATTGTTGCTAAAGGTCACCTAGGAGCAAAAGGTGCCCTACTTATTAGGACAGTTTTGGTAGCACATTTCTATGATTTCCGTGTGACTCTTGACAGATGTCCTAAGATTAATAGCCCAGATTCAGGAGAAGAGTGGTGAGACAGGGTGCCTCTTACTTTCTTCATGCTTTTCTTAGCTTCCAGTCATGTTTTTGGTGTGTCACAGTCAACTTACTAAGATAACACTGTTGAGGAACTTTTTGGAACTTTGTGTGTGGTGGTTTTGGTTGTTCAGAGATCATTGTTTTTATTTGTGGGAGAGTGTGTGTAGCCCACGTATCTTCTTCCAGATATACTCATTGTTACATAGTGAGGGAAACTTCAGAACTCAGGAAAGTGTGGATATTGAGCTCTCCATTTGACATTAATAGGAGCACATTTTATCTGCTCTCTAGCTGGAAAAAAATGTAGTTCCATATCTTAATATGCCATTTTTCAGAGATATTCTTGGAGTAAATGCTAGACAATATATCTCTGTCATTGTAAATTCTTGTCTTTTAAATTAACAATATTCAAAGGGTTTATAAAAATTCAAATAGTGATTAGGTTCTGAAGCAGGAAATGGGCTGCTCTTGCCCTTTTCTGGATAACCTCAGCCAAACTTCACCCAGAATGAAGGATACAGGCTAAGGATACCGAGTTATTGTGTAACAGACTATTTAATACCATCTTGATGAATGCCCTGTCTTACAGTGGAAGGGAAGACTGTAGGTGACAGTCTCCTTTGCCTCAAGGACTGTGCCCCTGTTGGGGGCAGTTTTAGATGACAGCATTCAGACCCTTCTCATTTTTTCTGCTGAGGGATAGGAAATGGGGGAGTGAGAATAGGTGGCAATTATTAGGTGCCATAAATGTTATTCCCAGCACTGCTAACTAACTTTAATTGTTGGTATCCCCTGGCTTCCCTCAAGGTAGAGAGCATAAACATGTGTATTCTGTAATTTCAGTTGGTTCTTGTCCCAGTGCTCTGTGGTGTCAGACCTGTGAAGGATGTCATGGAAAGGAATGAGGCAGATGGTTGCTTTCTTTGACAACTTTGAGAAGCCTTGTTCTGCAGTAAGCACAGATTGACGTGTTTCACCTGCTAATGTGTAGAATCCTGGCAAACACTCTGCAGCTATGCTACAGAAAAATTGAGTAGTAGTGCTTGCAACCTTTTTCAGAGTGAAAATGTCCTGCAAATGTGTTGACAGTCTGTTAAAACTTCTGTGATTCAACAATGACTCCTTTGATCTGAGATCTCTGTGGGAACTTTATAGAAGTTGTCTAGGAATTTATTCTGCAGGAAAGATGAGAAGCTGTGTCTGGTCACTAACCTTGAGTGTACTGGTTTGTGTATCTCCTGTTGCTGCTGGTGAACCTTTGTGGATACTTCTGCTGACACTTCGTAGGACATCTGTTTACCTCTTCCTCACTCTTTCATAACCGCCTCTTGTTAAGAAGACTAAAGTGCTACTTAAAGCTGATATGAACTATCAAGAGTTCAGCAGTCTCTTAGCAGCTTACTCCTGTAATTTTTCCTTGCAATTCACAGCATTTCAAGCATGGTTATATAAGAGGAGTGAGCTCTATAGTGTTAAGGGCAAAATGATGACAAGGAAAGAAAAATTACAAGAGTATGGAATGAAGTTGCGTTCAGAGGAAACTGTTGTAAAAGTTAAAGTAAATGGAATGGAAATTATACCCCAAAAACTTTATTTCTCTGCAAAGTAGTATGGATTTCCAGCAACAGATATTTTGGATGTTCCTGAATCTGAGAGTTTTAGTGGGTTTTTTTGACTGTGGTTGGTATAAGTTAGGGAGCAAACATCAGGTTCCACTGGTGACCACAAGTATTTTCTTGCTCACCTTTGTTATCCTACAGTCATCAGTAGATTATCCTACAAATGCAATCCTGCATTTCCATTGGAAGACTGGTACAGGCAGTTTGAAAAGGTCACATTTACTCAAGGAGCCCTGGTTTTCTGGCTTCCCCAGCCTACAGCTGTCATGTGTATCACCAGATCACCCAGTGGTTGAGGTTGGAAGGCACTTGGGGAGGTCATCTTGTCCTGCCCTACTGCTCAAGCCGGGTCACCTAGAGCTGGTTGCTCAGGACACTATCCACATGGCTTCTGAATATCTCCAAGGATGGAGGTTCTGCAGCCCCTCTGGGCACCCTGTGCCAGTACTTGGTCACCCATACAACAAAAAAGTTTTCATGATGTTCTCGTGTTTGTGCCTGCTGTATCTGCTCCTGTTGCTGGGCACCACTGCAGAGGCTGGTTCCCTCTTCAGTACACCCTGCCTTTGGGGTTTACATGCACTGATTTGATCCCTGCAGGGTTTCTCTAGGCTGGCTCTAGAGGCTGATTCTGTCCTTCATATGATAGATGCTCCAGAGTGTTGTTAGTGGCCCTTCACTTGACTCTCTCTTATACTGGGGAACCCAGAACTGGACACAGTGCTCTACATGTGTCTTTCCAGTGCTGAGCAGAGCCCCTGGCCTCCTGGCAACTCTTCCATATGCAGCCTAGGATACCATTAATTTTCCTTGCCTCGAGGGCCCATTGGTTTGTCATCAGTCTGATGTCCAGCAAGAGCCTTGGGTTCTCTTCTGCCAAATCTGCTTTCCAGCCATTTGCCCCCGCAGGCATTAATGCATGGGGTTGCTCCTTCCCTTAGGGATGGGATGTTGCACTTCCCTTTGAACTACATGACTAGAAGAGGGCAAATAACATTTTGTATCAAGTTACATGTTGATCAGAAAATTACTAGAATTGAGTTGTTTGCTCAATTGAATGCTGGTAGGTTACTTGGAAGAGGTGGTGCCTGTAAGTTTCTAGGAGGGAGAGACTGAGAAGTCTCAGGACTGTTGCCAGCTTTGCCTGCTTTACAGGTGATAATGGCAATAGATTGCTGACAGTGATTGTTTATTTGACTTGAGGATTTTAATAGTGTAGACAAACATTGTTAAAGGAAGGAGCTTGAGTGTATCTGATCCTGCACTGTGGAATAAAGGACCTTTTGAGTCCTTTGCAGTCTCTTTTTTGTGAAATGATTGCACTATCATGTACACTGACATTTTAGTCTAATTTCCTCAAGATGTACTTGTGCTACACTCTGAGTTCAGATGTTTGTGCTCGAGTTGCATCTTTGAATCATTAGCATTTGGGCAGCAGTGCATGGAAGTTTTCCAACCAGCGGCTTCTTATAAACAGCTCTCTCTGCTGCCAATAACAGACTTGGTCGCTTTCCCGTTCCCCAAGAAAGGTAATGTTCAGATAAGCGCGAGTACATTAACACATTTCCTCTGCTTGGATACTGGCTTCTTACTATCTTGGTGAATCTGGGTGTAGACACTACTGAAATTACTGGGATTTTGCTTCTGAAAGCCTCTCCAAACCTGTGTGGTTTTTTTCAAGGACCAGCAGAAGCAGCAGTCTGGGTTCTGCTTAAATCTGCAAGAATACAAGACACAAGAAAGGCAACTGTATTCTGGCTGTGGATTTCAGTTCTAAAATATAAGCATTAGAAGAAATTTGGGAATGAACACGAAAAACCATCTGGGCTCTGATCCTGTATTTGTGGAAGTGGATCACTTACAGACTTTGTTGCTAGGGATGTAGAGAGTTGCATAAATCTTCATTGTTGGGTCAGACTCGGGGATTAGGATTGCAGTTCTGTTTTCAGAGATGCTTTTGTAGAGAATTCTGAAAAATGCCAGTGTTCTAGTAGCATCAATAACTTACTGGTTATTTGCTTGGATTTTAAATCTGCCTACAAGCCTGACTTAGAATGGGATGAAAAGAGATGAACCTATGAGTTAAATAATCCAAGAATAGATTTAGTCATTGCAATTTTTACATACCCTTTGAGAATACAGGAAGGCCTCTTCTGCTCAAGTGCTAAACAACTCTTCAGCAGCAGAGAGGAAATAATACATTTTTGCTTGAACTTCACTGCAGTGACTTACTGCTAAATAGAATGGAATTATTATTTAGAGTATTAGGAGTCTTTGCTTTGTTAAAAAACACTGCTGCAAACAAGTTAGCTATGCTAGATTTTTTTTGGAAGACAGTGCTCTTCTAACTTGATATTCTAGAACTTGAGCAAACCTGTTCCTGTAAAACCTCACAGATGTTAATCTGAGTCAGAAGCAGAATAACAAGCTGCATTGAAAAGCAGAGTTTCTTAATGCTTAATCCTAAAAGGTAATAAGATAATTTTATAATAGTTTTTCAAATATTTCTGTATATTTATCTCATGGAGACGCGTATTCCTTAAAATTACCTTCTGTGGACCTTTCTTGTGCTTCCAGAGTAGCTCATGGCGTGTCAATTGTTAAGTGGCAAAAAGCTCTGGGTTCTTTATATTCAGGGACTTTGGAACAAATAATGTTGAAATAATTCCTTCATTTTTTATAGCATTTGGATTAAAAGTACAAGAATTAAACAGTTTACTTTTAGCTTTTTGCTGAACAGATCTGAATTACCGGATGTGCTGCTTTATCTCTCTATGTAACACACAGAGATGTTCACTGTGACCAACCCAGAAACAGGAGCACTGTAAAACCTCTGCAGACTGGTGCCCAGTGATTTGCCTGGTTTATACAGATCACACCTTTGCCTAGAATACAGTGTGCAGTTAAATTGCAATTGAGATGAAAAGTTGTGTTGGCTTAGAGTTTTTTAATTAGCAAGGGGAGCCTCTGCTTTGTTGGAAAACAAAACCTGTTTTTTGAAAGGAAAGCTGAAAAGCTTTTACTTGGATTGCTGTCTGCAAATCTAAATGCTTGCTTGCATTATCACTACTTGTAAAATTGCTGGTTCAGGAAGGCTGTAGAAAATCACTTCCCTGAAGAAGCATCAGTGTAGCAAATGTAAATTAAAAACAAAATTATTGACCTTTCCATGTTGTGCTTAGCAGAATAAGGAAGCAGTGTGGAGAGACCTGTGACAGTCCATCCACCATTCCTCTGTTACTTTGAGGCTTTATTTTTAGGAGATAGAGAGCTAAAAATTTTTCAACGTGTTTGTGATTTTATTTTGGTTTTGCCTTTAGATATATAATGGCACATCTTAAGTTTGGGGCACGTTGAGTTTAGTAGTCAAGTTGATCTGGTATCAGAGGACTGGAAAAAATAGCAGTAGGATTATTTTTATAATAAGAATCTTTGCATTTAACCAAAACTCCAAAAGATGAGCAGGATAGAAGATTGTGTGTCTTGTTTTGATTTTATTCAGCAGCCCATTCCCTTCCAAGGCAGTGAATGGCTTATCTTTATTGTAAGCTGTATTGTTATTTATTGTGCCTGGAAAACTTGATAGGATATTTTGAAAATACATGTAAAAATATATTTGGAATAAAAAAGTTCTGCTAAATAATTTTGTTTGATTACAACTGCAGTCAAATCTAGTCTTCATGTCTTTCCTCTATTCGTTTAGTTGGTTTTGTTGGAAGGAGAAGGAGAGGTGTAGATTAGGGCTGGTCATGATTTTCTTCTACAATGTCATACCATCATTCTTACTCTTTTAATACTTTCAGCTCCTATTTTCAAGACTACTTTGACAGTATTGATAGACTCTGGAATATATTCACTTCCCATAGTAATTCTGGGAATAGCAGCTTTTTTTCCCCCTTCTTTCTTCAGCCTTTTTCTTTAGCTGTAAAATGCTAAATCAGTTCCCGATTTTGTACAAACTAAACCAAACTTAACTTTAAACATTGCTTTCTAAATCCGTTCAGTTTTAAGTGTTTGGGGTTTTCTTTTTCTTTTGGGTGATGAAACTTGACTGAATCACAGACTTTAAGCAATACTGACATCTGATTTTTTTTTTGCTACACTTACTTGCAATCCCAGATACTGCTGTATCTATAAAACATCATATATTGAAGCACCTTTGCACTGGTAAAGCATGAGTGTGAAATGATTCACACTAAGTACGAGATAGAAGTTTGCTGTTGTATTAATACTTTCTTGTAAGAGTTTCTCTCCTCTGAATCTTTCTTTTTT
>VZRX01024090.1:0-51881 GCA_013398075.1 Notiomystis cincta | reverse complement strand
GTATTTACTGAAGTTTACAGCATCTGATTAACAGATCAAGCAGATACTTAGTGCTTGGTGCATGTCCTTTAGAAAGGTGTTTATTCATATTTGTGCAAAGGGAATATGTTCAATGCAGGTGCCAATGTTGGGCATTTGTGGGGGTTTTTAGTGGCACCTGTAGTTATTTAAATTCTAGGTACAGAGATGTAGGTATGTAATTCTTTGGCCATTAGTACCTCAGCTAGTCCCTAGTTAGCTGAAGTAGATGACTAAGTTTGCTAAATCTGTGTCAGACTTTATTATCTTTTGTTGTACAAGTTGATTGTGGGTCTGGTGAAGCAGATCAGTGTAGCAGTACAATTTATGAGGTGCCAAGTAATGTGTTCATATGGAATGAGAATTAACCATCTATCCCTGTTAACCTGTGGAGGAAGACTGGGGAAGAAAACTTGTGTCCACAATTACCTGGCTTTCCACACTGCAAAGGCTCTGGAGTTGGATTCTGGGGATTTGCAGTTCTGAAACGAAAAAGCATAAAACTTTTGCAAATTACAATTTGCATAAATATTTATTGAAATCTGTAATAGTCTCATAAATACAGTTTTTCTTTTAATAAAGTTTGAAAAATCTTGTAATAATGGATTTAACAAGATGGGGCAGAGCAACTATCTCATATTATCCATATTGTTTTTATTCTATACAATAACATAATGTATTATTTTTACAGATGACTATGGATGAGAAATATGTGAACAGCATTTGGGATCTTCTGAAAAATGCAATCCAAGAGATTCAGCGTAAGAACAATAGTGGTCTCAGTTTTGAGGAGCTGTACAGAAATGCTTATACAATGGTGTTGCATAAACACGGTGAAAAACTCTACACTGGACTAAGAGAAGTGGTCACTGAGCATCTAATAAACAAGGTTTGTCCATTTCTGAATTAAAATAGAAGTGTCCTATGTGAAAGTATTCTGAACAGTTACTTAAATGATAAAAAAATTTAACTTCATTATGTTACCTTGTGTTGCAGTTGTGTAGCTTCTCTCAACAAATGGTAGCATTGAGCTAACATCAAGCTCAAATGATTTCATGTTCCAGGTACTGTTTGTTGTAAGTTACTGATGGAAGACAAATCATAGGAAGCACTTGAAAGTGTGTAACAGGAAGCAACTAGTTTTTTGAAGAATAACTGTTAAGAGCTGATAATTTTTTTTAAAGGTTTGTGGCATTTTTGGTGGTATTTTGTGACTTTCTTAGGCAAAATTTTGTGTTGTTTGCCAGTCAGTTTTTTCATCTGTGGAACAAAATAAATACCAGTGTAAGAACTTGTTTTTTATGGACTAATGAACTAATTCACAAGTTAATGAGACAGTTGTGCTGGGATTATGCTCTTTAAAGAGGCGAGTAGGCACTGTTCAAAACCAGCAGCTCAGCAATAGCAAAAGTCCTGAGTAGTTCACACTCTGCCGCGTCAGCCTTTGCAGAACCATGTAAGTCAGTCAAAGGACATGCAGAAACCTTCTGGTTCTGAAGATGTATCATCTGACAAAAGGAATCTTCAGCTCTCCTGTTAAACCATGGAACCACTTCTTTAGTCTTTGGGAGAAGTTTAGAATTGGTTAATAAATATGTAAGTGGAAGAAGTTAAAACTCACTTTTTAGGACTCCAGATAATATTTCATGGCAATAGGATTCTCAGCCAATGGGAGATGCCTGCCTTACTCCTCATGGTAACATCCTTAGCAGAGAGATATGTGTCCACTTTGATCCCATATACTGGTGTGGGTTCAGATGGAGTATGAGATTTTTGTCCTGTGTTTACAAGATCTGAAAAGGAAAGTCAGAGACCATCGTGTGTCTCAGATGATTACTTCTGGCTGAATTACATAGAATGGATGGGAGATTTATGGCTAAATAATGCAGGATGCTTGGGGACTTTTTTGTGCATTCCAACTGGAGTTACTGCTGTGGCAGAGAAATGTTATTTCTTTTCTAAAATCCTAGTTTTCAAAGGTGTGGTCCAGACTTGTACAGTCTAAAACTGCTTTGAATGTGGGGCTTTTTTACTGTTTGCACTAGAGGAGACATCCTCTGTGAAGTGGCTAAATAATTTGCAGTTCTTTTCTATAATTGTAGCACATCTGTGACTCTCAAACACTTCTAGTTTCATTATCTGTGCATTCATAATCTGTACTATTCATATAAAATGTGGCAAATGGCTGAGGCTTTTTTTGCCTTGTTCTTGTATATGCTTATGCACTTAATAATCATGACACTAAACTTTTATTATTCCTCGGCTTTAGTTTATCCTAGTTTAATTTGAGGGATGTTTTTTATCTTTGTTCCTAGTTATTCTGCAATTTATCTTAGTTCCTAGCTATTTTGTATATTAAGAAGTATCATGTGCAGAATTAATTATTCTGAAGTGCTGATTGTGGCAGGCTGACAAAAGAGCAGAAGATTCTGAGTTTCTGCTTTCAGTGCAGAGGCTGAGAGGACTGCACAGATAGCAGTGTAGAGAAGTGCCTTTCTGACACTTAATACTCCTATATCTGATGCTTTAAAAAAAAAATCATCTTTGATGACCAATTATTCTGATCTTTAATGTGATTCATGAAATTATATCCCCGTGCATGGGTGACATACAAATAGATGACCAAACTTTTTTCAAATAAAAAGGCTAACTGAGTTTTAGTAGTTAATTGCTGTAGAGTTAAAAAGGCTAAATTACTCATATGATGCCAGCCTATAAATTAAATAATCCAAGGGAAAAGACTAGAAAAATGTGACTTATGCCAAAAATTTCTGAACAGTAACAAAAACTTACAGAGGCTGAAAGCTACTCTTATCCCTTTTGAATGTTTGCTTGGACACATGTTGAGGCATGTATAGATGGAAGTATGGAAAAAATAGTACATTGTTTATCAAGAATAGGATCAGTTCTATAAAGACATCTTATGTTTGTGCTATTAATACTTGTTGTCAGATACATAAAAAAAGTTTTGTTTAACCTCACGTTTTGTCATAGAAATTTTAGCAAAATCTTTTGTGTTCACTGTCTCTTTCCAAGAGCAATTCTCTGATAAATTTTAAGTAGCTAATGAACAATAAATGCTCTCATCACAAGTCTTTGTAAAACTTCTGTTCAGATAATCAGTGATGGATGCTAGAATTTAGAAGAGGGGGATTTTGCCAACTGAAATATTGTTCATTAAATTCTGTAATTTTTATAGAAATGGAAATGTTCACAGATGAGAAGATTTTACTGAAGAACTATACTCAGTTTAGGGAGCACTGTTGAGGAGCCTACCTGAATCTGAAATTGCAATAATCATTGAGCTATAACTGTCATTTGCTGCCCACATCTCCTGGTTTTTGTTTTTTTTTTTTAAAAACCTGCATTCTTGTGGTATTCCAGTCATGCTGGTTAATTAAGAATAGATGAAGTGACTAGGTAGAGGCAATGTGTAAGTTCAGTTGTTTTTACAAAGAGTTTTAAAGCTTGGAAAGCACAAGTTTTCGTTTTTGGTGAGGCATGGTTAAGAGCTTTATGGTGATTTAATTGCCAGGTGAATGCTTATTCAGCATTTTAATCAGCAATCAAACACTAATGAGAAAAGTATTTAACTTCTCAACAAGAAAACATAGTACAGTGCACTGTCTTTACAGGTTAATTGTAAATAAAATAATAGGTGCAAATATGACCAATACAAGGTGCATGCAAGCAAGTTATTGTCAAGGATGCTTGGTTGTAGACTTGCAGACCCCAATGGTTTGTAGTTCCAAATCACCAGGTTCTGGCTGTGGGATGAAGGCAGTACTAAACCAGGTGCTCTGCATCACTGAGAGGAGTCAGCTGTCTTGAACTACCTTGTTTTTACTACAGGATAAGAACATGCTAAAACTTGTCTTTACCTGTGTATTGACATCATTATTTAAGTATGGTACATGTGGAACTATTTAAAAATACTGTTGAATTTTGAAAGTACTGAACCCTTTCATCTTAATTCAAGTATTTAGTTCCTGTGCATCTGGTACTTCACTAATTTCTCCCATTCTTGCCCGTTGACAATCTTGCCGCTTTATGTGGATGGTCTTTCTTCACCCTTCTCAAGCCTGGTCTGTTACTACTTCACACAAATGTTCAGTGTTTTTAAAACATACAGAGCTTAATTTACAGCTCTCTAAACCATTTGACAATAAGCAACATCATTTATGTTACTGTAAAAAAAAAACAGTTGAAGCTAAAAAGTTTACAGGATAATATTTTTGACGTTCCTTTTATGCATAAGTCAGTGGAGCCCAAGGAAATGCATCCCAGAGTTCCGAGGGGAATTGGCTGATGTAGTTGACAAGGCACTCCATGATATTTAAGAAGTCATGGCAATCAGGTGAAGTTCCAGGTGACTGGAAGAGGGAAACATTGTACCCATCTCTCAAAAGTGTAGAAAAAAGGACCCTGGGAACTACAACCTGTCATCCTCACCTCTGTGTCTGGGAGGATCATGGAACAGATCTTCCTAGGAGCTGTGCTAAGGTGCATGGATGACAGGGAGCTGATCTGGGATAGCCAGCACAGTTTCACCAAGGGCAACTCTTGCCTGGCCAACCCAGTGGCCTTTTATGAAGGAGTGACCACATCAGTGAACAAGGGAAGAGCTACAGATCTCATTTCTCTGGATGTCTAAAGGTGTTGACATGGTCCCCTGTAAACTTCTGTCTAAATTGGAAAGAGATGGATCAGAAATTGGCTGGGAGGTCACACCCGTTGGTTGTGGTCAATGGCTCAGAGTCCCGATGGCCCTCAGGGACAAGTGGTGCCCCCCAGGGGTCTGTCCAGTACCTGCTCTTTCAGAATGACAGTGCAGGCAGGCATGTGAGAACACCTTTGGTCAGCAGGCACAGAGCTGCTCATGGCAGCAGTGTTCAGAGCAGAAGGAATGCTGCAGGGTGCTGGTGCAGGTGTATAGGCTGAAAGAAGCGTGTCTGCTCTGGCACTTAGAAAGTTATGTCTGGGATCCCTTGCAAGCTTTAAAATTTGCTCTTAGTGTTGCAGAGAAAAGGGAGAGATGAGAGTCATCTCCAGCAGGGAGTTGAAATTATTTCCATAACATCAATGAAATAGGGAGGAATGACATGAGAAGTTGTGTAGGAGGCAAATTACCTACTGAGCATTAGAGTGTACTGTAAGCCTGACTGACAATGTATGAAGTGTTATCTGCTGTTACATTTTCTTAATGATGTTTTCAGATAATCTTGAGCAAGTCTGCTATTATATGGAGGGCAAAAGGAATATGAGGGAATTGCTCGAAAGTGTGTAACAGTTCAGAATCCCCAGTATTCTCCAGTGCTTGCTTTTTCCTTTTGGCAGTAGAGTAGCAGCTGCAGGGATGAGCAGACATTTCTCATAGTCAATCCATTAACCTAGTTGGGACTCCTAAGATTTTAGAATACTGTCTTTTAGATTACTTGGATTTTTCTAAAAGAAACTCTGTAATAAAAGTTCCGAGAGCTTGAGGCCTTGGTTCAGAAAGTGCTGTTCTGTACTGCTGCTCCCCTCAGGAGGTTCTGGCTGTCCTTACAGTAGTGGAAATTACATAATTGAACTATTTGTGCTGCTGCATCAGGCCAGGCACTGTAAGAAAGAAATACTAGGCCATAAGTCTTCTTTGTGTACACTTAATAAAGAGTTATTTAAAGGTATTGAAAGCTTATGCCAACAAACTACTCTTATCGTGGGGAGGGTTCTGTATCCAGTATAAAATGCAGTTGGCCCTGAAGTTAGACACAAGATTTCATCCTTGTAACTATAAGAAGACTTCACATATATTATGAAGTTGGTAATTTATTTTCAAGTAAGTCTGTAAATGGACAGTCCTATTTAAGCTGACTTTCCCTGCAATTTACTTCATAACTGCAGCTATTGTCACAGAAATCACCACAAAATCAGCTAACTGAAAGTAACATTCTGCTGATGAAAAACTTTGATATTTGAAATTCTCTAAGGCTTTGGCAGAGTAGCAGTTGTCTCTTCTTTGTTCGAAGAGTGTGGGTATGCACATTTTTTTACTTCAAGTTATTCTACCAAAGTGGTGTGACTGCACCTTTGCATGGCTAAGTTGTTTTGTACATTACAGTGGTTTCCCTGTAGTATTGCTGAATTAATGGCCCATACAAGGAATGTGTTGAACACTTGTTAACTGTAAAGTTGTTGTAAGTGATAATCTGCTTGGCAGTAGTTTGCTTGGCTTTTGTAGCAGCTGAAAGAATGGCTTTCCAAACCTGTCTGCAGTTCAAAATAAACCTTGGAGAATGTCATTGAGAAGTTGCACAGGGAAACTCTGAAGGTAGCTCTGTTGTACAGCACTCATTCCTGAATTTCAAGCCCATTCCCTGAAATCCTCGTGGTGTACCATGTGGAGCAGAGGGGCCACTGTTGCAGTGTGTTTCTGTGTCTGCTTGGAAGCAAGTTGTCACTGCTACCTGGTGGCAAGTGTCCTCCCCCCTTTTGTGGGACTTGGCACTGGCTGGCCCAGCAGGATTGGTGTGATGGATGTGGGATGTGTGCAATTATAAGGGCACACTGCTCTGTGTTTTTAAAGTAAAGGGTATCATAAAGTTGATCAATAACTCCCTTTGGTTATTTGTGCTTATGATCTAATCGTGCTTTGGTAAATTTTATCAGTGTGGATGGGCTACCAAATAGTGTTTCCAATGTTTTTCCTTACTGACCAAAGAAGTGAAAGCAGCCATGCCATGTTTGTTTCTCTTGCTCTAGGAGACTCTGTATATTCTTCACAAGTACGTCTGCTGAAGCTTTTAATGCACATTTATGTTTTCACTAAAAACTACCTGAATTGGGTGACAACAGAGCACATATTTGGGAGACCAAAGGGTAAATGATGATCATGATCAGAAAGAATGAGGCAGCTAAGCAGTGCTTATAACTGCATATTATGTTTTCCAAAAGCAAGGAGGAGAGGCCTTGTTCAGGTGTGCAGACGAGGTGTTTGAAGATGTAAGAGAGCTTTGAACACAACCTATGCATACCTATATTGCCTAGGTGCAGTAACAAGGTGAATATTATTTGGATCATTTTCCAGAGCTTCTTGAGACCATTGTGTTGGATGATGTGCCATGCTGTGTCTCTGGTTTGCTCATCTGAGTTTGTGACAGACAGAATTCTGTTACCCTGGTTTGGCCTAATGACTTCATAAAACTGAAATGACAGAATGAAACCTGTCAGGTGGTTGCATGAGACATTGGTGCAGCTTGTGCCTGCCTGGCATTTGTGTTTTGTTTCCCTCTTTGAATCTCTGTACTGAAATTTACACTATCAGCAGGGTATCAGTGCAGATCAATAAACGTGAACGTTTTGTTTGGTTACAACAGAGGGCAGAATATATTTTGCATGTTATGTCAAAAGTCAATTCCCACATTTTATTAACTCTGGAACAATATTTTTACATTCCCAGTGGTTTCTCTTTCACATTAGTTTCAAGTTTGAGTACTGCAGCATATGTCTACTGAAAAAAAATCAAAATATGAAACTGGATGGGGTTTTTTATTAGTAGGGAGAGTAGTGGCAAAGAGGCATACAGTCTGAAGTTGATGAGACAGGTTAACTTGTAAATTGCAAATACATTCATAAAAAACAAAGATTACTTCCTTTTTTCTGTGAAGTCCTGTCGTTGATATTAAGAGTCTGGTCTTTTTCTGGTTCCTTTCAGAACTGTTATTTGCTATATCTTCATGCTATCTCTGCTATCTCAGCTTGTCTCTAAATGTCATCATGGCCAGTACTTGTTCCTGTGTATCATTTACCGCTACTACCCAATGTTCCAAAATTATTTGTGATGGTAAAATTATCAGCAATAGAAACACTATAACACAGGAAATAAAAGCTTTGAGGACTTGTCAAAGACTATTTTTAACATTTGAGATTTCAGGAATTCCTTTGAAATCTAAAACCTGTGTTTATTTTGTTCCTCTTGGTTTCTAGCATGATTTTTCTTACTTATTTTTCCACAGAAGGGAAATGCAAGGTAGCAATAAGCAGCACCCAGGAAAAGCAAAATGCAGGTCCATAGAGGAGCAAGAATTCTTGTGCTGAAGCTAAGTTTAAGATTTAAATGCTGCAGGAGAAACTGACTTGAGTTTATGTCAATATATCTTTTTTTTTTGCCTTCAGGTGCGAGAAGATGTGTTAAACTCTTTGAATAACAACTTTCTACAAACACTAAACCAAGCTTGGAATGATCATCAAACAGCAATGGTGATGATTAGAGACATTCTGATGTATATGGTGGGTATTCTGCTATTTCACACGTTTAACAGTGTAGTAAATTGTCCTCTTACCGAGCCTTTTACCAGTCTTTTTCCAAAGACTGCTCTTTGTCCCTTGTTTTGAATTTTCTGTGTGCATGCAAGACTGACACAGGTGTCTGATGAATTGTAATTCGATTCATGTTTTAGGTTATCTCATTATCACTTAAAAATTGATCTAAAAAATAGTTGAACTTCGCAGTTCTTACAAAATAAGCTGACCCATTCTGGCAGATTTTAGATGTTAGTTCAGCTAGTGGTGTTTCCTTACTGTGGAAGTCACTGTGGTGTGAAGCCTCCTGAAACTTCCAGTGTAGTCGTTCTTTATCTTTAGGATTTAAAGAGGGTAGCTTTGCTTAGGTACAGAGTGTGTCCTTGAATGTTCAATTCTAGTTGGATCCTTTCCTATTTGTAAAGACAAATTGTAATTCGATTCATGTTTTAGGTTATCTCATTATTAGGAGATTAAGCAGTGTACATAGAATGTGATTTTTGGTTGCATGCTTGCAATTTCCTACCCATAGCCAACAGAAAAGCCCTTTTTTTAAAGAGAGAGGGCCTGACATTTTTGTGTCTGGTTTTTTATGCTTTAAGTAGTTGGTAAATATTAAAATTCTTGTAATACTGGGGATGTTCTAGGATGCAGGAGAGTATTTTTAAGCTTAGCTTCTAGACAAAGATTTTGACTTCAAAAGGAAGTGTTGAGATGCTGTGAGTTTTGTGTAAAATTTCTTTTCCCTCCAAAATATCCTAAATGTAATAATTGATGCAGTGCTTGACAGTGAAGGACAGACAATAATGGATGGTTTTGGTCCAAAAAGCAGATTTAACTGGAATTGTACTCTATTTGCTGAACACCTGGAGTTAAGATCTTGTCTTGGAGCTGTTAAAGATCTCATGCTGTGACACTGACTGCATTTGTATTAGCTGTGAAGTCCTCTTTGGTCAATAAGCTACTACAAGTTAAAGAATTCGGAGTAATTACAAAATCACAAACAATTTAATGTTAAATGGATTTACTGGCCTTCATGTTGGAGGAGTTGGTTTATTTCAGTAGGGAAAAGACCACATATCATAAAATAGAGTGCTGGATAAAATGCCATCAGTGACACTGAATGATTTATCTCCCTTATCATGCCAAAAGGAAGATGGACAAATTATTTTGAAGATGTACTGTCTTTGCTGTGAGAGATCCTGGACTCCCTAATCTGTTTGTGAAGGACAAATACAAATCAATTGCTGCTAGCTGCATCTAGGCATATTCAGGAATAGTTAATGATTAGATTAATCCACCAAAGGTAGTGGGGAATTTTCAGCAAGATTAGAAGATGGAATCCAAAGCTTTCTAGACGAGTAGCTGTTGTGTTTTAGCCAAATGTATGTATTATGTCAGCACAGGTGGTGCTGGATGGTCCAAAGTAATGGATAATGCAATGTTGTCTGCTGCTCTTAAAGTCAGTAAAATTTTGATCCATCAAACACTGGAAGAGAAAACTGGCTTGTAAACTTCCCTTGGTTTAGTGGCTTGACCAGTATATTAAAGGCTAAAACCTTTTCTCTTTGAGGAAGGGTTGCCTGCTTCAGTTACCACTCCTGGGGGAACAGAAGAACTGTTTCCTGAATATTTTTTGCACTCAGAAGAGCAATGCCTTGACTTTGTTTTGAAGCTTGAGAGTGCTGTTCAAAAGAAGCCAGCCTTCTCTTTTCCACCAAAATTCCAAGAGAAGGAAATCTGCAGCATTCCTTCAAGTGCAAACTGAACTTCTTGGTCATCTTTTAGATTCAGAACAGAGTAATAAATAAACTTGAATACCTCTGGACTATGTAGCCTTCTGTGTGCTGTTTGAGAGTTCCTAACTATTTCAAGTGGGTGTTCAGTTGAGCCCTCTGCTTGACTAATTATTTGACTTCCACAGATTATTTTTTTTTTCCCTTGTACCAAAATAAGACCCAGAGAAACAGAAAAAATCCCATCCACAATAAAATATATTTCTAGTATAATAGTCAAAATAGAACAAAATTTTCTTTCAAAATGCCTGTATAGACTTAGGGGCCTTAATGTTTGTTTGCTAAACCTCTGTAATGTAATATGGGGTTTATAGTTACAATTTTAATTTTTATTAGGTAGAACTGTCTGGTGTGAAGATCTAATACAATGGGCACACTCCCTCATTTTCTTTGACTTGGAGGGACATAAGACAAATTGTCAATAATACATGCTTTGATGACAAATTAAAGAATAAGCAGTGATTTAAAACAGGACTACTTTGAAAGATTTGCAGTTTCACTTTGTCACTGGGGTGTCCTCTTGAGTCATTCACAAAAGACTAAGAGTAAGAAGCTTCCAGGCTTGAATGTGTGTTCATTTGAAAAGTTTGGAAAAGCTGCCAGTACCACAGAATTATAAAGCACCTGTGAAAGTTCAGACTTGACTGCTTTTCTAAGAAACAATTTTCAAGAATTTTATAACATAAGGAATGATTTGTTCTTATTTTCTGATGTTGAGTCTGAGTGACATGTAGGTTAATAGTGGTATGCTTATGTCAGAAATAATTTATTTTTATTCTAGCAAATCTAATAGAGCTGACATTAAAAATATTTTATCTAAAAAAAGCACCAAACAGTATATAACCTGAGTCACCAGGCATTGTAAATTAATATGCTTGTGTTCTAGCAGGGGAAGTATATGCAATTATCATATGTTTGTAAGTAAAGTGTGACCCAATCCTTCTCTTGTTCTGTAGGCCGTCTCAATTACCCATCAGTTTCAGGAAATGTGCCTATTGCCCAACAGGCCACACTGTGACATCAGTGAAAGTAAAACATTTAACACCTTCTTGAATTCTGGTCTTACTCTTTTGAATTCCTGCTTCAGCCTAGTGATTTTACATCTTAAACTAAACTATATCTGTTTTAATGCCACATTTGTTTTCCAGCTTTGTTTCACCTGTTGGCTGCTTTATGATTTAAGTCAAAACAAGCACCTTTTCAAGCCACCTTAATTTCTCTGTTTAATTTTACTGCTTTTAAAATAAAAATCAATTCAAATAAATCTTTTTTAGAAAGGCATGTATTTTGTACAGTGGGATTTGTGCATTATGGTGCTTAATGACTGGAACACTTGCTGTTTGAGGTTATGGCAGGATTTCATTGCTCATGCAGAACCTCTTCACAGGACACTCTCAAGCCTGCCTTATAGTTAAGTTTTTTAAAATGTGTATTACCCTGTCTCTTGTGATTACTCTCTGGTAAAAGTCTCATGCTTTCAGTTCTGTTGCAGGTGTAGCGTGAGGTTTTTGCAAACTTTTGCACTTTCTGTGCAAGATTTGTCCTGATTATTTTGAGACGTTCCAGGTTCCCTGACCGAATTTCAAGTTCACGTAGTTCCCCTGGATTTTGTAGGACATAGCACGAGCTCTCTTCCCCTTCACGTGTTCAGGCTGCAGTAATTGGTGCCAGAGTAGATGTGATCTGTAAATTCTGGCTCTGTGTGCCACAAGCAGTGAGGCACCCAAGCAGTAAAGTCATGTGCTAAAGTAGCATCTTTGCTGAGTCTAGTCAGGTACTAAGGCTTGTTGAAGTAGTGAAGTACATTTGGGCATATCTGAAATTCAGCCTCACAGTGGCCATGCAGGTAAACACCTACAGTGGGCTTTATTTAGCTGCTGTATGGAATGGGAGCAGGGGAGGTGGAGTTTCTTGGTCTTTCTTCAAGCAGTGTGAGCGTGTGTATTCTTAGAATGTCAAATGGAAACTGGGTTAAACTGGATTCTGTGGTATCTCCTTTACTACTTGTGCTTGCTAAATTTAAAGCAATTTCAGGTATGTGAGTGCAGCAGTCACACCCCTGGCTGTGTTACAGGCTTATGGGTAGTGCCAGTTACACACTGTCAGAAGGGAACAATTGCTCTTGCAAATACAGCTGGGGATTTTTCAGAGGGCAGAGCATTCCTTTCTCATCTGTGCTGTGCACAGAGCTGGTGTCTCTTTTTAGGCCAGCACTGTCAGGTTGGATACGTGAGTTTTGATGAAAGGTTCTCATTGTCCATGGCTTACTCACGAGGTAATAGGGAGAAGTGATGTTTTTATTTCCATAGCTAGGATCAAAGACACTTACTGTATACACAAGGGTGTCTGAAGCTGCTGCATCCATGCAGAGATGTGTAAAAGATGGCTACTGGTACCTGACAGTAGGTGACTTGAGATCAGAATTGTTCTGCAGTATAAGCAGGATTGTAATTAATGTATAATTGCTGTCTGAAACTCCATCCTTGTCTCCTGGAAGTTACTCTTACCTTTAAGCACCCACTGCTTTTCCCTGTGGGAAGCGATTTCTGTTCAGTAGCGTAGCCTTGTCAGTCAGACCTGTTCTCAAATGGGGCTCTCTGTGATTTTCTTTTTGGGATTGGGAGAGCTTCCAGCAAATGTGATCTGTTACCAAGGGTGAGTAAATCAGCAGGATCAGAAATGTTCATGTTGCTGCTCTGGTTTGGGTATTGTAGAGAGGTCTGGCTTACTACAGAGGCTGCTGATAAATTGAGAGGAGTTACTATTTCACAATGGCAGTGTTTAGCCACAACAGAAGCTATGCAGATGAGTCATGGCCGTGGCTCTAATCCTTTTAGATACCCTGCTGCCTGTGCTTCAGAGGCCTGAATATTTTTTTATATAATAAGTCTACTCTTTCCTCTTCAAGGTATATAGTATTAGACACTATGTTTTAATTTGCTCTTTCATCTCTTTGAAAATGTATTTTAAGCTTGTCTTACTTGAGAATCACATTTACTTCTGTTCTTGATGCAAGTGTGAAAATCAGGAAGTGAAATAAACAACCTTTGCTGTTTCTAAATGACAGAAAAACAAAAGTAACCTATGCCAAAGACCTAGCCCATTACACGTCACTGAACTGACTTCATGGGACAAGTTAGTAAATATTGTGCTTTGAGACAGCTGAGCTTGCTTCAGGAGTCAGAGTAGGCATATCTGACATGTTCCCATCTTGTTTTTTCATTTAAATTAAGTGCTGCCTGTCTGAAGGCAGAGAGTGGGAAATCACACATTAATTGCAGAAACCCGGTGTTTTGCTTTCCTCTCGTCACCAAGTGACAATCTGGCATATAATTAGTATAGGAATAGTTCTACCATGTGAATACAGGTGCTGAATGGTGGATTTTGGCTTATACAGTCTTTAAATGCTGATCTGAGGATCAGCATTGTTTTTTGAAGGTAGGTGGATAAAAAATGGATAGTTGCTCATCTCAGAAAGGGATTGTAAAATTTTTCTGTTCTTAGTATTGTTTTAAGTGGTCTGACCAAGTAATAGCTATTAATCAAATACATATATTTTCTGTCTGCTAGTGACTTTATTAATAGCCATCCTTTTTTCAGAGTTAAGTTGGGAGAGAGGAATAGGAAAGCAGGGACAAATTTTTGGACCATTTCTCTGGGTAGCAGTAAGAGACTTGGAGTCTGCTTAGCTTATGCAGTCTTTAAATGCTGATCTAAGGATCAGCACTGGTTTTTAAAGGTAGGTGGATAAAAAATGGGTAGTTGAGGAGCTTGATCCTTCCCATAGATAGAAATTATATAGGGTGATAGAATTTAAACATACATGGAAATGTAAAAAATACTTTCTTCTCTCCCTCTTCTTTTTTTTTGGGAGGGGGTGTGGGTGTATGGCTACAGAAGTCCTTATGTACAATTTTGCAGTACTAATACATGAAGATTTTGATTGTAACTCTTCTTGTTTTGGCTCTATATTTGCTGCTCTTTACCTAATGATGCAATTTTGGGAAATTTCACTGAATATTGATTATTTTTTGCCTAAAAGGAGTGGTAGGAAGATGCATGGAGGGGAGGGGGAAACTAAATCATTTTTCTTAAAGATCAGAAAGAAATGGAAGAGTTTGTGAAGGTAAGTAAAACCTCTTGCAAATAGTGCTATGGATTTTGTCAGTAGTTGGAGATTCCTCTGCACCCAGACTAAATAGACTAAAAGGGAAGGCTGTAGATCTGTTCTGGCATGCTTCAGTCATAAATACTGTGCTTATGCTCCTAAGCCAAGTAGAACTTCCACTGTAAATGAAGTTTTGGAAAATGGGGCTGATTTTGAATTTTGAGGGTGTAAATAGTTTCTTTCAGTTAAGAGAAAAGTTACATTTGGTCATATTTCCACTACAGAGAAGGAATCAATCTCTTTTATTTTTGAATAGCACAGATGCAGTGAATTCACAATTTGATTGCTGTTTATGCCCTTGTTGCAGGACCGAGTGTATGTGCAACAAAACAACGTGGAGAATGTCTACAACTTGGGCCTGATCATTTTTCGAGATCAAGTTGTACGTTATGGCTGCATCAGGGATCACTTGAGGCAAACTCTGCTGGATATGATTGCAAGAGAGAGGAAAGGAGAAGTTGTAGACAGGTAAGATGTTTGTAAGTGAAGTATTTTATTGTAAATAATGCCTGTCAATTTTTAGAGTCACTCAAGAACATAGAAATAATTTGTTATTTAAGACCATGTTTGTGATCACAACTAAAATTTCTTCATTTTTTGGAATAACATATTTCTTTGTTTGTTATATTTTAGCATAATGGTAAACAGGGAAGCTTGTTAATATATTTTTTAATATTTGTCTTGTGGGTTTTTATTAAAACTTTCATCAAATGTCTCCATTCTCACACTGTGCCAGAGCATATGATTACCAAGCAGAGTTTTGGCAATTTTCTGCCTCTTCCTAATTTGTATTTCCTCTGTACTCAGAGGCTGTTTAATTTTCTTGTACCTTTTAATTGATTTGTTTATGACGTTTCCTCTTTTAATTCCAATTCGTTTTCCTCGTGTTCTGGTCAATTTATTTCTCAGCAGTTCAGTTGCATCTCTAAATTTTAAATCAGTTTCTCAGCTTCTTTGGTTGGTTTAATAGAAGTGGAGTTTTGTACCACCCACTGCAGATACTGCAGATACTGCAGCTCGAGGAACTGCAGATTTGCAAGTTTTCTTGTGCTTCTCCAGTTTCAGAACAGCTGTTTCATGTAGGGATATGTAAACTCCTTTCTACTCTGACTGCAGTTCTGTGACTAAGATTGCCCAACATGCAATTCAGGAAAAGAAAAATACTCCCCAGCTACAGCTGTGTATTGTCCCCTACTGCCAGAAAGTGGAATCTTTTTCTAGATGCAGTTCTTTTGTGTTCATTAACTTGCTGATATATTTGAATTTTGGTGGGGTTTATATAGTGTTCAGTTGGGACTTTTTTCATTTTTTTCAGATTTTTGTCTGGTTGGTTTATTTTAAACAGCCAACCATCCAAAAACCTCAAACTTTGCATAGTAACTTCCACATATATAGTTGTTTTGAATTGCTCAGTTCTGGCCTATATGTGAAGTTTTCTTTGAAGTAATATTTTGGGTTCATTTCTTACATGTTAAAATATATTCTTCAGCATTTTATGACTTAGTAGAACTTGAGACCTATGTCCCTGTCTTTGCATTTATAATACTTAATAAACATTGTCAGCTCTTTAATTTTGAACAGAACTAAACAACCTTGCTCCTGTAGTGTTCTTGAAAATGTCACGTACCAAAGAGATTAGAATGCACTTTGTATTACTACATTTTATTAAAGTTAATATTGTGTTCTGAGTTGTTACTCTGCTGTGTACTCTGTCTTACAAGCATGTAGATTTCTCAAGTTGTTAACAACTTACTTTTTGGCAGAGGCGCAATAAGAAATGCTTGCCAGATGTTAATGATTCTAGGTCTTGAAGGAAGGTCAGTCTATGAAGAAGACTTTGAGGCTCCATTTTTGGAGATGTCTGCAGAATTTTTTCAGGTACAGCAATATTCTAATACCATATTTGGAATGTTGTTCTAACTCTCTGGAATTGTCAGATTTGGTGGTACTTAACATACCTGTTGCTTTTTTGAGGAGTGTGTCCATCTCCATTAAATGAAATAAAAAATAGTCACTAACTTGGCAAGAAAAAGTAACATGGATTTTACACAATTAGCATAATTTAAATGTGGTTTTGAGCTATGGGTGCCAATGACATGTACAGTAATTGTCTTGTGCCTGCTTTAGGCTATTTCATGTAACTTAGTCTACCTCTGCTTTGCCCACACAGTCTTTTTGAAATGCCAGTAGCACGAAAGGTTCAGACTGTTTCAGGCTGGAAAACCTGTCAAACTGCCTTTGAGGAAACTTGGTTTCCTTCATGGTTTCTACATTTGAGTTATTTTTTGTAATAAAACAAACCAAGTCAAGGAATTAAGCCTATCCAAGTGGCTCTCCAATTGTTGATCAGCCACCAAATAATACATTCCAAATATTTTCTGAGGGGTTTTTTTGTGAGATAGTTGGAGGTGGAAAGCCAGTTGAGTGCTTGTTGAATGTAATCATGATCATCTATTGCTGGAAAATAATAGAAATTTTAAAATCATGTTAAAAAATATGTAATTAAGGTAATTTGCGAGTCTTCCAATTCTTATCCAGGATCAACTGTCATATGCTCTGATCTCCAAACTTCCTTGAAAAGGAGAAGCATATGTTGCACAGCAATTTAAATGTCGCTGTGTTCCATTTTTCATTGGTGTTTATGTAAAATTAAGAAAAATAATTACTTTCATTTAAGTTGTATTACTCAGCTCTGCCTGAAAAATAAGACATCTTTTCTCCAAAGACTCTGCTGACCAATGTGAATAAAAACAGTTTGACATGAAATAATGTGTTCAGCATTGTCACCAATGAGAATAAGGAGAACTGCCATAAACTTGTATTTGGAAGGAATTTTTGATCCTTCTCTTTCCCCATCTTTGTTTTCTTTGAACCTGTGGCTAAAACTCAAGTTGGTAACTGGAAACTAGATGGGCTTGAGTTGGTTTAGTATGGAAATTACCTTGTTTATATTGCATGTACCCCCTTATGTAACACATTTAGTATAATAGAACCTTTATTTTCTGTTAAGTGTCTGTGTAAATCTTGGATATATTGGACATGCTGTGTTTGATTCGAACTTGCTTATAATTGCTGATGTGACATGTTTTCTTTTTACCCTTTACAAAAAAGTCTAAAATATTAATTTGTGTTAATCACAGATGGAAAGTCAGAAATTTTTAGCTGAAAACAGTGCTTCTGTATATATAAAGAAAGTAGAAGCTAGAATTAATGAAGAAATAGAGCGGGTGATGCATTGTCTGGATAAATCAACAGAAGAACCCATTGTGAAAGTTGTTGAGAGGGAGCTTATTTCCAAGCATATGAAAACTATAGTGGAAATGGAGAACTCTGGGCTAGTTCATATGCTGAAAAATGGGAAGACAGAAGGTAAGATTGCATCATCTGTGAGACACAAATTCTGATACTGCTTATTGTTTTTAAACATGGCGTAAGTCAAGCTTAACACTTGTTTCCACACTTAGACAGGAACACACTTAGTGAGTGTTTTGCAAACACCTGAGAATATTCAGTGACTGTTAGAGGGCTCTTAAAACAGAGCTCATGCACTTGACTTGTTTCTGTTTAGTACCAGATAGAGGTAGTTTTTTGGTAAACCAAGTATCTCATAAGAAAAGTACAAATCTGTTGAAGTGGGTTTTGTCACCAGTTGTCCATGAGCCATTTTATTACTTCCATTCCTCTAATATGTATTTGTGAAAATACATCACATTTTTTTGGCCCAGAGGCAGTTATCTCAAAAGTACTTGTGTAAAAGACTTAAACAGAAGCAGTGCAGGACCAATTCTTGGGGAGAGAGCATTGTTGCAGAGAGGAGTTGGCCATTTCTAAAGGATAAGGAGCAGCTTATTGAAGTGGTTGAAACAGAAGGGCTTGGTTGGCTTGATTTGCTTTTCCCTAATAGAGGTTAATGTGGGACAGAGTGACTGAATGAAAGTTATTATGGAAATAGAACCTAAGTTTCTACAGCACCGTAACGAAGAGAGGGATTGTAGTATCTATATTTAGAAATCAGTGCTCATTCTAAAGCCATAAGAATGGGGAACAACCTTGCTGCTTAGATTAATGACCTTTGTTCATTAAAGCAGCTTCACAATTACTAGGTGATAGTCAGAGCACAAAGTGAGCACATTTCCTAGCTGTACAAAAAGAATTACTGTGTTGAAAAAGAAGTGATGATACTATACTTAACACTTTCTTCTTTAATATCCAGTTTAGATAACCTTCAGGCTGAGGGTGCAAGGATATTTAAGGGTATTCATAAAATAGAGGAATTTGTTTAACTTTTATAGGCCTTGGTTTGATTCAGTTGACTAGTAGAGTGGAAATGCTTCTTTGTGAAGATGGGATTTTTCATAAATGTACAAGGATGGCTTGTTCTTTTGAGAAGCTATGTTTAGCCTAAGCCACTTCTCATTATTTTAGGTAGATGAAACAGTAGTGTAAAGTGTATGACTGACTTTAAGACAAATATAAATCAAACTGTAAATTTCTACCAGGTTTGGCTTTTAATACAGAAACAAGCATCTCATTAGTATTGTCCTATTTGGTTTAACTTACTTTCAAAAAAAAACCCAAAAAGGTTTGATACAGTGCTTGATTTTGGGAATGATAATCTTGGAAACTACCTTCTTAATATCCCTGGAAAACATAATCTTGCTGGAGGTCTAGTAGGTTCACTGTCCTTTAGCACTAGCATCATCCTTTGCTGGCCTGCAGGTCAGCAATGACAGATTCCCTGCTCCAGACAAGCTAGAATAATTGAATGCAGTCTCTGCTTTTCATTTTGATGCTGCTGCAGTCAGCCTCTTGTCAGGGCTAGAGGAAAGAGGAGATCAGAGGAATCTGGTGCCTGAGCTGTTACAGGATGCTTCTGTGGCTCAAGTGGCTGAACTTCTGTGTCAGCTTTAGCTGTGAGATGAATGAGTTACAGAAGTGTAACACACAGAGGTGTCCTGCATAATCTCTCATTCTTGCTTGCAGACCTTGCTTGCATGTACAAGTTGTTCAGCCGTGTGCCAAATGGTCTGAAGACAATGTGTGAGTGCATGAGCTCCTACCTGAGAGAGCAAGGCAAAGCACTGGTTTCTGAAGAAGGAGAAGGAAAGAATCCAGTTGACTACATTCAGGTATTTAAATACTTTAACCTCCTTTTGTTTCCCACATTCCCCACATCAGCAGTACACTACATAAACAATTTATAAAGTATACCTTAGTATTGATTCAGAAGGGGTTGCTACTAATAAGCTAAATTTATTCATGTTTTTTACTGTATGTTCTCTGAATCTTCAGGCGTGTTTAGGACTCTGAAGTTGGTTGGAAAGTACATACTAAGTTTTTGTGCTTTTAGTAGTTGCTTTTAATAAACAACATATTGAGCCTAATTATCTAACTGCTGGGAACTTCTTGGATTTCCCTAAATGCTGTGTCTCCAGAGTGAGTTGTATGTCTGCTGGCAAATAGCTTTATAGTGTCCTCGTTTAATTTTATGTAACATTGGCTATCAGTGTTTATTGAGGCAAAAATCACATGGCAGTATTTCATGGCAAGCTTAGCTGTGACTGAGAGGTGAATGTGTTTATCAGTCATAACAAATTACTCATTGCATTCTCTGTCTCCCTAAGAAACAGAACAGTTCTGCATTTTAAAAGATGTGTGTGTTCTTACTTGTTCTCCCTCTCACTAAGTCATGTGTACCATTAATTTAGCAAGATCACAAAATATGCTTCAGAACTGTGTCATCTTTTCCATTGTCTCCGAGAAGATGGTTTGAAAGTTGCATATAAAACCTTTAGAGCTCATGAACCTTAAAGCTGTGTTTCTATAGCTGGAAGATGTTTTATATTTAATGTGATAGTTATATTCATTAAATGTTGTTTGATGTTTTTTTAAATGTGTTGTTCAAGTCCTTGCATCTGTTCTTGCTGAGAACCATTTAATGTTGTAAGTCTGTCAATCTCTGCTGTTTTGTTTGAAAACAATAACTGTGCTAGAACTGGTTACTATTTGAAGAAGCCATTTGAGTATAAAAACATTTTTGATTGGATTATTAATTTTCTGGCAATGCAGAAGCAGACTTCTTACCAGGCTCGAACGAGAGTTACCTCTTCAAGGCCTGGTAAAAAGAAGAGAGAATGCCCTTGAAAAATTATTAGGTTTAATGATTAAGGACTCTTACATTTGTGGTGCTGTTATTTAGAAAAAAAAACAGTGAGGGGGTGCAAATGATGTGGAAAATAAGTGTGTGGATTACTTTGAAGTAATTTTCACTCCTGATGAGCCTAAGGAAGTATAATAAAAAATTTAACTGAGAGAGATAGCTATAAAAACTTAATTACAAAGATAGTATCAAGGTTTCCTGTGACAAAGGTGAAAAGCAAAATGAGGCTGAGGAAGACTTACCCATGTGCTCTGGCAGAGCTCAGCCCCTCAGTATGGAGCCCAGCATCTCATGAAGATGTCCTAGGGCAGGGATTGACATTCGATTACTGAAAACCCCCCAGAAAGGTTTATCCACCACTTCCACTGAGATGGAAGCAGAGAGAGAGATCTTTGAATTGAGAAACCACCTTGCTCCTCTCATCCCAGCCATATTCATGTGAATCTGTCAAGGACAATAGCACTGAGGAGACAGACATGGAAGCTGCATTAAACCCTCAAGAAAAAAGCCTCCATCATAGCTCAGCACTGCTTCTACAACATGACATCACCCTGAGCATAATTGGTGAGATGATTGCAAAAGCATTGCCAAGGGATTAGATTTGAAATTTTTTATAATAGTTTGAAGGGATGTTGAAATGCTTTTGTAATTCAAGGTACTAACAGTTTCTCCTGTTTAACACCAGGTTGTTCAGATGGTGTACTCCTGGAGAGGAGGCATGAGCTAACCTTGGTAAACAGAGAGATAGTGGGATTTACTTTGAATTTAAAATTTCTAATACGCATTAATTAGCCTGTCTAAAGATCATTCCTTTAAATGAGATGGTGAGTTCCTAAGAAACATTACTACTTCTTTGAGTAATTCTTGAATGGCTTCTTTAAGTAACCACATATGAACAATTCCTTAAATACCCGAAGGTGTAAATATCATTTAACCTGAGCAGTTTTTGCAGGCAGTGCTGTTTGTGAGAAATCTAACTCTCAAGTGAAATTTTCTCTCACTGCCTGCCAAATGCTGTCTCAGTTAAAACCTGTGGGTATCAAATATACTTAGCAAGGTTCTCAGGTGATTTTAAGATGCTTCCCCCTTCTATACTCAGTTGGTTTAACCTTGGGTAAAGATGGCACAAACCCTAAAAGTGGTGCTGAGAGTCCAGTGGTTTAGTTCAGAGGAAATGGTTCAGTTCAGGTCCCTGATGCTCGTATCGAACTTTCACATGCTCCCAGTGACTCCTGATGATCAGCAAGAAACACACGACTGAATAAAGCAGAACATGTCCCTGGACTGAATTAGAGGGAAACACAAATGCTGACAAGTTTAGGCCTGTTCTCGCAGTGTGTTTTCTCCTCAAACTTGTTCAGTAGCTCTAGGGATGCACTTAATGGGTGCTTAGCCTCACCTTTCCCATATGCTGTGTTTATGATACTGACTTTGTCCATGTTGTTTGAAAAAGAAGAGGCTTAGTGAGTGCATCAAATACCTCATTTAAGTTGCAGATTCAAAAATACAGGAAATCAACCTGTTTAACAAGGGTGTTTAAAAAGCTTTCTTAATCTGAGGCAGGTATTATAGCAAACTGCACCAGATTTTAGCTAGTTTATCTGAGAATTGTTTCTATAAGAGATACATGGCAGCAATAGAAATGTAAAAAATAGAAACAAAATGTCAGATACTTTCTAACAATGCTAAACAGAGTGTTGCAGAACCTCTGACCATAGGTCTGATCTTCTCTGTGGCCTCATCTGTTATTAGTGTTTCCCAGCTAACACCCTCACATCAGTGAAAATGGTTTTGCTTTCTTCTCATTTTTGCAAGGGTTTACTGGACTTGAAGAGTAGGTTTGATCGCTTCCTTCAAGAGTCTTTCAATAACGACCGGCTCTTCAAGCAGACGATTGCGGGTGACTTCGAGTACTTCCTCAACCTCAACTCCAGGTCTCCAGAGTACCTCTCATTATTTATTGACGATAAGCTGAAAAAGGGAGTCAAGGGAGTAAGTATAAACCAACTCAAATTATGCTTTTTGCTCTGTAAACTTGGCTGGAATTGAACTAAGCTGCTTTTCTAAGAATTATTTTTATGATAAGAGAAATGACAATACTACCTTCAAAAAGATGTATGTAACACATCTGAGCTCATAACACTTTAGATCTAAACTTACAGAAAAATCAGATGTAAGGAGATCTGTGTGGCCTGTCACCCACCTTTGAAGCAGCATGCCTGTGCCACTTTCAGCAGATACTTCCTCAAAAAAAAAATTAGGTTGTAATAGATTCTGCAGCTCCCATCTTTTGAAACCTTACATATCATTTCCTTAAATATATTTATAGAGTGGCAGCTATTCTCAATATCTAATAATTTCTTTTGAAAATTAATTTAGTTAAAGAAAAGAGTTTGTCTTTGCTGCTTTTTACTGTTTTTACATACCAGAGAACTATTGCCATATCTGTCCTCTAGTTCTAAGTACATCTGTTGCCTTCAGTCTTAGCTTCTTTCATGAAATTTTCTGAGGTACAGAACCCAGAACTGGATAGGATCATTCAGCTGAGGCTTCAGTTACTCTGAATAAAACTTAGTATTAAAGCATACAGCTTATGCTTTGGGAATCAAATAATAAATTCTGGGTTTTTATAAAACAAATAATCATTTTATTTGTGTGGTGCTAGACAGGCTTTGGAAAGCATGTCTTAACAATTAAAAGCTTTCATTCCAAACTAACTTTTCATACTCTTAATACTGAATTCCCTTGTTGTTTTTTAAAACTTATCCAGGACCTTTTACTGTATTTATCAAGAAGTTCTACCCATTCATTGTTTCCCTTCTCCCTTGCTTTTGCCTCTCCCTTCATTTTAGATCTGTTTCTTACTCCACTTTATTGAATTTGTGCACTGTTCTTTCGCTGTCAGTCATATGTTGGACCAGTTCTGTTGGCTACTGTTAGACCATCTGCTGCTGTGAATTACTTTGAGTATTTAGGTTGTGTAAGACACTTGTGCTGGAAGATTAAAACCAGAAAATTATTTCTTTTACAGCTAACAGAGCAAGAAGTAGAAACTATATTGGATAAGGCAATGGTTTTATTCAGGTTTATGCAAGAGAAAGATGTTTTTGAACGCTATTACAAGCAGCACTTGGCAAGAAGACTTCTCACAAATAAGAGTGTTTCAGATGACTCTGAGAAAAATATGATTTCCAAATTAAAGGTAAGACAGTACTTGCATACTTTGTTTTCCATAGATACAGTTTCTTCTGGTTTTTATGTGAGACATATAGATAACATTAATCTTGATTGCTGCTAAATACAGAGTTGATTTTGAAAGCCCCAACAGAAAATACAAAAGGCTTTTTGAACATTTGCATGGAAATAAAAGGAAGGAAGTACTGAAAAGCCCCTGGGATGAGAGAGCAATCTAGAAAACAAATTTTTTTCTAAATTTGTTAACTTTTTAAATAATACAACAACTGCAGTGACCAGATTTGAAAATAAGACTGTTTTATCCTAGATTTTCTGTTATTCACAGTATAATTTTGTTATTGCTTGTGTTGTTTTAGTTACTTCCATCAGCAGACTGGTGATAATGCTCTGTTCCTTTTTCGTTAAGTAGTTTGGAAAAAAAATAATTTTATATCAGTCTCTAGAAACACATTTTCCTTAGCTGGTTAAATACTGATTAAATAGACCAAGAGATGGAGAAGAAAGTAAAGCATAAAGTTGAACAGACCTTAAGTAAAGTTCTATTGCAGCTTCTGAAGTGGCATGATAAATGACTAAAGCACTTCTGAAGCAGAGGGATCCTAAAATCAAACTGCACTGATCCTTATTTTTCACCTTCATATTCTATCAGTGAGCAAAGCCTGTTTGTATCACATTTCTCCAAATTTCTCAGTATTAATTCCTTCTCAGTTACCTCTCTACCACTTTTAGCCTGGTGGATTCAGAAGGCACAGGGCATACATTTGCAAGGTGCCCTCTTTCCTTACAGAACTGCAGAATGGTCAGGATGCTGAAGCCAACATGCTTCTTTCCCCATGAATTCACAGTATGGGTTAGACATGGGCACACAGTCCTGCATGTGCATCTGAAACTCATGGGCTTGTGCACATCTGTCTGTGTGCAGATGTTGCTGATTCTCACAAGGCCTGGGAATCTTGCTGGGTAATCTGCAGTCAGCCTTCAAAAGAAAACACTCTTAAGACAACAGGAGTTTCCTTATGATATAAATAGGGTTCATTTCCCTTTACAGGTGTGCTAAAAGCAGGTGAAAGTGTATATCTTGATTTGATAAGCTTTCAGAGGTTTTTTTAATACGATATAGAAAGCTAAGACAAAAATACAATAATGGAGAAAAGAGAAGATCTGTGTTGGGTTAGATCTTTATATAAGATAAGAAACTTTTCTGAGACATGAATGTAATGCACATGGCAATTCCAGTAACCAAAAGTACAGAAATGTAATTCTGGGGACTTATAAACTAACTTCAGTCTTGAAGTTTACCTGTCAGAAGCTTTGTTTTCATAGTACTGGTACAACAAATTATTTTGTGTCTTTTTAGACGGAATGTGGATGTCAATTCACATCGAAACTGGAAGGAATGTTCAGGGACATGAGCATCTCAAACACAACAATGGATGAGTTCAGGCAACATCTTCAGGCGACAGGGGTAAGTGCTGGGGTCTGTGTGCTTGTCCTTGCACTTCAGTACAAACCTTGCACTTCTGTCCACACTTGTGGCTTTCCATTTGTTGGTAAACATGTGTGCCGAGAAGAACTTGGTCAACTTGTGCAGATTGTTCCTTTTACTGTGTGTTTTATCTTATAAACTGTGTTAGCACTTTCTGAACTGCCACAGTCGGTTCAGAGCTCGATCCCACAGCTCGAGTGGTGCCATTTCATTCCATAAAATCCGTGTGCCCAGAGAGCCGGGCCGTGGGTGCGAGCTCAGCGGCTCCGCCGGGCGGCACCGCCAGGGGGCGCGCGAACCCCGCCCAGCTGTGCCCGCCCCATCCAGCTGTGCCCACCTCATCCAGCTGTGCCCACCTCATCCAGCTGTGCCCACCTAGCCCAGCTGTGCCCACCTAATCCAGCTGTGCCAGCCCAGCTGTGCCCGCCCCATCCAGCTGTGCCCACCCCTGCCCAGCTGTGCCGCTCCAGGGGCCGGCTGCCAGCTCCCATGCGTGCCTCCCAAACCCCGTGTTGCCAGCAAAGCCCTTCCTGTTCTTCAAAGTTAATCACCAGTTGTGATGTGTATTTTTTGCTAAGAGCAAGAAAAATACTGCATGCTGCAGGTATTTGCAAAGCACACCATCTCATGTTGAACTTTCCTGACACAATTAATGCCTTTGCTAACAGCAAACCTGCCATTTTTCTGCAGATTTCAGAAGCTAGTTTTTCAAATTCTATTGCAAATTGTCGTATATGGTCTTAGTTGTTTAATTAGAAAAAATTAGCCTTCTTGTAAAAGTAGGCCCCTGGAATATTTTAGGGAGACATCATTCTTTTTCAGATACCGCTTTACTTGCTCTGAAACATTTTTTTTTCTATATTTATACTCAGTAGCACTTAATAGTGTATAATAAACAGCCAGGTAGTTCCCTGTGTGCAGGTAAATAGTGTCTGTACATCAAGCCTGTGTGAATCAGTTTCAGAAGTCTGAATGCCAGGAACATTTTCATGGCTATACTCTGTCCAATGTCCCTGGTTGTGCAAGGTGATATGAAATCTTTGTTTTCTTGAAGCAATTGGCAGAAATCCTCCTTATGAGCATTCTGTGAATCATCCTGAGTAGGAGAACAGCATGTTCTCTAAGTGGATTCAGAAAAGGTTGGAGAGGATGTGGATAAAGGTGTTTGTGGACAGGCAGCTTTACTACTGGTTTGTTTGGTTTCTTTGCTTTAGAGACTAGTCGTGTTTTGCTTCTGGAATGCTTGAAATATGAATTTCAATAGAAATTTGTTGGAGCATTCCCATTTTTTTGGTAGCATGCTGGGCTTGGACATGCAGAGGGGAAGGGGGTTGTGCTAAAGGTTCACTGTTTATGTGACAGTCTTAAAATAAATGACTTAATAAATGTTGTATCTGTCTTCTTTTTAGCTGTTTTACAGCTAAGAAGATGAATTTAAAATTTTAACAGATGTTTAGTTGAAACTTCATCTTTCTCTTGGCAAGACACCAGCAGCTCATGTGATAGTTGCCTTTTGGTCAACTTAATCATGGCCTTTTAATAAAATTTCCAGAGTTAGTATTTAGGAAATACAGGAAGATTTGGGGGATTTTGTTACTGTTAAATTGCTGGTGATGCTGGTGTGTTTTATATGAAATGGTTTGTTCTGCTCCTTTCTGAGCAATTTGGGTGCCTTGAATGTGTACGGTGCTTCCTAGAGGAGTCCAGCATCTGCTTTTCTCTAAATAATCCTACCTGCAGAATTTCTTACTGCATCCTCCATCCTGAGATACAGGCAGTGCCAAGGTCTGTGTAGATGATTGGTTTGCTCTCAGGAAATGGAAAGCTCAGCACCAAGGAAAGGCTAAGAGATAGAGAAATCTCTGGAACATTTGTTGGAGTTCCATAGAGACTGGATCACTTCAGGGCACTTTTCACTAGTTCATACCATTTTTGTGCTGAAAAGACATCTTGTAAAATAAAGTACTTTCAAAACTTCTTCATGTCACCAACTCTTTAGTGTTCTTTATAATGTATGATGGGAGGCATTCTAAATTAGTGTTGTGTTCTGGTCTGGCAAAGACCAATAAATTTTGGGAAACTGTTGCCATCTCAGCTCAGATGCTTCTGTATCCTTCTGTCTGCACTGATGGCCTTTTCCCACACTCTGGCTGGAGGAAGAAAACTGTTGAAGCTTGTTTAGGTTTTTCAGAAGTTTCCCGGGCACAAGTTGGTTGGTTCACACAGGCATTCAGTACATACAATATAAAACTCCTCTGTGGTGCATGGGAAAGCTGCTGTGCTATTGAATAGTGAAAGTTTCTGAGTTCAGGTGGTAGTTTTTGACCTTTTAAAACATAATGTGCTCTATTTCTGTATAGTGGATTTACATAAGTTGAATATTTTATGCTTTGGTTTTTGTTGTCCATAATGTGTGTTCTTTGAAGGTATTGGCTCTGCCTCTTAGAGCTGAAAGTAGGCAGTTTCAAGCTTAATAATGCTCACCCTACTTGGGATACCTGGTGAGGATTATGCATCACTAGTAGCCAGACCTTTGTCATCTGCCCAGACATCTTTAGAGATCAGTGCTTCAGCTGGGGAATGTTTCCTCACCAGTCATGGCTGGTCAGGCTGTCTTTAGGGAGTGAGGATAGGTGGGGTATGTAAAAGTGAGTAACTGTTGACATTGCAGACCACAGGTGAGCTCCCTCTGGTTCAACATCAGATAGTCAGTGTTTCCTCTCTGCTCCCAGAGGGTACATTTAGAAAGAGTTATTTGGAAACTGACACATTACAGGCAACCCAGCTTTTTGCATGATATCAGAAAACATATTTAGAAAGATTTGTTGCATGTATCATAAGTTTATGATCACAGACATTTAGTTCTTGGTTAAGAATTTTTGTTCAATTCTGTATGCTCTTAAATGCCAGAAGGGAATAATGTAGAGGATTTTTGTTGTACCATCTACTCTGATAGTGATGAATCAATGTATTTGTCTGGTTTTGTAAACAGAATGCTTACAGATATGTCTATTTTTTCTGTAGTTAGACAAAATTCTAAGCCTTTTACACTGATTATAGACAAAGTGGTGAAACATGGTCTTGTTTTAAAATAGTGTGTGTTTTCTTCCAATTACCCTTAGGTCTCATTAGGAGGTGTTGATCTCACAGTGCGTGTCCTCACAACAGGTTACTGGCCTACCCAGTCAGCCACACCAAAGTGCAACATCCCTCCAGCTCCCAGACATGCTTTTGAAATATTTAGAAGGTATGTATGAAAACAGATTTTTAGGTAGAGGTTTTAAGAAGAAACTTTCCAAACTTAAAATGTACAGATTTTTTTTTTTTTTTACCTGTACAGCTTTTTTTTAACAGTTTTACTGTTAAAGATGTCCTGGCAAGCTGCTCTTCTTCAGCTCATGTGAAAATTGGAGAGTGCAATAGTTGCATTATGGTGCTTGATGTTCTGGGAGATTTTAAATAGAATTCTGACAACAGTTAATGTTTTGAAAAAGCAAAGAATTAGAACTGTTTTAAGAACATTCTCAATAGTTCCAAAAGGCTATGTAACTTTTTAAATGTATTTCCTCTTCAATAGAAAATGTGAGCTATATGTTGTTTTCATTTCAATTCACAGGTTTTATTTAGCCAAACACAGTGGGCGACAGCTGACACTCCAGCATCACATGGGTTCTGCAGATCTAAATGCCACTTTCTATGGGCCTGTTAAAAAGGTAGAGAATCAAGATTATATAAATATTGTATCTTTCCTTAAAAGTAAGCAAATATATGCTTTTTAGTAACTTCAGACTTTGTAAAATAAAAGCAAACCCATCGAGAATGTAAGAATAAGATGCCTTCCATCAGCCTTATAGTCTGATTCTTTGCAGCAGTTTTGCTTTGACTTTTTTTTTCTCTCTGAATCTAATTTGAATGCATCATCAGCATCATATTTTACTTGTAGAAATAGTAGAAGAGTAGTGAGTGTGATCTTGAAGGGATCTCAGTGGTTTGAGTGGTTGGAATTTTTTTGACTGTCAGTCAAAAGTGAAAAGAAACTTATTTTTGCTAAGCTAAGTTTAGCCTGCTTTTCATGTGCATGGTGCAATGTAGACAACATTTTTTCAAAAACAAGACTCTGTGCTGAGTTGTAGAAGTACAATGCTTAATTTGTATATGTACAAGAAGGGAATTTTTTAGTGATTAGACCAGTACCAAAATGTTAAGCTTGAACTAGTAATGGCATGATGCTAGGCAATGTAGGAGGCAATGCAGAATGAAAGCAAAATTCTTACAACAGAGTATTAATAACATGCACTTGTGAGGATGTTGAAATTGTGTTACTGTAAGATAAATATGGTGATAACTTTAAAGATAAGCATAAGAAAACTTGGAAGGTAAGCAAGTAGTGGAAAAAGGGCCACAGAGGTGGTGAAGTCTCCATCCTTAGCAATGGTCAGTGTCTGATTGGTGGCTGTAGATGGCCTGGCCTGGAATGGTGGCTGGACCACAGGACCTCCAGATGGGCTCCAGCCTCAATCCCCCAGGCATTGTAAGGCAGCTACTGGAGGAACATCCTGGTTATGCCTCCATAGGCTGATCTCCTAGAGAAATCTTTCATCATGTAACTGCCATCTTATCAGGATAAAACAGTTTTCAGTGAAGAATAATCTAACAGTAGTTTTGGAATTTTGAAACAGGAAGATGGCTCAGAAGTCGGTGTAGGAGGTGCCCAGGTGACTGGCTCAAATACACGGAAGCACATATTGCAAGTCTCCACTTTCCAGATGACAATATTAATGCTATTTAACAACAGAGAAAAATACACGTTTGAGGTAAGTGGTGTGGGTTTCTTACCTGATTCTAAATAACTGGTTTAGGTACCTTCTTGTCCTCTTGAGTAGACATTTGAAGATCTCATTCTATTTGAGTATGGATCAGGCCAACAAACACAAGAAGCAGATCATTAGCAATGCACCTGGCAAGAAGTTCTAGGGAGGAAATGACTTGGGAGCAGAAGGTTTCAGAAATGTTTGAGAATGGTGAGCGTGGTTGTTCTAGGCCACTGAGCTGTAGAAAAGCTGAAGCTGAAATGCAGCAGGTGGCTCCATTTCCTCATTTTGTCTTTGAGAAACTGTTTAGAGGCCAAAGGGTGGAGAATGGTTTGTATCCTGGCTTCTTGAATACTTAAGTAAAATTGGCAGGCTGGACTGATCTGGAGGATGAATCAAAGAACTTTCAGCCCTTCTCTGAGCTGATCAGCCAGAAAGGACAGTGAAGAAAAGTCTGGATAGATTCTTATCAAGGAGACTAGAGGGCTATTGCTGGGAAAGGTGGAAATGTCAGCTAAGAGGAGATGATGATGATGATGATGAAGACTTTAGGAGTGGGGGAGGATCATGTGCTTTACTGTGAGCATTATATTGTTAATATAAATTGATAGTTTTGTTTTGGACATTATCTTCTGTTGGAGAGAGCATTGGCAGCCTTGAAAAGCAATATGGGCACAGTTTAAAACAGAGTTGGATTTCCAGGTTTTCTCATCTGCTTTTGACTGTGCTATGCATAGTAATCATTTGCCTTTTTGTTTGGATGGTGTTTTCAGCTTATTTGGCATACTTCTAGCCTGCTAATAAAGAAAGTTTCTTTGAAATGGTATCAGTAGTGATTAAGGAAGGCAGGATTTGATAAGAGACTTAATAAACTACTGATAATTTGAAACATTATTTTAGAACACAAAGTCCTGGTGTTTTGAAATCTGTTGCAGGAGCATTACAGCTTTGAGTACTTTGCAGAATATTTGAGGGAGTGAAAACAAGGAGGGGAACTTAACAGCTCGTTTTTTTTCCTTGAAGCTGATTTTGAAATTGGGCTGGTGGCTGCCTTATTCCATCAAATTGCAGGCTTAATGAGTAGCAGAGCCTTACCCATATATGAATAAATAACACTTGGTAGAGCACTGCAAAATACATGTTTTTAATACATGCTCTAAATTATACTTTATTTTACCCAGACCAGGTAATAGAGAAATATGTCCATCTGCTTTTAGGTTGTATGTTTTGTTTATTTCTGGTTTGGGGATTCTTAAGCTCTTGCTTTGTGTCCCACTTGAACTAAAGCATTAGGGAGGCGTATTTGTGTTGTTTGGTTTCTTTGGTGAAGTGTGTGGGAGTTGTCTTTAACTCCAGCCAGGAAAGCTTATGAAAACTTCAGAGGAGAATGAATTTTATCTTTGTTCATTGATTATTGACTACCCTGATTAACTACTGAGTGCTGGGCAACCATTCCTTTTCTGTTGCATCAAATTAGTGCTTTCAGTGCAGCAGAGCACGTGAGCTGCCTTGTGTGTGCTTGTGTATCCTACAACTGTCTGATACACAAGTGTTCCTGCAGATTCACAACTCAACAGATTCATTTCAAGTTGCCTTCACAGCTGAACAGATTTTCCTGTTTTATTTTGCTTTCAGTGTGATTATTAATTGCAAACTTGATAAGATCCTCATAATAATCCTAATAGCCATTAGGCCATGTGAATGAGGAAAAAAAATGGAATACTGATAATGCAAAAATTACCCATAAAATGCTATGGAAACTTCAAAGATTGTTGCATAGAAAAACTTCTTCACAAAAAATGTATTCATTTATTGTATTCCTGTGCAGCAACATTTTATTTGTATATGCAAAATGGCTATTGGCCATATAGGTCTAGGCTAATGCTACTGAAGTGGAAGAGGAAGAATTCTCATGCAGGCCTTCAAAGAATGCTAATTTTTCCCAAGAATTCAATTTTTTCTAATAAAAGTCTTTTATGTAATACTCAACATATTTTTTGGTTAATTTACATTGCAGCTCAGTATATTAAAAGGTGAAATGCACACTTTTTGTAATGACATCAGAAATAAGCATGGTTCTTTATGTTTAACAAACAAGAAATACAAATGTGACCATAGTAGAAATTAAGCTGTGGAATAATTCCACAAAAATAAGAGATTAGAACTGTAAAGTAGATTACTTGTTTCCTCTTTTGCTGATGTCTGCTTTGGAAGGTATACAAGCTGAAGTCTGTAAATAAAACTAAAAATACTTTTTATTATTTCAACAAAATCCTTTTCCTTCTGATTTTTCTGCCCATTCTCCTTCTAATAATCTGTTTTCTTGATTAGAACTGACAGAGTTCCATACCTGGAATGATCTCTTTTGTAGCCCCCAGGTAGAGCTCACTTGGTAATATTTTAGCACTGAGACTGTGCATTCAGTACTACTCCTGTGCATGAATCTGATGTGGTCTTTAAAATAAGGCATTCTTGGAGCTGGGGAAGAAGTATACATTTCTCACTGCTACATCAGATATCTACACAAAAATATGTTTAGAAAAATGTTACGTTTTAGGCTGAGGGAAAGGGAGCACAGGAACATCTGTTATCCCCATTTACATTCATAGCTGCATTTTTTTTTTATTCAGCTCGAAATTTTTGGCTCTTTCTGAGGCAGCATATTGCAGTGCAGTTCTTTGTGGTCCTTTAATGCTGGCTTATAAATTCTGAAAGTGAAATGGTTCGAGTGTTTTCATGGTTCAGCTGCAGAGGGAAGTACAATAGCAAATGCACAGTGGTTTATATAAAGGATGGGTAGCTTGAAACCCCCTCAAATTCCCTTTTGGTTCTTTGCTTCACTTTTGTTAGAAGCAGAGTATATATGTGGCCTGGTAGATCTAATTTCGTTTTGAAAGGATTCATTTTAACTGTTAAAATTCAAAGTTTTGCAGCCTGCATTACATCATTAATAAGCTGGGTTTGGTTTGTAGCTTTTAAGGCTTTTCATTTATCTAAGCTCTAAAATCTGGCACCTTCCCTTGGTTTCTTAAATTTTATGCTGATCAATCCGTTTCAGTTAAGATTTTTTTGTTGTGACCCTGTAAAAGATTATAGCATCTTGAGGGTTTGTTTAATACTAATTTGTGCTGAATCTGAAAAAAATGTGTGAAGATGACAACTGTGTTTTAAATAAAGCAGCAAAGGAAGAAATAGTAACTTCCTATTGAGCAGCTTGGGAAGAGACATTTTGATACTAGCAAATAGAATACCCACATATTTTATTGCAAATGGTATAAGTATTTCTGAATGCATTATGCTATGAATACTCTTAAGAACATTTTAGTATTTCCAAATCATCTATAAACTGGAGGTACCAAAAGTTCTTAATTTTTAAAATTTTGGACTTAAGGATTTTACTCTTTTTACCTCATTCCAGTTAACTTGACCTTATGACAGAAACAGTTTCATGTGGTTTCACATAAAGTCAATGCTCTGTGTGTAGCGTTGGGTTGAGTTGAAAAATAATGCCTATTTTGTCTGAGCTTTAGCATCACAGAGAGCTGGTAGCGAGATGCTGTGTATGAGGTACAGTCTAATTCCTGACACAAGTCTGAGTCAAAGCCAATACATCCAAATAATTTTTACTGAATGTTGTCAGTGGTGCCTGCTGACAAAAAAGTGGCTGTTTTTTCTGGCTTGATTTAAGATATAACTTGAGTATACTCAAGAAATAACATTTTTGATGGAATTTAGTTGGATTTTTCTTGTCGCTTTTTAAAGAACTTTTAACAAGTTGTTCATAGTTCTTTACAGATCTTAGTATTTTGATCACTTGGAGTTGTTACTGCTGTTTTTAACCTAAGGTCATCACATGGACATTGTGCCATGAGAATCAGGAATTCCTGGGGGACAGTGAGGGCTTGATACTGCCCTTGGAACCAAAGCTGGGGAAGCTGAGAAAGGGAAAGCTCTTATGGACAGCTGCATGTCTGTGGGGATTGTTTTTTCTCTTTAGCTGCATCGAGTCCCTCGAGAGTCTGAATGGGAATGTGAAATCACAAGTGTCTGCAGTTTCCCCAGGCTAGAAATGGGAAGAAGAGAGATGAGGAAAAATGAACTTTTACTGAATGGGAGCTCAGTAAACACATTAGGTCTGAGAGAGCAGCATAGTTGGCCTTCTAGAGCATAGTAAGGCATCATTCTTCATCCAGTGTAATTTATATTCTAGCTCACAACCACTGGTGACTTGCCTGATCCATCTCTCAGCTGGCCCTTCAGAGCACTGACAGAGGCACAGCACGTTATGTACATGCTCTTACAAACAGTCTGCTTCAAAGTTCACAGCTTTGCTGCACTATCGTGGGCTCTTTTTCTGTTTCACCTGGAGAAATCCTAGCCCAAGGCATCAGTGAATGAATTGAGTTGTTCAGAAAGGAGGTCTGATGAATGTAGAGTATTTGTATGCTACAGTGACACCAGACATTGTTTGCTCCATTTGTAAAGATCGTTTCAACAGCGTGGCTGAATGCAGCATTTGTGCAGCTCTTGGTCAGGAGTGGTCATGAACATCACGGATGTCTTGCATCACTGAGTTAGTCAGAAAGTCTGGTTTCACCTTGTTTAACAAACCTTGGAAGCAGTTAACAAATCCCTTCAGCCCTCTCAGAAATTGCAGGGAAATGGAACAGCTGCTGATTCTTCCCCTTTCAGCTCCTGGCCACCATCTGTTTGACAGAATTCACTGTCTGTGTGCTGACCCAGATGGGTCATTTTGCACAGTACCCACTGAGACCGTGCTGCTGAATGAGTTCTGACCTTTCTAGTGCCACAACTGTCACAGTATTTAAGCAATCCCTGACGTGTTTTGCAACATGTGATACTTCCTCCACAACCATAAGCTAACTAAGTATTCCTCTTTAGGAAATTCAACAAGAAACTGATATCCCCGAAAGAGAACTGGTCAGAGCCCTACAGTCCCTTGCATGTGGCAAACCAACACAACGTGTTCTCACAAAAGAGCCTAAATCAAAAGAAATAGAAAATGGTCATATATTTACAGTGAATGATCAGTTCACATCTAAACTACACAGAGTCAAGATTCAGACGGGTAAGTCAGATTTACATTCTACTTTCTTGCAGTCCCAAATCTGCCTTAAAACTTCAGATGGTCTTTTGCAGGATTGATGTCCATAGAAGTAAAAGGAAGAGAGAATTTCTTTTTCTTAATGATTAGTTGCATCAAAATGAAAATTCAAATGCCAAGAAAAGTGTGGAAGTCAGTTAAGCCTTTTACTTTACAAAATTTGTAATTATCTCTTACAGGAAATACTGAAAGAAAAGTAAAATTCAAATTAAATAATAAAATGAAAAATATGCTACTGATTGATTCAGAAATAGGAAAATTGCCTCATAAGTTGCTGTACTGCAGTGAAATGAGTGATGTTTTTAGCCCATGATACAACAGCCATTTTCAAGTACCAGGTAGCTTATAATGGTTTTGGGCAATGATTTGGGTTTAACAAATAAGGGAAGCTGAGTGTATAATAATCACTTCATTACCTTATAGAAGTGCTGGTGCTTGTGCCTGTAAGCAGATTTGAGTACTGTTCAAATTTTAACATAGTAGTAATTAAGTAACAGTTTGTTATCTTGTCAGTTGCTATCAAAATATGCCAGAAAGTGTTAATATGTTCTTGTGGCTGCTTTTCATTTGAAAAAAAAAATCAACTTTGAGAATGTCAAAACTCGGGAAAATACAACTTGATGTTTAGATGAAATAAATAGTGAAGCTGACACACAATGAAATACATTTTAATTTTGCTAACATAACTTACATTCTCTGTTTTCTTTAAGTTGCTGCCAAACAAGGAGAATCTGATCCAGAAAGGAAAGAAACAAGGCAGAAAGTAGATGATGACAGAAAACACGAGATAGAAGCTGCTATAGTTCGGATAATGAAATCTAGAAAGAAGATGCAACACAATGTGCTAGTAGCAGAGGTATGCTTGTACAGCTTGGCTGTTGCTCTTAGCTCATTAAAGTTACACAGCTCTTACTGACATGATTCTGAAAGGCTTTTGAGAGATGCTCTATTTAACCCATCCTTTCTCTTCCCCATGTCTGTCTGAAGACACACCTAAATCCTTACCCTTCCCTTTAGGTACACACACTCATGGGTGTATCTCATTTTCCTTCCTACATTTAGTGCTGTTATGATGTTAAATTGCTTGAAAAGCAAACCAGGAAGCTTAACGTTATTTTCAGCTTTGATCTTGTTACTGACTGTTGGGTCCAGGTTTGGGAGATTTGAGCTCTTAGCAGAGGGAGAAACAGTCCTGCTGCTTTTCATTCCCAAGCTCTCGGAGCTCCAGGACATTACACATTTTGCGCTCCTGAACTCCCTCAGAGCTGTGAAACTGGGAGCATTCTCAGGTTGTGACCATGCCTCTGTACAGCTTTGAATCACACCCCAACATGAGCAAGCAAGTGGAGGGACTGTCAGAAGTCTGCAGGCTGCTTTTTATGCTTCACAGTTGTCGCCATCTCTGTCTTAATACATTTTTCTGGTTGTTGTGTTCTGTTAGGATACTTGAAGATCTCACTTGCACTGTGATCACGTTTGTTGGGTTTTATTTTGTTTTAGGTAACTCAGCAGCTGAAGGCCCGATTCTTACCAAGTCCAGTTGTTATTAAAAAACGTATTGAAGGACTTATTGAGAGAGAATATTTGGCACGAACACCTGAGGATCGCAAAGTATACACTTACGTAGCATAAAATGCGTTCAGAAATTTGATTTATTCTTTGGACTATACTCTTCGCATGAACTGGGAAGTTCTTTTAAATCATTAATATTAAGATGACCATCTTCTCTATTAAATTACAGTACATGTTCTAGACCATTCAGATCAAGCCTTTTACTCCTTTTGAGAGTTTTTGACATGAATTAATTGAGCTTCAGGCTTTTCAACGTTATCCCTGTAGAGATCATCCTTACAATTCTTCGGGAAAATGTGAATGTGCCGCGTTTGTTTTCAATACTGTATGAAAACAGAGAAATAAAAATGACTTTAGAAAATACAGCTCATTTAAAAAAATAAATTTGTTGGAATTTCATTTCCCCAGATCTTCAGTGTTGATGTAAATGTGTTTCTGTAGTGTTGCTTAGCACTTCGCGCATTGTATAAGTTGGGTTTAAAAGAAACCACAAGTGGTAAGGCAAAATTCCCACTTATCCTGCTCTGCTTCAAATGTTTCTTTAACTAGACATGTTTAATTTAAATACTTGCTAATTTTTTGACGACCCAAGAAGACAACTTGAGCATGTTTCACTCTTCCAGCTGCACTCACTGTTCCAACAACATGAATCAGGAACTTCTGGGGGCTCAGAAAAGACCGTAATTATTTTGGCTTTCCCTTCTGTGCTTTGAGTTCTTCTAAATTAAACTCTATATTGATTAGGTTTGTTCTGGTTTCTTTATAGGAAAAAGGACAAGATTTTAGTGTGTATAAACTGTATAATAATTTTTGCTGTTGTACTCACTGCTGATGGTGGATTGTACAGGGCGATGTTTTTATTTCACTAAATGTAGACAAAATAAATTTAAAATAAATGGATTTAGTGTACACAAACAACTAATTCAAGTGTGTTAGAGTACAGGGCTGACAATCTTTTGGAACTAAATACTGTCCCCTGGGGAAATGTACTGGGATTATATTTTGTTAATAAACATCATAGATGGATCTGTAGCCCCAGGGCTTCCCATCATAAGTGCATATTTCAGGAGATTAAAGTGAAGCCAGCGTGCACTATTTGTTTTAAAAAGCGCATTTTAAACATGCAATAAAAACTTGTTACTGTAATGAAAATTTTAGTTCTTACCCTGGAACTTTTTTTTCTTCTTGACAATATGCTGCAAAAATAGATTAAAAATAGCAGTTTGGTGGCATCATTCTTCTCACAGAAGTTTTTAAGTGTGCATTGTACTGCAGTTTTTATTAAACTGTATTTCTGACATTCCTGTGCACATATTCTGTGCTTTCCCAGACATAACTATTTTTCTGCTTTAATTCAAAACAGTATTTTTTGTCTTGGTTCACATTACTTTCACCCTTAGATCTTGAAAAATACAGTCGGGATGGGCTTTCCAATATGAAGAGCTGCAAGTGAAGCAAAAAGAAAAGCTTGGGTTTAGAGCATTTTGGTTCTGCCAGAGCAGTTGTTGATGGGCTGTGCTAAACAAGTGCGTGGTGCTGGTGCAATGTTCAGTGTGACTGGAGAGTGTTTTTCACAATGTGTCCATAACTTTACCCCTCCCCACCCTGTGAAGATACAAGTCCTGGCTGTTGTTCAAGAGTAGGATATTTCTTCTAGAGAGGGACTGGAATTAGGGTGATATTTTAGCTTGACTACTGGGAAGGCTTTTTTTATGAAGCTTTAAGTTTACTGCACGCCCCCAGCACACCTACACACTCACAGAGTAGTTTTTGAATCAGCAGGAGGAGGTGGTGGCTGAAGAGCTTTCTTGCCCTTGTCCATTAAGCATTTAGCCCCAAAAGTGAGCTGGGCCATTGGCCCTTGTGAACAGGGGTTTGCTGGCTGTTACTAAAACACCTCTGTCTGTGCACAGGGTATGCAAATGCTCAGTAGAGATGTGCTCATTGTTTAGCCAATACAACTGTACTAAATACAGCCAGCTGACCTGGGGGCTGGTTTTGTTTGAAGTCATCAGAAACATCTTTCTCAAAATGTAAGTCACTCTTCTGTGTACCAATATGAAGGCTTTGTTTTATGCATAAATGACTTTATTAGCATGAATGTTGTGATATTGTGTGTTAATGTTTTCCCATGTGCTTTGCAGGGAGAAATGGGTTCAAGTCCTTTTCCCTGTGAAGGTTACAGAGTGTTGTGATTTGGGACAGGAGGTCTTTATCCTTTGCATTGCCTCTGTACTTCTGTTGTGCATCAGATGAAACTTCCAACTTCTGGTGGCTTTTGGAAGTGCTGAGGCTGAATGATGTGTGAATGACTATATAATTAGGTGTTGAAGAATGTGTTTTTAAAAGCTATGTGGGCAAGAGTGTTTGCCAGAAGAACAGCAGGTGGTGATGGCTATCTTCAGTAACAAATATTAAGAGCATAGTTTCCATTTTAATAGAATCTTGAAGGGACTTATGAAGTCAGATTTTAAAAATATGCCCTTTACCATGGAACAATGAGGTAGAGGATTGAAAATGGAGAATGTGAAAGCTCCAGTCACAGAGAACAAGACATCACTAGGACTTGGTTTGGGGGAGTTTGATGTTTATGTGTTTGAATGTTAGTGAAATTTCATTTACTGTCTATAGTAGAATTCTGCCATGCCTTATCTAATTTCTCTTTCTTAATTTCTACTTAAAGCTTCTTTGTAATTTTGTTAAAATATCAGTTGGATTGTAGTTACATGTGTGAGTGCTATTATTAGTAAGTTTGGTTTCTTTGCATTAAGGTGCAGCTAAATGCAGTAATGACTTAATAAACATAGAGTGTAATTCTTTGGAATTTTTAAAATTAAAAGTAAGGTTGTGTTTTATAGCTGTTTGAAGATGTGTAGGCATGTACTTTCCTCGTACATGAGTTTATTTAACAGGATTGAGGGTATGCCTCATTTACCATCATAACAAATATGATAATCCTGTGGATCCCTGGTGCAGTTTTTACTCTTTTCTGTGTTCACTACTTTTACAGCTTTGACTTACTCTGTGTCCCCTAGAATTAATCCATACAGTTTCCCCACTGGCTGCAGAATAAATGAATGCCAAGCAAACCAAGTCTGTGATGTTAAGCTACTCCCGATTGCAATGTCTTTCCTCACCCCCTTTTCCAAAGACAAACTTTGCTGTGTTGACTCTTAAGCTCCTAATGCAACACAGTTTGTTCTCCTTGCCACTGCTCATTGAGAACTGGCCACTGGTATCACTTTCCCTCACCTGTGGAAACAGAAGCCTTGCACTAGATATGCTGGATGACTGAAGTGTTTTTATTCACCCATATTGCAATCAAATTGTATAGTGCCTGATGGGTGGTGCTTTATATACATGAATATGGTAATAGAGCCTTTCATAATGCATCGTTTTGGGGATGTGTGAATTTCTGGGTACTTGTGAATTTCTGCTGATAACTCCTTTTGATAGCTTGCACAGTAAATGTAATAACCATTGTGCTCCATCTCAAGTGTGACTTTAATGGTTCCTCTGTCCTCTGCATTGTGCTATTTGAAAAGATTGTAAGATGCAGAACTTACATATCCAACTGAGAGCTGGATAAATGTACAGGACAATAGTTCACTTTTCTGTCCTTTGCTGTGCAGGGAATTGTTTGTAGATTGTGCCCCTAAACTGCATTAATATTCTGAATCTTTCAGCTGTGGTTCATGTTTGGTGTAACTGCATGGGTATGGCAGGACCTCTTGCCCCAGGACAGTGCTTGTGCTGTGGTTAGTATGTGCCAGCTGCATAAATGACTTCACTTCTGCTCTTTCCTTTCTTTCTTTTCCAAAACTGGAGCTTTATTAAGTCCATGGGAGTTAATGCATTCAGTACCTTTAGGATGAACAGTTTATGGGTAGGAAAAGAGGTAACATTTGAACCTACAGCCGTGATGTTCTGTTAATCCTTCTTTGTCCTGCAGTTCAGAATTTTTATTCCAGGTACAACAGATGCAGAGGAACCCTCCGATCCCAGCGCTGCTCTCTTGCTCCTCTGGCCATCCTGCTGCTGCTGTTCACTCCACCTGTGTGCCGTATCCTTCAAGTCCTGCCAGAACAATGGCCTTTGGTCTGTCAGGAGCTGAAACTGAAGCAAAGGTGTGGTGCACGCTCAGGGCAGAGATGTTTCGGCAGAGTGAGGTGTTTGCTCCGCAGGGCTGTTCGCTGTCGCCGTGCGGGGAGGAAGGTGCAGCTCTGCGGAGAGCGACGGAGGGCTGGAGCAAAACGAGCTCCGAGATCGCGCTGGATGTTACGGGGCACAAGGGTGCAAAACGCAGGTTCGGTAACTTGTATTCACCATCTGTAACGCGTTAACCTGTGCTGGTGGCTTCGGGGCATCCCGGGGGACTCGCAGCAAGGAATGTGCTGCTGGGGATGCGGAGTCTGCAGCACAGACCTGCTCTGAACATCCCGCCGGGACGGGCCCTTCCCGGGTCTCACAGGGCTTCCCAGTGAGCTTTCTTCTTCCCTCTCCTTTTCTTTCTTTTCTTTCCTCTCCTTTCCTTGACCGAAGCTCTGTTAAGCACCCAGTAGCGTCTTTAACAAGCTACCCCTGCAGTTTGTGTCTCAAAACCTTTAAGAATGTTTTGGAATAGCGTGGAATGGCAGGAAAAGCAACTTCCCATGTGCAGGAAATGTTTAAGGATGAGGTGAATGAGGACTGAGAGTTACATACACGGTGTCAGATGGTGAAACAAAACCCTGTTAGATCGGTAAATTGAATCTGAAAATCATGACTTTCTAATATAGTCATGGGACATCTTTTTAAATTATAATGTCAGATTTTATTTCTTGAATGTGTTTCTTAGAAGCTGAAATATCTTCGAGATTCCTGTGGGCCACAGAAGGATGTGAATTAGTTAGCAGTGATAAATGTATTTGTTATGTTTATTATTTATTATTTGTTTCTCCCTTACTGTAACCACTTCTTTAGATAAGTGTGGCACAGCTGAAGTGACTTACAAGGTTTAGCACTTACTGGGAGTCTTGCATATCCTGAACTTGGAGTGGGTTTCAAGAGATTAACAGAAAAATAGTAACAACCCTCTCTAAGGCTGAAATCCTGGTGCCTTGAGCTCTGTTGTTCCAGCTGTTGGGCTGCAGTTACTGGACATGACAGGACTTGGGCTCACTGGTTATTATCTGTATAAGGAAACAGGTATTCTGGAAATCAGGGAGGGATTGAGCCCTCCCAAAATGAGTATTACCTGAAACCTTGGAAATGGTATTTCCTGTTCATGTTTCATGTTCTTTGAGTGATGATGATAATGAACTCTGATTTTTCAGTTGTACAGAGGTTCTCACTATCAAGTGCTGCTCCGGGCAGAATCACAATGACACTGAGATGTGCTCCCCAGGGTCTCCAGTCAGAAGTGAGCTGCTGTGATTCCCACTGGGGGAGTGTGAAAGGAGGGGCAGCACCACTGCACCAAGCAGTGCTAGCACCCAGCAGCTGGATTCCTGAGCACAGAGCTCTTGGAAGAGCCCTGCTGTGGTGTGTTCAGCACAGGTGCTTGTCTGCTGCTGGCACTGCTCTGTCTGGTGGCATGGACAGTGCTGGGGCAGCGTGGTGACCAGCACAGTGCTGCTGCCCCACTGGTGACAGCCCCAGCTGGGAAACTCACCTGTGACAGCTGCAGCAATTCATCCCAAGCCCAGTCTGCAGGATGGAGTCCTGGGTGCTCCACCAAGAGAGAGCTCAGCTGCTTGTTCCCTTGAAGGAATTGCTGCTCATTGCACTCTTGGATAAAGCTGGGAATTGTGTTCCTACAGGGATGCAAATTTCACAAAGAAACAAGTATAAATTCTGGTTCTAGGAAGTCGTGATTCAAATGGAGCTGTTGGTCTTTTCTGAGCTGGAATCCAGGTGAGGGAGTAATGTCTAAAACTGCACCACTCTTTCTTGTCTGATAGTTGTGATATTGAATGATATAAACATGGAATAATATTTCTTCTCAATCTGCTCAGGTAATAATGGCATCATAAAAGGAAGAGCGACAGGAAAATGAGCTTTTAGGAACTGGTGAACAATAGAAAAGAGTGAAAATACTACCCCAAAGGATAGGAGATAGGCTCAAAATCACTGCTTCTGTACTTTTAAGAATCTTTAACTTCTTTGGCATCTTCTGCACTTTAGCTGCAGTAACAGGTGTGCTCTGAAAAATCCATGGATGTGCTCTTATTGCCCAGGGACAATCACGCTGTCTGTCCAGGTGGGCTGTTAGGATCATGTGTAGTCTGGTGGTATTTTTATCCTCTTGTTTTTAACCTTATTTATTTCTTCTCATGAGGTTAGTACTTGAAGCCTCAGTTTTGACCACACTCTATCTATCCTGTATGAGGAAAGCCACAGCATAAGTCCTTGCTTTAAGGAACTTAGATGTAAATATGATAACGTGAATGTCTCTATTTTTACAACTTTTTAAATTAAGCCAAGTTTTTCAAGGACAGCCCAGCATTTTTAGGGAAGTACACACAGAGGCTGCTAAGTGTAATATTTCTGCTTCATTCCACACTAAGGCAGGGAGGTTTAGGCTGGTACTTCTGGTCTTCTCAAACACAATGTGACCTCTTTTTTTTTTTCCCCACAGGTTTTACCTGCAAAGAAAATATTGCAAATGTGATGTAATAGTACATAGCAGCAGGATCTGCCTGGACCTCCAGCCAGCCTGACAGTCTGCCTGCTCTCAGCAGCTCTTTGTCCTAAAGCAAGCAGCAAATTGCTGCTCAGGAGGGAAAGGCCTGTTTCACCTCCTCCAGCCCCAGGACTGCTGGCCTGGACCAGCTATAGACAGGACAGGGAAGTTGTGTGGAGAGCCACGTGCTCTTGTCTCCCTAAGTAAAGCTGTAAGGGAGGAAAGGAGGATCCAACAGAAGGTGCAGCTTCCAGCCCCTGTTTATGAACAACATTCATTTTAGTAGTCCTGTTCTTGGGAGGAAAAATTCACAATAGGAAGTCCTGAAGTCCTCAAAGTGCTGCATTAGAGCCTGGTGGTGCCTTACAGTGGCTTTTGAGTTCATGTGCAGATTTCCCTTTGCAAAGTTACCAGAACATGCCCTAAATCCCAGTAATGCCTGAGTTTCCTAGACCTTGAGAGCCACTTCTGCTAATATTTGTTTGGATATTGCTTCTTTTGAAATTCTGTTGAAGAGGAGGCTAATAATCTCCTGCAGCTTTGTCTGTCACAGCATTTGGTATCAACTTAATTATGGAAATCTGCAGTTCCAGTACAATGTGGGATCCAGGCCAAGACTTTTTTTTTTAATTAGTAGTTGGGGTATATTATTGTGTATCTCAGGAAGGTTGTTTTCAGGAAAGGGAGTAATTAGAAGCCTTCACACTGCGTGGGTCTGACTTGTTCCTTAAGCTGGAGCTTGGCCTTGCTGGCGAGGTCACGCTCTCCTGGGGACTGCTCTTATTAGCACTCGGCAGGAGCTCTCACACCCAGCTCTGCTGCTGCCCTTCCAAGAATTCTGCCTTGAGCTTCAACAAAGCTAAATGTGAGCTGATTAAACAAACACTTCACTGAGTCCTGCAAGTCTTGGGTTTGTTTGTATCTGCCTGTTTTGTTTTTCTGGAAGATTTTTAATTGAGCTGTAATTTATATAAAAATTGCTGGGTTCAATCTTTCAGAAAGAAGTCCCTGAAGCTGGGCACTTAAATTCCCTCCCTGACTTCCCCCTCGTCCCACTGTGACCTGTGTGGAAGTGGATTGACACTGGGGATGTGGGCAGAGGGAGCCCAAAGATGCCATCCTGGGTCAGTGCAAAAGGTTGGCTCTTTGAAGTCACCACAGTAAAGGCTTGGAGAGTTGGGCTTGTTCAGTCTCAAGAAGGCTGAAAGGGGATCTAATCAGTGTCTATAAGGAACTGAAGGGAGGGTGTCAAGAGAATGGGCTGGGCTCTGCTCTGTGGCATGGAGCAACAGGACAAGAGGCAATGGCAGAGACTGATGCCCAGAAAATTGCACCTGAACGTGAGGAAGAACTTCTGCACTGTGCAGTGACCGAGCACTGGATCAGGCTGCCCAGAGAGGCTGTGGAGTCTCCCCTCACTGGAGATATTTCAGGACCATCTGGACACAATCCTGTGCCACGTGCTCTGGGATGATGCTGCATTCCCCACGGTGGTCCCTTCCAATCTGACCCATTCTGTGATTTTTGTTACCACATACTTGTTTCTGCTATAACCTCCAACTAGTTCTTTATGTTTAGTGGGTCTTGGTTTGGGTGCATGGAGTGTTTTGGAGTTTAAAAAAAAATGAGGAAAAATGGAACTGGCTGCAAGTGCCCTGTAACTGGCTGAGGACCCATAGCCCACATTTGGTGAGAGATGAGTATAAAAACCAGCCAAGGCCATACAGTGCCTTTTCACAACGTACTTTTTACTGCTAGGAAGCTCCTCTCTGTGTCTCAGTGCTGCTGTCTCAGCCTTACCCTTGCCCCAAAGCCTGAGTCACCTGAGGAGAACTTTGCTTTGCTCTCACTACTGTAGTCACCAGGGGCACCGGGAAGATGTGTTTAATCCTGAGTGTCCCTCTGGCAGGATGTGCTGTAGTGCCAAGGATCTCTGTTCCCTGGGAGCTGTGGCTCCGTGTCAGGAGGGACCTTTCTCACTTCCCTTCTTGTCTCCTGTGAGCCTGAGGCTCTCCCTGGTCCAAGCACCTCCAGGCGTGGTGCTCCTCCCGCCGGGAGCTGGGGTCGGTGTCCTGTGGCTGGGAGGAGCTGCAGCCTCACCCGGCTCCCGCTGCTCTTCACAGCTGTGTTCTTGTTTCTTTTTCCTCCTCGTGTGTCTGGGCTTGGATCCTGACTCACAGTGTGTGGTGGAGCTCTGTATTTTCTGCCTGCTCACAGACCCTTGCTGGATTACTACTTTCTGACAGCTGACTAAAAAGGAGAAACAAGAAGCATTTGGGAGAGAAGTCTACTTAAATAAATTCAGTAGGTTAGATAGGGTTTTGCTCTTTTGGTCATTGGGTCTTTGGTTTCCTCCAAAGTGGTGATGAAGCCACAGGGTTTGAAGCCAGAGACAACCTCTGAAAAGACTTCTGTATTCAAGTAAGGGCTTAATCTTGATTTTTGTGTTAGTACTTTATATGCTGTATGTAATTGTCATCTAGCAGATTAATTTAGTAGTTTTGTCCTTGTTACAGGCATAGTTTGAGATTGGTGTAAAACAAAAAAAGTTGTTTTAAAAGAAATTAGGAAGCCTGAGTCATGTATTTAATGAGGCCTTCTCCCAAGGTGCTTAGGTAATACATACTCGGTCTCTCTCAAGTTAATTACGTTCTAGTAATCCTTGTAAAGTACCTTCTTTGCAGATGTTGCTATGAACTTATTAAATCCTGTGATGCATCATCAGTTTTGGTGGTGTCAGCTGGAGCAAAGGGCTCTGAGCAGTGCAGAGGACTAGGCACAACTCAGGAATTCATTATGAAAAGGAATTTTTAATTATTGTGCTGTGCCTTTTCACTGTAGGATTTTAGACTTACAGCAGACAGTATTCTCTGAGGCTTCACACCATTAAGTATTTATTAGTTGTTTACTTTTGGACTTTAATTTGTGCAGGGCTTACCAGTGTATGTATTAATGCCAGATACAAATGTTCATATTTGTCCTGCTCTTGGTGTGTTCAGTAGGTCACTGTGAAAAATGTGCATTTCGGTTTGGCAGCCAGACTGGAAAGCTGAGGGAAGGGGAACAGAGAGGAAGGAGAGGACTCATTCCTTTCAGGGATCACAGTGAAATCAGCACTTGGCTTTTCTTAGAAGATCCAGCAAAACCCAGCACTTTGTTCTGGTGGCAGCCATCCCTTTGCCACTTGAGGCCAGCAGTGGATGAAGGGTCTTGGCTCCCCAGGCTGCAGCAGTGAGGGCCATTGCACCCAGGCTTTCTCCCAAGGTCTGGGGGGGCAATACATGGGAGACAAAGGGAGGGCATGAGGATACCCATGTCTGAGGCTGAGGAGCCTGGTTTGAGCCCTTCCCCAAGGATATTTGGATGTCAGAGCAAGTGGAAGAGGAGCAGAGGTGCTCAGGCTGGGTGGTGGGGCTGCCCTCCTCTGAGGGAGAGGCTCAGGCAGAGGCTGAGGTTCAGCTCACCTCATGCTCCATGTGGGAGGATTGCTGGGTTGTCCTGACCCAGAGCTGCTGGAGAGCTGAGAACCAGGCCTAAAACTGCTCTCCAGGCAGCTTCATCTGGTAGAGTTTCAGAGCTGAGAATGTTTCCCTGTCCCACCCCAGCAAGCACAGAAGAAACACATGGTGCAGGGTTCAGGATTTAACCCTTTTTGTGAGCAAGGCTCAGGCTTTTGGCTGCTGTAAAAACAGGAGAGATGCTGTTCACTTTCAACCATCTCTGTGGGAGGCACTTGCCCATCTGGAAAACAAACTGGCTCCCACTGCCCACAGCGGGAGCTGGAGAGGGCCAAGGTATCTGCATCATTCCCTAACCAGCCCTTACTCTGCACAGCTGCTCTGCAAGAATTCACATCCCCAGTCCTTTGCCACTTTCAGCACACTGCTGCAGCTGCCCACAGGATTTTATGCAGCAGATTGGAGCAGGGATGGGGCTGAGAGCTGCACAAGCCAGCAGTGATGGCACTGCCCCCCTGGCTCCCTCTTTGCAGCTGCAGGAGTGGGGGTCCTGCTCCCAGGGAGAAGGGGGAGTGGGGGGCAGCACTGGGGCTGTGGTGCAGTAGCAGCCTGAGGGATGCTCACCTGGGCTGGGAGCAGGGGAAGCTGCTCATGGGAGCTGCAAACCAGGCCCTGATGAGCTCGCTGCGTTTCAGTGTTTTCCTGTACAGGGAGAATTCCCCTGCTCTTCACAGGCAGGAAGGCAGATGACTGCCTGCCCCTGCCCTGTAACAAGGAGTTGATGAATCATTTCCTTTTCCATATTTTAGTGAAATTGTGTTGTGCAGAGCTCATCTAGAGCATTTCAACGTTTTGAGCACTTGCACTCTTCACTCTCTTCCTGCAATTGTCTGAAGGCTGGATTTTGGTTTTGTCTCTCTCCCAAGAGCAGTTTTTACTTGCTCAAAGTGTTGCAGGTGGGTGCAAAATAATTTTTTCCTCATTTTCTAGACATTTTTATTGTACATAGGTGTCAGTGTAGCTTTTAAAGCATGAATTTGAGTTTCTACCAGTGAGAGGGATCTCCCTAAAGGAAATCAAGGCACTGCTGCTTGTACTTTTAGACCTTGGAGATTTTACTTAGTTGAATATAAAGTTAGGGTCATATTTAAAAAAAAATAGTTCAGAATTTTGAATAACAGACTTGTTAATGCTGGGATTTCTTAACAGTGATCCACTCTTTGTGTGCTTGGCTGTTTGAGAGGGAAGCTGGCATGCCAGCAGAGAGAGATGTGCTGCTCTTAATTGGATGGAGATGAACAGAACACCAGAGGCCCCAGTTTTGATTCAAACACTGGCTACAGTTCTGTATAGGAAGTGAGTTTGGCTTGACCTGTATTGTGTTGCTCCTGGGCTGGCAAATAGGGAGATGAAGGGACAGTGTGATTTATTCTCCAGACACTAGAAGAGAGCTGGAAAACGGTGTATTTTCAGCATTCCTACTGTAGCTTACGTAGTAAGCTAAGTACCAGTAGGTAAACCCAAGGAGCAAGGAAGAAAAGCCTTGGACTTTGATTAAAGCTGCTGATTACCTGGGGAAAAAAATGAGGCAAAAGAAGCAAAGAGGGCACTGAAAATGGGAAGCCTGGTGCCCAGCTTTTATGGGCTATGTATAAACACCCAGGACCTGGTTTTCAGTTAGGCAGCAAGCTACCTGTGTTGTGAAGGGTGTAACTAGGAGTCGAGGTTTTTTCCCAAAGCTCCTCTTTCCTGATTTATATCTGCCCTTATTGTTATCTGCTATGTTCACATGGTTGGTTTTTTCCCTTTTGTTACTCTGTTTTCCTTCCTTGTTTTCAAAGAATAGCTTATCTGTGTGCCCCAGAAGGGTGGGACTCAAAGAGATCACAGGCTTTTTACAATGAGCCAAAGCCAGCCTGCTGACTACAAGAGAATTTGCTGAGGGTTTCAGCCATGAGTGCCACATGGGCTTTGCAAAAGGCAGTGATTGCACTGGTGGGACTCGGCTGGATCCAGAGCGGCCACTTCCACTGCTGAGAGACAAGTTAGCATCACCTCATCCTGGAAAATCGCTGCTGGGGTGGCAGTGCTGCTCACCTCTGCTGCTCACCTCTGCTGTGTTGTGAACGACAGGAGCAGCAGGACACAGAGCTGCCTGTGGACACTTGGGTCACATGTGCTCAAAGTGCCAGAGCTGGGAATGAGCCTTGAGCCAAGCACTGCTGGGATGTGACCTGGGACCACTCGCTGAAAGCTTTGTCACTCTGCAGCTGCCCCCTCTCCACGTTCACTGTGCCTGCCCACGTGTTTCATCAGGTTACTGCAAACAAAGCCTGTAGGAGCCTGAACTCATTCTGTTCAAGTCTCAGAGTACACCCTTGTGTTCCTGAGGCAAAGAGTAAAAGGAAGGCACAGGTTTGTCTGTTTTCATCTTTTTGCCAGGAGTCTTTGCAATGGATGATGGAGCAGAGTCTCTGATGACTGTGCATCTCCTCACCCATTTGGGACACTCATTTCCTCTGCAGCAAACTGTGGATCGGCTTTTGGAGTGGCTCTGCCTGGACATTCGCCTTTTCCTGGTGTCTGAGCGAATTCCTCCTCCGAAATACTACGAGAGATGCAACAAGAGGAGCTGCAGCTTTCCTGGAATATCCGTCCTCCTGTTCCTGCACGAGGACCTGGGCGAAGAGCGGATTGTGCAGGTCCACGAGCAGTTCCAGCGCCCTCCCTGGCGGTACCAGCGTGCCCAGTTTGCCAGTGGGCCAAGTGCCCCCCGTGCCCCATCCCACCAGGACTTCTACGGGCTGGATGAGCAGCTGCCCGTGTGGGGCATCAGGCGCGTGCACTGCGGCCCCGAGATCTTGCGGGTCACCCTCTACTGCAGCTTCGAGAACTACGAGGATGCAGTGAGGCTCTACGAGATGATCCTCCAGAAAGAAGCCACTGTGCAGAAAAGCACTTTCTGTGTCTTCCTGCTGCACTCCACCCCACACGTGGCCGTGCAGCTGTGCCTGAAGCAGCTGCCCGTCGGGGTGGCTGCTGAGCCCAGGGGCTCGTCAGCCTTGCAGTTCAAGGTGCAAGAAATCGGGCAGCTGGTGCCCCTCCTGCCCAACCCGTGTGTTCCTATCAGCAGCACCAGGTGGCAAACACAGGACTATGAAGGGAATACAATCCTGCTCAAGGTATGTGTCTGTGGTGCTCTCTAAGGAGGGTTTATCTACTTTTTTCCAAGGCTCAAAATGGAAATTACGATTTTGTTTGTTCGTGTTTCCTTTTGAATTTGTGAGTGCAGTAATCGGTGTCTGCCAGTGCTGTGATGCTGTTGATAAATATAAGCACTGATCCTTGGAATATTTTTATACTGTTAAATTAACATCATTACTGCTTGCCTGAAATGGAGATTATTAATGCTTTCTAGTGCACACTAATTTAACATCTTCCCTCCTCTGCCTCAAACAAATGAGCAGCCTAATCTTTTCCTGATAAATCTTTTTCTTCATTGCTGTAGAAATGTTTTTCAAAGAAGATTTCTGGCATCCAAACCCAGAAGTTTTGTAAGTGTAATGCTGATACAGCACCACCTGCAATTGAGGTTGTGAGCTCACAAGTGAGTTGCAGTTGGGCAAGTGATGAAGAGATGTGTCCTAGGAAATCTCTGCCTTTTCTGTTCAAGTGTGTGGTCCAGAGGTTATATGATTACAAATTTTAAAAAAAAAATTACAAAGTCTGTGCTGAGATCATATGTAGTGAGAATTATAAATGTGAGCAGAATGGCAGTTTAGGTCAGTGTGCTTTCTTTCCATTGTAACAACCCCTCCCACCTCTGGATATTTTTTCTTGTAATTTGGATTTTAAATTATTTGCCCTGATTGTTTTATTTTTTTCCTTCCAGAAGTCCTTTGTTACAGATAAAGTTAATAAGTTGGTTCAGCCTATTTTTATGCTGCTTTGAACACTAATCTTAGGGCAGCCCTTGCTGCCTCATTCAATAACAATTTATGAACTGGTTTGCACCCTCTCAGAGTGGCCAAGGCCCTGGGTATCTTCGTGTAGCTTCAAAGTTTGTCCTACCTGGAGCAGAGGACTGGGCCAGGTGACCTCCAAAGGTCCCTTCCTAAATTACTCCGTGGTTCTTCCTGCTGTAGGTACAAGGTCTTTGAGCTGACAGATGTACATGAAATTCACTGCCAGGAAATCTGGAAGTTTTTTTGGGGATGTGAACATGCTGCTTTGTGCTTCTCACAAAGGAAGCTGTAATCCACTGGAACCTGAGGATGTATCTTGTGTCCAAGCTCCAGACAGCAGGCTGACAGCCTAGTGCTTTATTCTGCAGCTCTTCAGCTCATACTGTAAATCTTTATTTGAAGTACCTGCATTTTACCCCCTGCCCCAACTTTCTGTGATATTGCAAACTAAATCCAAGGCTCTGCTCAGACACCACACGGAGCTGTCATTCCTCCCTGAAGCCCCTCATGGTACCTGGCAGTGGCTCTCCTGTCCAGGTGTTTATCTAAGTTCCCCAGGAATGCATGTGGATTTTTGTATCCACAACCTGCTTTGGCAGGGACTTCCCCCGGTGAACTGACTCGGGCTGCAGGTGGCCTCAGCACAGCCAGGCTGGGCGAGAGCATCATCGCTGGGCAAGCTAGAACTGTGTGTTAACTGGCTTCTCTTCAATTTTCAACAGGTTCAAAGCAGCTCCAAGACCCTTGAAACAAACATCGGGCTTTCCCAGCGGCCTCATACAGGCAGTGGAAGAACCCCGCAGGACTGTACGCCAGCCCCTCTCCCTGTAAAGCACGGCAGTCCCGGGCGGAGAAGCCAGGAGGTCAGAGCTCTGAAGGACAACCCAAAATCTGACCCAGGTGAAGTGCTCGCCTCAGAGCAAGCCAGCAGTGACCTCCAGAGGCGCTTCTGCTCCGCTCGCGGTGCGCCGGCAGCGCGGCCGTGCTGGGAAGCGCCGTCGCTGCGCAGGCAGGCGGGCAGGAGGCTGCGGGCTCCTCTCGCGGGGAGCCGCCGGCTCCGCGGAGCAGAGACCGACGTGGACACCGGGCTGGCCGTGGGCAGCCCCGGCAGTGGCCGCTGCCCGCTGAGCCACTTCTCGCGGGCCCTGCGGAGCAGCCTCCTGCAGCTGCCGGGCCCCGG
>VZRX01024089.1:5792-27159 GCA_013398075.1 Notiomystis cincta | reverse complement strand
CCTCTCCTCTCCTGCTACTCCTCTCCTGCTACTGGATATCCTAGTGTTGGGGATGCTTGCCAATGATGGCATAAGGAATGTTGCTGGACGCAGGGCTGCTGGAGGGACTGGGATCTGGAGTACATTAGCACACACTCAGCACCCCGTGGGCTTCAGGTGCTGCATGCAGGGTCACTGTCCGTAGGATTTTACTGCACCTTGTGAAGGTTTTTGCTGTAGCAAGGGCTCTGCTGTGAGAGACACTGAATTTGGCTGAAGCTGAGTCTTGGCCTCATTAATTGTGTCTCAAGCTGGAGCCCAAAGGAGCTCCTGCAGAGCGCTTGGCTCCGTACAAGAACAACGTCATGCCGCCTTCCCAGTGCCCTTCTGCAGTTTGCCCTTGGCAGTGAGGTTTAACCTGGATGCACAAAGGCACTCAGGGCAGAATGACACAGGGAGGCAGTGCCAGGTAATTATTGTGCTTCAGATTTCAACAGTAACTCCTTTTAATGATGCCTGAGCTATGTAGAAAATCTCAGAGGCACAACACAGACTTTCATCTCTTGTTTTGTTCTATATTTGTTGAAGTTCAGCTCTTAACACCTACTATTGCAGAGACTTCTCCAGTACAGACTCAGTAAATGAAATGGCTCTTTCTTTGGAAGCCCATGTGCCCTTATTTATTGTTTTCATTTGGTACTAGCAGCACAATACATTGAAATCTGATGTTGTCATTAAGAGTATTCAGTAGAGGGAAAAATTACCATCAGTCAAATGTACCAGTTACAATAGCATGGGCTCATCTGTTCATCTTAGAATGAGTTGTATTGTTACCCTTCTGCTCAATGTCCCTGACCAGCTGGAGCTCATGGAGCTCCACCTGGGAATGGGTGAGGAGGAGACCATGAGCTTATAGGTCAGGATTAAAGGGAGGGCAGGGACAGGTGACATCATAGTGGAGGTCTGCTACAGGCCACCTGAACAGGAATACAAAGCAGATGAGTCTCTCTCTGTAGACAGCAGATCAGTCTCAGATTCACAGGCCCTGATTCTCATGGAGGACTTCAACCATCTTGGTATCTGTTAGAGGGACAACATAGCAGGGCATTACTATTCCAGGAAATTGCTGGAATGCATTAATTATTTCCTTCTCCAAGTGAGAGATGAAGCAATGAGGAGAGGTGCTGTTCTGAATGACTGTGGGAACCCGGGGAATATGGAGTTCAAGGGCAGCCTGGGCTGTGGTGATAAGGAAATACAGGAGTTCAAGAACTGTCAACAAGGAGGACACACAGCAAGCTCACTACCCTGGACTTCAGGAGAGCAGACATTGGTTTCCTCAGGGTCCTGCTTGGTAGCATACCGTGGGATAAAAACCTGGAGAGAGGAGGAGCCCAAGAGAGCTGATTGATACTCAAGGATCACTTCCTCCAAGTTCAGGAGTGATGCATTCCAGCAAAGATTAAGTCAGGCATAAATGTCTGGAGGTCTGCATGGATGAACAGCGAGATCATGGGCAAACCAAAACCAAAAAGAAATTCTACAGATGGTGGAAGCAGGAACATGTAGCCTATGAGGAATACAGAGAGATTGTCCAAGCAGCCAGGGATCAGGTTAGGAGAGCTAAAGAATTTACAGAATTATATCTGGCCAGGGATGTCAAGGGCACAAGAAAAGCTTCTACCTGTACATTGGTGATAAAAGGAATATTAGGGAAAATGTGGGCTCTCTCCAGAAGGAAACAGGAGACCAGGATACCCAGGATCTGTAGAAGACAGAGGTACTCAATGACTTTTTTGCCTCAGACATCACTGCAAGTGCTCCAGCAACACCACTCAAGTCACATAAGTTGCAGAAGTCAAAGTCCATGGAACCTGATGAGATGCATCCACAGATTCTGAAAGAAATGGTGGATGAGCCTGCTAAGCCACTCTTCATCATATCTGAGAAGTTTTGGCATCCTAGTGAATGATTGGAAAAGGGGAAATATAGCCCCTACTTTTAGAAAAGGACAAAAGGAAGAGCTAGGGAGCTACTTGCTGTTCAGTCTCTCCTCTGTGCCTGGCAAGGGAGAAGTTGGCTATTGTTGTTTCCATGTGAATCATTCGCCTCTTTCTTATACCCCCTGTCATGTTACTATTCATTTTCTCTTCTCATTGCTATTTGCAGCAAATTGTTCTTTTCTCAACCTGTGTTCTTTACCTTTTCATGCCTCCAGCTCTCCTCTCCATCCTGCCAGAGGCAGAAGGGCAGAGGGGGAGCAAGCAAGTGGCAGATAGTTTGAAGATTCTCAGTGGGAGTACTATTCCTAAACCACGGCAGCTGGGGCCAACAGCTCAATGTCCAAATGGAGAGTACTGATGAGTGGCGTTCGTTCCTCAGGGGTTGGAATTGGGATCAGTGCTGTGGGGGACACGGACAGTGGGACTGAGGGCATCCTCAGCAAGCCTTTTGACAACACCAAGTTGAGTGATGTGGTCAACACACTGGAGGGAAGGGATGCCATCCAGAGGGACCTGGACAGACTCGAGAGGTGGGTCTGTATGAACCTCATGAAGTTCAACAAGATCCTGCACATGGGTTGGGGCAATCCCAACTATCAATACAATCTGGGAGAAGAATTGGGATTGAGAGCAGTCCTGGGGAGAAGTATTTGGGTGTGTTGGTGGATGAGAAGCTCAACGTGCCCCAGCAATGTGAACGCACAACCCAGAAAGCCAACCATGTTCTGGGCTGCATCCAAAGCAGTGTGGGCAGCAGGGAGAGGGAGAACACTCTGCTCTGCTCTTGTGAGACCCTCACCTGGAGTGCTGTGTTCAGGTGTGAGACTCCCCCACATAAGAAGGATGTGGATTTGTTGGAGAAAGTCTGGAGAAGGCCACAACGATGCTCAGAGGGCTGGAGCACCTCTCCAGTTAGGATGGTCTAAGGCAGTTGAAGTTGTTCACACTGGAAAAGAGAAGGCTCTGAGGAGACCTTGTAGTATCTTCCCATACCAAAAGGGAGCCTATAAAAGATGGGAACAAACATTTTGGCAGGGCTTGTTCCGATAAGACAAGGGCTAATGGCTTTAAACAGAAAAAGGGTAGACTTGGATAAGATATTAGGAGGAAATCCTTCATTATCAGGGTGGTGAGGCACTGGAACAGTTTGCTTAGAGAACCTGTGGATGCCACATTCCTGGTAGTGTTCAAGGCCAGGCTGAACAGGTCTCTGAGCAGCCGGGTCCAGTGGAAGGTTCCCTGCCCATGGCAGAGGGGGCAGAGGGGTTGGAACTAGATGATCTAGTCATTTCCACCCCAAACCATTATAGGATACTGTGATTCTAAGGGTATTTGATAATGTGTACTTAATGGTAACCTTCCAAAAAAAAAATCATATTTTAAGGGCTGTAAAAGGAGTAATGAGTGTTACGTTTAATCCATGTTTATTTGCTGTTTTCATTATTTTGCACTTTATCTCATTACTTTTAATTTCAACAAGAATATAATAAATGAAAGTCTGTGCTAATTTGGTTGATACCACCATTAAGACACTTTGGACTGTCAGAGGACAGGGATGAGAAGTAAAATCCAAGGTCCATTAAATTGTGATTCTTGGTTTCTTTAATGAAGTACAAAAATTAATTAACATGAATTTACTAGATCCACTCATGGATACACTGGTGGCTTGTTTCTCTTTTACAGCACCATTCAAGCTGTACTTGAAAGTGTCTTGGCTAGCATATCATCTTTTTAATGTTTACCAACTCTCAGGTGGATGATGAAGCATTTTATAACAGAACTGCTAACTTAATTTTCATTAGAGAATCTATTTGTGAAGATATAAAAATGTATTTCTTGGTATCTGAAATATCTAAATGAGAGCAAGAAGAAGAAGAAGAAGGAGGAGGCTTGGAAGTATCTTTCTCTTATGACAGAAATACTTATAACAGTAAAAAAACCAATAAAATGTGTCACAAAGTCTCAGCCAGGGGAATGGAAGTGTAACCAAAAGCTTGAATGCTAGAGGCTGAAAGGAACAGATGTGAAGAGTGAAGAAGAGAAAGGTGAAGGTGGAAGAGAGCAGAACTAGTTGGAACAGCTGCCATGAGGACAAAGGAACCTGTACCTCATGCAGAACTGTCTAGGAATCTAAATCAAGTAGATGTAGAAAAGAGTCAATATTTCTTTTTGAATTACTGATGCTATAACAACAAAAAAAATATAGAGGAAATGCTAAAGTGTATATCAAGTAAAATGTATGGTTGATATAAATTATAGACTTAGTAAAAACCAAAGTTACTTAACTGGAGAAAGTAATTATAATTATTACATCATAGCTATCATAGCTGAGTGTGATATTGTCATAGTTCAACCCAGTCAGCAGCTCAGCCTCACACAGCCACTCACTCAGTCCCCTCAGTGGGATCAGGGAAAGAACTGGAAGAGTCTGAGTGAGAAAACTCATGGGTTGAAATAAAGACAGTTTAGCCAGTAAATTAAATGCTGCTTGTGCAAGCAAAACAAAACAAGGAATTAATGCACCACTTCCATGGGCAGATAGGTGTTCAGCCATCCCTAGGACAACAAGGCTCCATCACATTGAATTAGAACTTAGAAGAAAAGCNCCAAGGTCCATTAAATTGTGATTCTTGGTTTCTTTAATGAAGTACAAAAATTAATTAACATGAATTTACTAGATCCACTCATGGATACACTGGTGGCTTGTTTCTCTTTTACAGCACCATTCAAGCTGTACTTGAAAGTGTCTTGGCTAGCATATCATCTTTTTAATGTTTACCAACTCTCAGGTGGATGATGAAGCATTTTATAACAGAACTGCTAACTTAATTTTCATTAGAGAATCTATTTGTGAAGATATAAAAATGTATTTCTTGGTATCTGAAATATCTAAATGAGAGCAAGAAGAAGAAGAAGAAGGAGGAGGCTTGGAAGTATCTTTCTCTTATGACAGAAATACTTATAACAGTAAAAAAACCAATAAAATGTGTCACAAAGTCTCAGCCAGGGGAATGGAAGTGTAACCAAAAGCTTGAATGCTAGAGGCTGAAAGGAACAGATGTGAAGAGTGAAGAAGAGAAAGGTGAAGGTGGAAGAGAGCAGAACTAGTTGGAACAGCTGCCATGAGGACAAAGGAACCTGTACCTCATGCAGAACTGTCTAGGAATCTAAATCAAGTAGATGTAGAAAAGAGTCAATATTTCTTTTTGAATTACTGATGCTATAACAACAAAAAAAATATAGAGGAAATGCTAAAGTGTATATCAAGTAAAATGTATGGTTGATATAAATTATAGACTTAGTAAAAACCAAAGTTACTTAACTGGAGAAAGTAATTATAATTATTACATCATAGCTATCATAGCTGAGTGTGATATTGTCATAGTTCAACCCAGTCAGCAGCTCAGCCTCACACAGCCACTCACTCAGTCCCCTCAGTGGGATCAGGGAAAGAACTGGAAGAGTCTGAGTGAGAAAACTCATGGGTTGAAATAAAGACAGTTTAGCCAGTAAATTAAATGCTGCTTGTGCAAGCAAAACAAAACAAGGAATTAATGCACCACTTCCATGGGCAGATAGGTGTTCAGCCATCCCTAGGACAACAAGGCTCCATCACATTGAATTAGAACTTAGAAGAAAAGCATCATCACTCCAAATGTCCCTCATTTCCTTCTTCTCCCCCAACTTTGTGTGCCGAACTTGACACCCTGTGGTCTGGAATATCCCTGTGGTCAGTCAGGGTCAGCTGTCCCAGCTGTGTCCCCTCCCAGCTTCTTGTGCACCTCCAGCCCCCCCACTGGTGGCGTGAGGTGAGGAACACAAAAAGCTCTGCATGAGCACTGCTCAGCAGTAATGAAACCATCCTTCTCTTATCAACACTGTTTCCAGCACAAATCCAAAACACAGTCCTGTACCAGCTACTATGAAGAAAATTAATTCTAGCCCAGCCAAAACTAGCAAAAGTGGGCAGAACTGATAAATCTATTACTATTAGAATGGCTTGATTCTGTCTGTACAAACTATTTTCAGTGTGTAACTTTGAAAAATTTTAAATGTTAAACTAAAATTTTCCATGTTCTGTGTCTGCCTCAGGCTAACTGATCTGAACATTTTTATCCATAATCATTTAGTCATTTATGGACTGATATTTCTGTATTTCTGACATTCCAGCACTTCTAGAAGAGCCAGATTATTTTCATTAATGGTGGTGCTTTTGAAAATGCAAACAAATTTGGCTGAGTTACAGTCTAGAATTCACAAAGGCTCTCCATATATTTGCTAGAGATAATAATTAAGTCTTCAAAGAGCTATTTTTTCTTGCACATGCTGAATGCTCTTACCGCTCCCACTGCTAACCAGAGTGCATGGGTATTATTTTCCCAGGGATTAAGCATGATTAGCTTCAAGATGAAATCAGCCTTTTGCCATAACAAGTCACTCCATCCTTGGATGTGTATGTTTATTGGAACTGAAAGCAGAGTCTTTCTGTTCTATGCCCCAGTATAAAAAGCCTGACTGACAAACAGACTGTCTTAGTTTGGGAACAGTTCTGTGTTATTAACACAGCCACATTTTGAGTCTGAGTAGCTTTGAAAGTGGGCATCAGTGGTTATATGAATCCATCTGTCTTGATGGGTTCTGAGAAAGACAGGATAAGGAAAGTGCAGCTGGGAACCAGGATGGGAGAGGGGAAACGTAATCACTCAGATAACAAACTCTAGGGCAAATTAGAGCGAAATAAGTGAAATAAGAAAAGACCAATGAACAAACAAACAAAAAAACCCAAACTAAAAACCTAAACTCACTTTCATACTAATTTTGGATGTTTGATTTATTCATGGCTGATAATTCAGGATTTGCTCAGCCTTGTAAAGCCGCTGACATGTATGAGAAAATTCAAGTTGACATCAGATGCGTTTTTTGGTGATTTTTTTTGATCTTGTTGCAAATTAGACCTGAAGTTGAAAACTTCAGTAGTGAGAAAACTAGGCATATCCAATGACCACAGGTAATAATGTTATTTTAAATGGCTTCCCTAATGAAACATTGAAACACTTTGGCAGAAGAGCTGGTCTAAGCCAGCAGTCACAGGAATAAGTTATTTCATCCATAAGATCTTGATTGTCTGTTCACACTCTCTTTTGTGCTGTAGATGAGACAGGAGTCTTGAAAAGAGTTTATCCAGATAACCCTAATATAATTCCAAAGGAGAATAGAAAAACTTTGTATTCTTTGCTCTTCCTAAGATATATTTAATTCACATCAAGGAATATGCTTTGCCCAGTTAAACAGTAGGTACATATGACGTTCCATATGGGTAAGTGACTTTAATGATCATTCTGGAAAGCTTAATCAGATGACAAATATAACATCTGTTTACATATCTCCATTAGAGATAACTAACATTCTTTTCAAAGTCACCCTCAGGGTCTGGGGAGATAATCGTGGTTCATTACTGGAGAAATTGGGTATTATTCTTTTTGTAGTTAACATCAAAAACTACAGAATTGCAAAAGGTCTAGTAAAACATGGAAATTACTATAATCAGAATGATTTAGAATCTGATGGGATCTGCCTCTAGAAGCAGAAATGTGATTGTAATAAAGACAGGAATACTAAGAACCAGATTTTGAACCGCTTTCAACTGTTTAAATATGGTGTTTATCTGCATAGGGGGAGTGAGAAGGAGCTTTAATTCTCTCTATCTTCTGATCAGTCGCACCCAGTGCAGTGCATACATGCTAAGGTACAGATCAGTGCATTGTTGAGTGTCCAGCCTAGTTTTGTTCTGGTCATTGTGTCACTCAGCCATTTGTGAGACATGGTTAAAGTCAGAGTAAATAGGGACCTTGCCTCAATGAACAAATTTTGCTTATTATAAATTGACTAAGTGGTCTGTAATGTACCACCAAGTTCATAGATTTAAACTGTGAGATGAAATTAATTACTTTTTAGGATTGAAACTTAATTGGGTCTGAATTCTTGCCTCTTGAATGATATGATATTTTTACACTTTACAGGTGGATTGACAGCTTTTATGAGGAAAAAAATTGTAATTGAAAATAATTGCCACACTGGCAGTGTTGGCTACCTGGTGAGCATGGTAGCATTTTTCTTACAGGTTAGTTCAGTTAAAATACCACAGTCCCACACAAAACCCATGTGCTATTTATTCATCTTTTTGCTATGTTTGAGCCCATTTGGTTTATGCTGGGCCCTCTAGGTCACTGAGAAGCAAAGTGCTCTCTCAAACCCTTTTGTGATGACTGGAATTGGCTGTTAAAGGTCCTACAATCAGCTTTTTCATGTATCCTGATAAACAGCAATCCCGAAGTGCTCCAGACTTGTAGGTTTATTTTTTCAGTTTTAGATGTTTGACAGTCAAAGCAAAGAGATTTGAACATTGCAAATGAGATTAATAAAGTAATACTTTGTTTTAAGCTACACTGGCACCCAGTTCCTTCCCTCAACGGATGAATACCCTAATCAGTCAGCCAAATCTTATGCAGCCATTTCTTACTTCCATGCTGGACCCACACTGAGAGCAGAGGTGTGCCATGAAGTTTTTTGAGGAGTTGCATGGGAGTGAATGCCGCTCATGAATTGGCTGCAGAGATGGAGCAGGTGGTCCTGGTGAGCACCAAGTTGACTATGAAGCTGCCCTTGCAGCAAAAGAGGCCAGGAGTCCCCTAGGTTGCACTGAGCTAAGCCAGCAGGTTGAGGGAGGTGATACTTCCCCTCTGTTTAGCACTGGTTCTTTTCCACCCCAACTATTCTGTGATTCTGTGAACTGGGTCTACATGAAACCATGCGCACTCTCCTTGGGTTGCTGACAGGAGTAAACAGAAAAGCATGGCAACTCAACTGGAGCTCTTTTGTTTGATTGGTAACTAAGGAGGCTACCAGAAAATGTATTTTGACTATCCTTGAACTACTTATTAATTTCAGTAGATTTTACTGAATGGTTTTTAATCTAGAAAAGGTTCTGGAGGTGGCTCAGGGAGAGGTTTAAGAAAAGTAGACAGTAACACATCCCATATGTGGATTACCTGTCCATGTAGACACATTTAAAACAAAGATGTGTACCTGACCATTTCTCCTTATACAGTGAGGAACAGTCAGGTTGGTCACTTCAGTTTGGAGGTGAAATTCAAAGTAAATGTCATGGAATTTGTTGGTGTTACATGTTTTACCTAAAGAAGTATAGCAGATCCTAGATGTTGTGTCTATAATGATGAATCAACATAATCATTACTGGGGGTTTATTTTGTTGTTGTTGTTGTTTTTTTTTTTCTGTCAAACTAAAATTTATCTTGCAGTATTTGTTTGTCTGTGTTTTGATGCTCAGAAAAAGGAAGAACGTGAAACAACTTTCAGTCTACCTTTTTTAGCAAAGTGATTAGGGTAGGACTCAGATTCTAGAAGGTGTATGTTTGAGAATGGGGGAATCAATGTCAAGTGTTTACAGTTTTAGTTTAGAAGTGACAAGGATCATCAAGTCTCGGTTTTATTTATTTATAGGATTAATATTTATAGTCTGAGAGCTCTAGTATTCATCTGCTGTCTTCCATGCCACATTCAAGTTAGAGTCACAGGCAATTCCATCCATAATGAATTGTTATCAGCCAAAGTGAATCTAGATCGAGTTCAGGGAATGAGTACCTGTTAGGCTATTGGTATCATTACTAACCAAGCTAAAATCAGCTAAGATTAGATCAGCTAAGAGCTTAGACAAGACACCCTACACTCACTGTCAGGCTTTTCTTACGAATGGTAAGATCTTTTTTTTTTTTGGCTGTGCTGTATCCACTTCTCTTTGAGGACAGGCATCCCAGCACACAGGGTCTCATCACTGTTGGCCAGGATTGTCTGTTTTTGATGGTCAGCTTGGTCAGGACACTGGACCAAAATACTCTGAAGAGTGAAAAGGCTTGTTTTTAGGTCAGGATCTGTTGATCTTGTGAATCTGTTGAGTCACATCTAGAGTAAGCTCAAGACTGTCTGTTAGACTCCTTGGACACCTTACCTTGGGTGAGTGTCTCAACATAATGGGCTGTTGTGCAAAATGACATCTTACTTCCAGTAGTTTTGTAATTACAGCTTTTATTTTGCTTTCCTTTTTTGAACAGGTAAATCAAATACAATCTGAGTCATGGTGTGTATTTTGTGTCAGTTGAAGCAGAAGACAGTCTATTTTAGTAAGGGCAAAATATTAACTTCTAATATTGATTTAGTATGAACCTCTGTTTTAATTGAGCGTGTAGATTACTTTTGGATGGCGAGTACATATATATATTGGCAAAACACTGCTGACACATCTTTACAAAAGATTTCTGTCCAATCAACAATAAATCTCAAATGTCTTAGAAGAGAAAAATAATGAAGATAACTGAAGGTCATAGAAGACATTCAATAGAGAAGTTATTTGCTTGGTTTTGTGTAGATAATTGGTTTTTGAATTTTGCTGCCAGAATTCCAGCTTTAACATAAAGAATTTTATGCCTGTAAAAGTTTTGTGAATTATTTGCTGTTAGGAGATGAAAATCTCAGAATGTTTTCTAAATCTACCTGTGTTACTTTCAGCTTGCAACATAAAGTTTTTAACTCACAAGTTTGCGCCTGTCTCCTCAAATATCACAGAACAAACAGGAGTAGCATTGAGGAACACATTCAATGCAGGGAGCTCAGTGTGGAGCTTCTGATGGAGCTGCAGGTTGAGCTCTGGGGGTGGGAGCCATGAACAGCCGCCCCTTGGCATAACAAAGGTGACTGGACACAGCAGGTGCCTTTTAGAGCATGAGGGGGTAAAAGCCCAGTGCTGCTTTGTCTGGGGTCCTTCCTCAGAGGCATCAGCTCAGGCTGCTCTTTTGTTGTTTATTGTGCCACATTATTGGATCAAGATTAAATTGTTTTAAGGATCTGGATACCTGAGACACTGCTATGGGAAACCTGGGAACTGGTAAGGAAACCCAGTGTAGCTGTGTGAGTGTAGGAGTGTGTTGCTGCAAAGTTTTCAGCTCAGGTGGAACGAGTGTGACTGACTTGAGTTGCTCTTGTATGGTTGGACAGTGACATTTCCTTAACAGCATGTCTTCAGGAACTGTGCTTGTGCATTTGATTCCCTGATGCCTTAAATTTGTGAGCCATGACCATGACTGGGCAGAGCAGGGCTGGAGACCACATACTGCAGGGTAGCCCCGGAGCTGGGACTGGTGCCCCCAGAATGGGCTGAAATGGGGTCTGGGGTGAGTGTAGCATATGGGGATGTGGACAGGCACAACCAGCCTCACAGTGCCCTCAGGGCCCCAACACTCCTGTTGGTTTTAAATTGTTGGCTATAGGTGCATTGTCCTGCAAACCACTTTGCAAAGAATAAAGGATTTAGAAAACTTGCAATTAAGCCTTCCACTCTGTCAAACAAATACTTTGTCTACAAACTTCAAACACTTAATCCCATGACAATCTACTAACAGCTGCCAAAAGTTGTTGACAACAAATGTATTATTTCTTTTCTGAAAGAGAACAGACCATTAGTACTTAATGCATTTTGGCATTCTCTTTTGCCACGTTGGATGTCCTAGGATAATGAGTATGAGGCTGATTTATTTTGGATTTTTTTTTTATAACTTCTTCAGTTTTCTCACATTCTGCTTGTTGGCAGATACAAAGTGTGAATTTTCCAGACTGAAATAGTTGGTCTTCACCTGCCAAGAGCTGCAATGAGTATTATGTTAAAAACACTTGGGAGGAAACAATCAGGTAAACAAGATTGAGCTGACTCTAGTTAGTGTTGGAAAAATGAAACAATTGTCCCTTCTATTAAATGATTAGCTTCATTTACATTAAGGTAATTTTCTCATGTGATTTATACTTGCTGGGTGTTTCAAGCAGAGACACCAAAGACTGACTGACCAGTCAAACATCAAAAGATGTACAAGGGGACATTTGTTGAGTAAAGGAAGCGTTTGCAGCACTTCTGTAGGCATTAGTGGTTTAAATAAGCTGGGAAACCTGTTCTGGATCACATTCATGGTAATTTCTTTTCTCTAACATCTAATCACGTTTCCATTTTTGCAGCTCATGTTAATTGGCCCTTGCCTTTTGTTCTGAAGATTGGCTTCTCTGTAACCATCCTTAAGAACAGGGTCAGCTGGACCTTTAGTATCTGGCCCAAATGGCATCACATGCTCCAGCCCATTGAACCTCTTCACTTGACTCACTTCAGTTTGTTCTTCTCTCTTTTTCTGGGTAGCCCAGAACAGACACAGCACAGCAGAGTTTTCATACTCAACAAAGTGAAGAGTCACTTTCCTTGATGTACTTCCTACACTCCTACTAATGCAGACCATGATATGGTTTACCTTAATTGCCATAAGGACACACTGCTGATTCCTGTTCAACTTGTCCATCAGTTCTTCTCTGCAAGCCTGCTTCCAGCCAGTCAGTCCCCAATCAGTTCTGTTGCCTGGGCGTGTTCCTCCCAAGGTGCCAGACTTCACATTTCCTTCCTTGAACTTCATGAATATTCTTCAAGTGTAATTCTCCAATTTGTCCAGATTCCTATGAATGACAGAGATGCCTATCAGTAGATCAACAGCTCCCTCCAATTTGTGAACTGTGAACTTTTTGTTTTAATTTGTTCTGTAACCACCCCACAGACTGAAATTAAGGAGCCTATATTTTAGTTTGCCAGATCCTCCTCTTATCCTTCTTGAAGATGGGTACAGTATTTGTATTTTTCAGTTATCAAGACTCCTCCTGACACAACAGCCTTTCAACAACAAGAGAGGTCTCACTAAAATGTTGGCAAGTTTCATCAGCACTTTTGGATGCCTCCCATCCAGTTCCATGGACCTTTTTGCATCCAATTTACTGAAGTGGTCTCTAGCTTCATATTCTTGTGTTGTGGGTAGAACTTCCAGCCCTGGACTCTGCTGGTCATTGTAGGGCCTAGGGAGGCTGGAGAGCAGACCTGGCCTATAAACACTGAGAAAGCAAAGTCACTTCACAACCAAGGCTTTTTCACATCTTTGTTGCTATGTCCCCACATTTCTCTTTGTCTTCCTTGTGCTGCTGGTGTACCTATAGAAAGCTTTCTTGTTAACCTTCATGTACAGCTCCAGTTTGAATTTCAGTAGCACTCCAGTAGCTCTCTTTTTAGGGAATAGCTTTTACTGTAAGTAACATTGTATACTCAGTTTCACTACTCCAAAATACTTTCTGAGAAGCACTAAATAATAGTTCCTTATTTCTTCCTAATGATAAATTTCCATTAAGCTCTTTCTCTAAAACTTTCTGTATTGCCTTTACAAGTCACTACGTTTGTTAGCTGAAAGTAATCTGGAGCACAGTTGTTGATAAATGCTCTTTTTTTTTCCTGTTGTAATTTTTTGCAATCATTATATCTATTTAAGTACGTATTTAGAAACAGTTATTTTGGCATAAAAGCAATTCACTAATCAGTCATTAGTCATAAGGGAACAAAATTATGTCTGATTGAAATGGTGGATGAACGTGTCATCATGAACTAGTTAAAAATATACTTTCACATTTGTGTGAAGTTTTATTTTTAATAAAAACTCATGCACTGTGTTTTGGTGCTACTGAGACAAAAATTCAGGAAAAATGCTGTTCCCTCTTCCAGAGACGTCTTCCAATGGTAATTTTATTTTCCTGATACCATCCAATCCAAGTTTATTTACGTATTTTCATCTCCTGAGCTATATTTATATATACATTATAGAAGAATTATAACCGTAACTTCCAACAAGGCTGCCAATTTAAGTTTTGTTTTATCTACAGTGACCAAGTTCCATGAATTAGCAATGCACTTTAGAGGAACATTTCTTTTTTACTCGAGTAATTGCTTACAATATTTTTTCCATTTCTTTATTTGAGACAACTAATATTATTCTGTTTATGGAATTCTAGTAACATGTACATAAAATTATTTATATGCATAAAATGAAATCCTGTGTATAAATGAAGATATTGGTGCATCATACTTTTAAGAAACAGTACAGAGAAGCAAAGCCATGGAGTACTGTAATGCACTTGGGAATGATGTAATCTAATGTTAATGGAAGCAAATTGGACACAAAGTCTAATGTGTATCAAAAGGGGGTTAAAAATTCTATAGCATAGCATGGTATCAGCACTATATTCTTAACTGAAGGATAAAGAGATTGAGTTTTAAGGTGTAACACGTGATGTTAAAAAAACCCCAAGTTGCACAAAGGTTTTCGTAAATTAATCCTGACATACTCTAGGACATTGATGAAATTAATATACTTTGCCAAGAATGGTCTTGCAAAAGAGCTCCCAGGTGTGTGGACTGTTTTTATAAACTTGTATTATCAATATTCCAGGGATTATTCATTTTGTTGTGTTTGTTTTTGTTTTGTTTCTGTCATAGTGTTCTGTTCACTAATCTATCACTAACAGCTTGCTATCACACAAACCTGTGAAGGTCTTTAGACTGGATAAAATTGGAAGAAAAAATGGAATGCTTATGGGATGAAGCTGACCTATGAGAGACTACTTGATAGATGAATAAACAGACTAATAAACCCTGGGAACCTTTTCATTTGAAATTAATGATTACTGAGAAGGATAAAAAATTATTTGAACTAAAATCAGAGAATAGAAATAAATGGATGAAAACAAGGAGATGGGAGTTGAAAGTAACTCAGGCGAATGTTCCTCAGAGTAAGAGCTATTTGACCGAAGAGCAGCTTTGTTTAGCTAAACGCTGGAATTTGATTTAATAAATGATGCAAAGCGAAATAAAAGCCTGGCAATATGCATTTTCAGTACATGACTACTCAACTGTTCTCTGATTTGCCCTTACATCTTCTTTAGGAATGTAGACCGTAGTTCTATGAAATCAATCTTGTCTTCTACCCTATATCCTTATATCCTATAACCTTGTCTCTAAACTGGAAGGATTTGGGTTTGACAGATAAACCACTCCCTGGATGAGGAGTTGATTGGCAGGTCACACTCAAAGAGTTGTGGTCAATGGTTCAATTATGTTCTCATACAGCAAGTGGTTCCAGGACAATTCCTGTATTTTGTATTCTTTCTTGGATTTTTATGTTGAAAAAGAAAAATCATCCTTACAATTTGGTCTTCTCTTCCTAAATCTAAGTAGCAATGAATAGTAGGTTGTGTTTACCTAGCCATTTGTACAAAGAAACTACTTTTTATCTTAGCCATTAACTTGCTTTCATTTATTTGTGCAGTGCTAGCCTGAGAATTGTGGCTGCTTTGACCTACTGTACAACACAGACTCTAGAATTCTACCTTGTCCATCCTACTTTAAGCTGAAAAAGTTCTGTACCAAAGCTAAGTGCAGTGGGTCCAGCCTTTGAGATCACTTGGTGTAGGTAAAATGTAATGTTGTCAATGTTGCAAATAATGCAAATAATTTTGTTTTACTGTTCCAAACCATTAAGACAGTTTAGAGCAACTGCATATATGGGTAAAGCTCTTTTCCTTATACAGCCATTAGGGATTCATCTTGCTTCTACATCACCCTTTCTTGTTTCAGGGACTGTCCTTTTCATTTAAATACACAGCACATTGACCTCTATGTAATTCCTTTACAAAAACGTGCTAGAATATTTCTGTTTGGGAAATATTTTTAGATAATGTTTTCAATCTCAAGGGTGGCCATGTATGGACTGTAGAGAAACAAGACAGGTTTTTGTTATTCTTTTAATACTGAATCAATTGTGTTCCATCAAATGGTTTTGCTTTTGTTCTGAAGTTCATGTTAGTCTGTTAAAACAAGTCTTTGTTTTACAAAAGCTGAAGAGGAAGCTTAGTGACTTGAATTCTTGGTAATGTGTGCTCTAGACCTTGTCTTTTTTTGGCTGTGATGTGTGATCACATCTTTCTGCCTTCCATTCATCTGCAGTGGAAGCTTATAACTGGCCCATAATAAGATAGTGACAGAACTGTGTCAAACTCTTCAAAGATATATTAATAACATAACACAAATAGCTTCATAGGGAAGAAACAATTTCTCATTGTCTGCTCATAAATTTAAGTTCCCTCAAAATAATGCTAATGGGAAGTAATCAATTAGAAAGAGAATATTGTAATAGGCACTACACCTAAAAAAGAGTCTGAGCCAGCTAATTGGCATTTTTATTTTCTACAAAGACAGCCAGCATTGGAGTAAAAATTCTAGCTTGGTTATATTATCCTCTACCTTTATACAATTCACACAGTGCATGTATGGGTATGCAATGTGACTGTAATAAGACTCCTGATTAACTTATTCTATGGATATATGCTGGGTATTTATGGTATACTTTTCTGCTTATGTTGCTATCTGAATGGAGACCCGGCATAGCTGAATTTCATTTTCTAAATCAAAAACCACCTGTTGTAAGTAGTTGCATCCCCAGCCCCTTTGCCATTGTGGCAATATGTGGAGGAGAAAAAGCTTTGGCTCTGTGTAAGTCCTGCTCAGCAACAACAAAAATGTCTCTAAATTATTAACCCTGTGTTCAGCACAAATCCAAAACACAGCACCATATCAGCCAGTGTGAAGAAAATTACCTCTACTCCAGCTGGATCTAGCACAATGCCTCTACCTGAAAATAGCAGGTCCAGTAAGGGAAGTTCCTGTATTGGCATGGAAATGCTCTTGTATTTCCCTCCACTGAAATTTTGATTCTTTGATTCACATGGATGTGAAATTGGTAAACCTGCTGTGCTGTTCTCCACCAGCTTTGACATGATTGACTATGACTTAATATTCCCAGCTGTGGGCTGTTTTCTTCTCTTGATATAGTTCCCTTCCAAACACTTGTCATTTTTCTCTTTCATTGGATCTTAATTTCGAAATGATTGTCCTTACGTTAACCCTAGGACATGCAGCTAACACTGAAAATGGATATGTTTGTGTTTGTAGCTCCTCACAATTTTTTAGCCTCTGATAAAAATGAAAAGAACATGCCCTTGATCATGCAGACAGATACATTGTGCAGGCAACTGTCTCAGTGCTGTGCTGCTTTTTTCTGCAAAACCTCTAAGACTGAGACCCATCCTGTTGTTTAAAGGATAGGGGGATCATACTCTTTTTTTTTTTTAAGTAAGCAAAATATTACTCTTGAAAATCATTGACAGATTTCCAGTGAAATTTCCTTAATGTGATTTTTTAAAAATAGCTATCTTTTATTATAGTTTTCTTCTTCTACTGTTTTATTTTTGCTGTTGTAGTCCTGTGTGCTTCTTGCCTTGAATACCTAGAAGAAGACAGACCTGAAATAGAAGCTGAGTTATTTTATTTCAGCTGTGTCTTTCCCCACCCCTCACGTTCTGGTTTCATTAAATGAAGTGTTGGGTTTGGGGTTTTTTTTTTGTTTTTTTGTGGGTTTTTTGGTGGGTTTGGGTTTTTTTTTTTTTTTTGTTTTTTTGTTTATTTGATTTTTTGTGGGGTTTTTTGGTGTTGCGTTTTTTTTCTTTTTAACATATGAATAGTTCTGGAAATCAAATTATTTGTCCAAGATTTCCTAGCTACCCTATGATAACAATGACTTAGGCCAGATAGTTGGCTCCTGGCCTAATCTTGGACTAATCACAGCCATTCCTTCTAGCCCACTGGAATGGTTGTGATGTCACCACTGAGAATATTATTTCTATACAAGATTTTATTTCAGCAACCAGCCAACCAAACAAAAAACTTGCAAAGAAATTGCCTTTGNGTTTGGGTTTTTTTTTTTGTTTTGTTTTGTTGTTTATTTGATTTTTTGTGGGGTTTTTTGGTGTTGCGTTTTTTTTCTTTTTAACATATGAATAGTTCTGGAAATCAAATTATTTGTCCAAGATTTCCTAGCTACCCTATGATAACAATGACTTAGGCCAGATAGTTGGCTCCTGGCCTAATCTTGGACTAATCACAGCCATTCCTTCTAGCCCACTGGAATGGTTGTGATGTCACCACTGAGAATATTATTTCTATACAAGATTTTATTTCAGCAACCAGCCAACCAAACAAAAAACTTGCAAAGAAATTGCCTTTGACTTACTTCAGTAGTTTTGATATTGTGTTATTAATTACTCGTTTTATTTTTCCTTCAAGAAGAATACTTTTAGAAATTTAGACTCTCTAGTAAGTTGGTCTAGTCCATGTTTATTGCTCTTCTTTTACTCTTCTGTTATTCAGTATTTTTTTATGGTTGCATAACATTGCATTCTTGGTTGGAGGGAAAAATCTGTTACTACATCTAAATCATCTTTGCCCATGATTCTAGCTTCCCTTTCAGAACTCTATTAATAATTTTTCTTTCCCATATGCACTCTTTCTTTCCCATATGCACATTTTTGCCTGAAGCAAACTATTCTCAGCATTTATTTTTGGTGTATGTCCAACATTGCTGTAATCCAGTTAGAGTTATTTGTGCTGGTACAACATCAACTAAATCTATTTGCTCCATTTTGTCATGCCTACTTGATATTTTTAAAAGAAAATTAGTCGGATTTTTCCACAACAGTATTGGGTCAAAGAGAGTTCACGTCATATAGTGTACAGTGTTCAGTTTTGCTTTGTGCACCAGTTACTATCAAATTAGGATGACAGTTGGGCATGTGGATTTGAGCCATGTGTTAATCCAAGTTCATCCAGAGGTGCGTGCCATCCTCTCTAATACAATGGTTCAATTACAGCGGATGAAATTGCATTATCTTTTGAATCCATCTTACCATGTTGTCTGGCAAGTAGTTGCACATATGCACCCCATATTCAAGTGGTTTTGTCTCACACAGGCAGTGACAACTTTTAAATAAAGTGTTGGCAGCAAAATAATTTATTTGTAGGAAATTTTCCTCTTTACTAATTTTTAAAGTATGAAATACCCAGAACCTGCCCAACACTTCTAGACTATGTTCAGTGGTGTTAAATCATTTTGGAAAAGTTCCCCTTTTTCCCCATTATGATAAGAGGCTATTTCAAATATACTGTTCTAACATGAATGTTACAGTCAAAAGGATTCTATTGTAATCCTGCATTGTTCTGGTTGGGGTGCACTACAGTTGCTAAAAGGTCATCTACTACTTTAAAATATAGGGCTAGGGAGGTTTGTGATAGACATTTTAATGCTCTGGTACAGCTGGCTTTACCCAAAATTTTGTGCATAGATGGTCTACAGGCTATGTCTGATCATGGAAGGTTTTGATTCTTTACACCCCCCAGTCCAACTGTAGCCCTGAATTTTACATACATTGTATTTTATTTTGAGTAGCTTTTAAAATTTTGTTTGTTTCGTTTGGTTTTTTTGGTTACTTCTGCAATTATCCAGATTTCTCCAAATAACTTTGAAAGATATATTAAGCATTTTGGTTTTTTTGTTTTTTTTTTAAGATTCTGAGTGGCATTTGAGACAGCTAGAATAGCATTGGGATTGTCTGGGGTGAACTAGGTAGCTTGCTGTGTGACAAAAAGGCTGGTGGTTTTAAGGCAATGGACACTGCTAATATAGGTCTACAATGATGGAAATGAAAACTGAATTTGGCTTTATTAGTGTTTTGTTTTCTTATATATATGGTATATAAATATGCTACAATTTTATAGATATGATTTATCTATTGCTATCTATTTCTTTAATCGAGGTAGTCCTGCTGGAAGTGATGCAGTAATGACTTGAATTATCTTCTGGTAGACAAGTTTTTAGGTGCTCAGGGTTGAATTTCCCTTGAGCACTAGAGGAAAGCAGCTTTCTGGACAGCTTGCACACCTTCACTTATGCTTGAGTAAAACTGCAAAAGATTGATTCAGTCTTATGTAACTTTACATTTACTTTATGTGTAGCAATGATTACCTTGTAGACTCTCTTAGCTCAGAGTTTTAAGTGCTGGCTTCCACATCTGTGCTTGCAAATCAGAAGTGCATTAATATTTCTTTTTCAAACATGGAGTGACCTTAATTCCATGCCAAGTTCTGTGAGTTCTTGCAGTTGGGTTTCTGTTATATGAGAGTATATGGTATATGATTTTGGCTGTTCAGTGAAGCTCTGAATACACCTTGCATTATCACATCAGTTTAGTACAACTGGGACAAGCAACTTGAATGGAAATACAGTTAAAACTGATGTGAGTTTTATGCAGCAATTTGAACTACAGTATTGTCAAAATATTTTTCTCCACATTGCCATATTTCTTTTTTTTTTAATCAAGACTTACTGCCAAGGTTTATTGATATGCATTTTAGCAATGTCTAAGTTTTGAGGAATTTTAGGTTAACTGTGTAGGAGGAATTAAATAACTGAATCAAGTTTTTCTTGCATCAAAACATTTTTGAAAATTCATTTATCTCACTGAAAAGCATATTTTCAGGTAGTCACAGTTCTCTTTGTCTTTGAACTCTTTAAAAATAATTTGGTTTAGACTTTGTAATAGTAAAAGTACATATATTACAAATTCTTTTTCTTTTTTGTGTATACTTAAATCCTAATTGAACACCAACTGTCACAAAAGTATTGTTACACATTCCTGTATTTGTTTTTAGAAATCAAATAGTTATTTTCTATGGTTAAATGCACCTGAAATATGCTTAAGTTAAAAGAAGATCTAAAAAAAGTATACACATATACAAGTCCATGAGCCAATGATTGTCTTATAGGCCTAAGGACTTAGGTACCTGAGACTGGAGAATACCCCTGAAGATCTCAAGGTGCTTGGAACAATCAAACCAGATTTATTCACTTTACACTTCTGAACTTCTATAAGAAGAAATAAAAGAAAATACTTGCAAAGAAAAAATTCAGGATAATTTAAGGAAAAGAGATTGTGGTAGTAAAAAAAAGCTAGGAGGTGATTTGCAGAAAAGTCTGTAAAGAAGGTTATTGGCAAGCACTGAAGAATTTTTAAGGGGTGAGAAACAGAGAAGATCATAAATCGAAATCTTGAGGACCTTACAAATAAAAAAATATATCGACATTTACATATATATATATGGTGCTGGAGAGTTCTTAATTTGTGGCATAGGTCCTTTTGGCTTTATTTTTAAATTCAGCCTCTTGCTCTCTCCACTGTGTTTGTGCACATTAGCCCGTGCACATTAGCACATACCGACGTTCATGCTGTGGTTTAGCATTTAGGGCAGATAACATTCTTCCCGGACTTGTCATTTGCATCTTCTGATGCAATTTTGTTGACAAGGTCTTTTCAGGCATGCAGGGAAGAGAACACTCCCGCGTCTCTTTGGATCATTGGTAAAGGAGTATCTTTTTCCGTACTTTGTCTAGATGCTATTTCTACAAGAAAGCACTTCGCCTGTAAAGCTTGTACATATAAATGTGCTTCAGCAGGGTGCCTGTGACTTGTGTCAGGGTCAGCTAGAAAATGACTAAATCTTCCTGAAAATTGCAAGAGTG
>VZRX01024088.1:39261-77765 GCA_013398075.1 Notiomystis cincta | reverse complement strand
TGCAGTTACAACGTCCTTGTGAGAGGAGTGCCTGGATATAATAAAAAGTTCTCCACCCAGTGGGTAATTGGGCACTGGGTTGGAGTCCCCAGTGAAGTGGTCACAGCATCAAGCCTGACAGTTTGAGAAGTGTTTGGACAATGCTCTCAGGAACATGATGAGATTCCTGGGCCTGTCCAATGCGGGGCCAGAAGATGGATTTTGATGATCCTCGTGGGTTCCTTCCAGCTCAGGATATGATGAATACTATGGTTCTATGTTTCTGTGAACAGGAGGGCTGCTCAGCCATCACCATACAGGCACACCTGGATCTCAGAAATGAAGGATGAAAGCTGTTGCACACCATGTTGCTAGACCATCTCTCTTATTACCCAAACAAACATTTTCCTCGTAACATTGAAGCCTGAGGTTAAGAAAAACGGGTTTAAGAAGGAGGGGTGTGCCAGAAGGAGGAAAAAGCAGCACAGCACCCAAGTAAACCATACCTTGAAAGGAAGATATGAGTAACTGAAATATGGTGAGCAGGGATTTGATGCCATGAATGGCATGGCCTGCAGATGGTGAGGTGGAGAGATGACTAACAATTAGGTGGGCTTTGGTAGGTGGATCCTACAGTAGCTGACATTAGAAATGAGCAAGGATTTAGTGGGAGAGACTGAGAAGAAAGATTGTATTTTAGAAGTCTACAGAGGAAGAAATAAAAATACTTAGGAAAAACATGTCTTAGAAAAAACAATTATGATAGTAAAAGAAAATAAATCAGAAAAACAAAAGCTAGTATTTCAGCTAACTTCATCAGACAAGAGGCTTATAGTATTAAATTAAATCAATCAATGCCTTGTGTTGCAAGCAGGGCTAATTTGAACAGGTCAAGGTCTTAGCACAAGAAAAATACACTTTTCTTAGGGGAACAAGGTACCAGTATCACTTATAACTCCTGAATTTCTGCTCTTCAGTCCTCATTTGCACCCATATTATGCTGTCTGTAGATCCAGGTAAATGATGTGGTCAAGCTGTGGTTCTTGTCAGTCCTGACACTCCAGAGGGTGTTGGAAATCTCAACCAGGCTGGAATTTCTTCTTCCTTTTTCACTCTTTTTCCTGATCCAAAAATGGTTGCCCTCTTTTCAGCTGCTTTTTACACATATCATGACTTTTTATGTTCCTCTGTTATGGGTTAATGTCAAATGAGAAAAAAAATTGAGTGGGAAACTACACTTGCCACTAGTAATTTTGATTTTCCTAAATCCGTGACATTTAGTTACAGAGCATTCTGTACCAAGTCAGACCACCTTGGTACAGTTGTGGTGTGCTTAAATAATGCACAGAGTAACACAGGGATAAGAAAACCATGCCCCATGGCAGAGCAGACAACATCTAACCCTTGACAAACATTCCTCTGGTGTGCCCACATGCGAGGGCATCCAGTGTGTCAGGGTTCACACTTCCTCACAACATCTGTTTAATGACTGCCCCAATTACAGCACATAATGATGGCAACATTATGAAAAGCTTTTAAAACCTAACCTGTATTTCTGTCCCTGAAATTAAACAAATTATTCTTAGTTCTGCTTTGCTTGGCTACAAAGTACAATTGATGATCATCCTCTTCAATCCTTTCTATATTTCTGAAGATTCACCAAGTCCTGTTCAACCACTCCTTTTTCTAGATCAAATCAAGCTTTTCTTCAGAACTCACATTTTCTTTAAGTCTTTTAGCATTTTCCTATTGCCTCTCTCTAATTTGTCTGTATCTTCTTAGACCCTGGTATACAACTTCAAGAGTTATTCTAAAACAGCCTTACCAACCTCAGAATAATTGTCTTTTCTGTCTCACAGACTATGCTATTAATAAATTCAAAGACAAAATCTGGCTTTTTCACAACAATATATTCTAAAGAACCTAATCCAAGGCCCTGACATCTCTTCATCCTTTTCCACAGCACTTTGTGATGACGTCTTATTCTCTTGTTGTAGTTGAGCATTTGATTTTTATTTCATTACTGAATTTCAGCTTTCTGATTCAGCCTACTTTTCCAGTTCATTAAGAACAACTTGATGCATATCAGAAAGAAACAAAGATATTGACATAACAGCGGTTTGGTTTGGTTTATATCTTTTTACCAAAATATAAATCTGTTCTTGAATGACAAATTCCTTACCTAAGTTAGGGAAGCAAGCACCAGAAACAATGAGATAATTTAAGAATTTTTTTAAAGGTAAACACTTTTATCATCTTTACCTACTACATCTTATTTCAGAGAAAGTTCAAAGGTTTGTGCTTTCATCTGAAAAAAATAGTTACAAACAAATTAAAACAGGTGTTCACAGAAGAATATGTTGACCAACCTTAATATCATTTAACAGCCTGCTCTCATAGCAGGTTAAAACATCAAAACAAAACATGTTTCCTCCAGATCATTAATTTCATTACATCATTTAACAATGGTTATTATTTTCTGCAGTACTGCACTGTTGTGAGATGTGAGATGGTTGTCTTAGCAACTGAAATCTCTCTTAACTCAAGCTCCTATTCCTTAATAGTGAAGTCATCGTCTGACCCCAAGTCTTATCAAATCAAAGTACAGTGATATTATAAAATAGTATGGGGAAGTTTTCCTGCATTATTCCAAAATGTCTGAAGTTCAGAAATGGGGCTTCTTAACTATTCCAGCATGAAGTTCATTCTCCTTCCTTTTTTTAATGATTTGCAGCTGCCTGAAGGACCTTTTGCTGAATCAGCCAAAGCTGGCACAGCATGTAGTGTTTAATATCAAAACTCCATCTCCATTTACCAGGACACCAGAATTGCCAATCCATAGCAAATGAATAACTCCACTACATATTAACTTGCATACTTGCTTTCCCTGCATATTCTAAACAAACAATTTTTTGGCAGCAACATGAAAGGAGTCAGGCAGATATACGTGAAAATTGAAGAACATACACTGAGGCTTCAGTGTGAATGGCAAGTGTTTGTTCTACATTTCCAATTTAGAGAATAAAAAGGAACAGGGACATGTGGTGCCCCACATGTGACCACTCCAAATTAACCAGTACACATCAAATCTTATCCTTAATATCAAGTACTTGCAACGAGCAATTTATACCTTGAAAACTATCTCAGGAGCAGGGTAAGTAACCATAAACAGTGAAACATAAATAAAAGAATGGCATCCTTTATAAACAATCAAATAAAAAAAGAAATTCCAAAAATCTGCTTGCCTAGTCTTCTTTCATCACCCTTTCCTCTCTGAGAAGGCCTGACTCATTTTCCTTAGCAATATGTCCCTTTCAGTAAATATCTATAAATAGTGAAGATGACAAAAATCTCAAAAAAAATACTTGGTTTATAAACTGGTTCACATCTCTTGACTTTAGAGACTAAATTTCTGCATAGAGGGAATAAAAGTACATGCAGATACTGCCAGCAAGTCATTGTAATGCCTGCTTGGGGAATAAGAGATGAGTTATACCTTCATCAAGTTTTGCAGGAAGAGGCCAATTTGCAGCTTTTGTGCTGACTGGAAGCTTGAAACTGCTGGGGCTAAGTTAATGTCCTGTGCCTACGTGGTGACTCTTGCCTAAGTAGTACCACAATGACACAGCTTCTGATTTTGACTCAGGGCATGGAATGATTGACCCCTTTTCTGCTTCCAGAATACCATGTAGACTTGTATATACACCTTCAGAAATGAATCAGTGACAATGTTCATACGTCTTATTTTATATGCAATTATATTTTATAAAAATATGCTACAGGTGTAGTTGGATCCCCAGTAAAAAATCAAGCCAACATGTGTCTGGGGACTGTTTCAGGAGTTAAATAACCTCTTAGGGTTTGTTTTCCCTCATTTTCAAAGGATGACCTACAGATAGCATTTTCCTATCTACAATCAATTATTGTCACTCTGCAAGACTGCTGACCCTGTCTGAATACCTTCTCCAGCACCTTCTTATTTGCATAGCAGGAGGGCCATCAGAGGGGACATGGGCTGTGTGGGAGACCCCTAACTGTACTTCTGAGCACTCAGGAAAGCCACACACCCTCAGTGCAAAGATGATACAAGCGTGCCAGGAATTAAGATATTCCACTTGTTGAATCCCTAGAGAATCATGGAACAAGTTATGTTGCATAAGACCTCTGGAGGTCTTCAGTGCAACACCCTGATTTTGAAAATCTCCATGGTTACGTTGTGCTCATCAGTCTGGTCCCTGTCCAAGGGCAATCCTGATTTCATGTGAATTTTTTTACTGTTCAAGCAAGTTGCTGCAACTTGTTCCCATGGTTCCTTGTCCCTTCGCTCTGCCCCTTTGAGCTGAGTCTGTCTCTTTCTTCTCTCTAACCTTCCAATGGGCAATTCAGCATGGGAATAAGAATCACAGAATCATAGAATTGTTTAGGCTGAAAAATATTTTTAAAATCATCAAATCCAACTGTTCACCTGATACTGCCAAGACCACCATTAAACCATGTCCCTCAGTGCTATATCTAAACTTCTTTTAAATACCTCCAGGGACAGTGACTCAACTCCTTCCTAGGCAGCCTGTTCCAATGATTGGCAGCCCTTCTGTGAAAATATATTTTTCCTAATATGCAACCTAAACCTCCCCTGATGCAGCTGGAGGCTGTTTCCTCTCATCCTGTCACTTGTTGCCTGGGAAAAGAGATCAACTCCCACCTGTCTACAATCTCCTCTCAGGTGGTTGTAGAGGACAACTAGGTCACCTTGGAGACTTCTTTTCTCCAGACTAAACACTCCAATTTCTCTCAGCCACTCCTCATCGGGTTTGTGCTCTGGATCCTTTGTCAGCTCCATTGCCCTTCTCTGGACATGCTCCAGCTCTTCAAAGTCCTTCCTGTAATGAGGGGCCCAAAACTGGAGTCAAGGTGTGACCTCACCAGAGCTGAGTACAGTGTCCTGGTCCTGCTGGCCACACTATAGCTAAACTCCTGGATCATGTTCAGATGGCTGTGAACCAATACCCCCAAAATTAGACTCCCTCTTAATATTTCACTTCTGGGCTAAACAAATCCATCTTCTCCTAATAGACACCTTGTTCTCTGCCAAACTCCTCAACCTAATCCCCGACTTCTGCTGGAGCCACTCCAGTTTCTCAGTATTTCATTTGCCCTGAAGAGCCCCTGAAAATTTTACATAATATTCCAGATGAGGCCTCAAATCTGCTGAACAGAGGGAATAAATACTTTCCTCTATATGCTGACTACAATTTTCATAATGTAATAAAATATGTGGTTATCCCTAAATTCTACAAGGGAACAGTTCTGGTTCTTGTTTATCTTGCTTTCCATCGTCAGGTCCTTTTTTGCAAAAGTCCTCCCTATTCATTAGAACCCAGCCTAGGTCGTTGCTTGTGGTTATTCTGTTACAGACAGGAATTCACAATTCCCTTTGCTGAACTTCTTGAGGGTCTGTCAGTACATTTCTCCAGATTACAAAGTTCTTGTAATGGGAACTGTACCTCCAGTGTATCAATAATGTGCTTTCATCACAAATTTGCCACCCAAAGGACATAAAGTACATAAAGTACATTTTGTCCATCATCCACGTCATTGAAGAAAACATTGGCTCTGGCACTGACTGCAAAGGAACACCACTCTCTCAGAACCTTAACCTGTAGGCTCCCACAGAGTGCATCTGCAAATGGATCTGCAGAGTCATTTCCCTTCACCTCCACCAGGACAGGCAGATAGATATAAAGACACTGAAGATATTGTCAGCTCTTTCCAGGTCAGTGAAGGCAATCTGCATGTTTCGGTTATATGGGATATGACAGAGGCTGTTTGTGTGAGAACCAAAGGCTGTTAGTGGCAGGATCTGGCTTTAGCATTGTACTATTTCTTAGGGTTAACATCTCTCCTCAAGTGACACCTTTATCCTGGGCTGATTCACACTGTTCTCCATGACTGTTTTAGAGCAGACTGTGGTCTCACATTAACTCATGTAGTTACCCAGTCACCATCTCCCCAGTCGTGGGTCTCTCCAGTGCAGGTCTCCTCTTCATGAGCAAGTCCAGCCTGAGGTCACTACCAGGTTGCTTGTGAACACAGCACTGCTGCCCACAAACACTCACAGACAACTGGAATCCTCTAGGAAAGATAGCATACATTCTGTTCTTTCCCAGCTGGTGGTTTCAACCACTTGTCCTGGTTTGAAAGTAAATCAGTGGGAGAAGGGAACCCCAGACAAATACCTTGAGAGAGATTTCAGGTTGGAGTTAGAATTTAATGGAAAGATTACAATAAATGCAATGATACAGGACAATTAGCTTAAACCCACAAAGTCAAAGTACAACCTGGCACCCTGTTGGTGAGGGTGGTGGTTGCAGTCTGTTTAAGTGGTGGTTGCAGTCCTGTTGAAGTGATGGTTTTAATCTTGTCAAAAGTGGTGGTCCTGTGGAAAGTCTGGTTCTCTTGTGGAAGTTCAGGTCCTCCTCTGGATCTGTCCAGTGGTGGTGGTGTCCCAAGTCCCCAGATTGTATACAGTCAGATCCAGGCAGGAAGGTTCAGTTCCTCCTCCAGGGAGGGAGTTTCACAATGGAATGATGTGATAATATGAGTCATAGGATATTTTGGGGAGTCCTTGATGACCTAGGTCACTACAGCTTCCCACTGGGGCCATTGAGCCATTATGGCCCATTGGCAGAGATGACCCCCCCCTAGGCTGGGTGTAGTTATCATGTCTGGGTCAATGTGTGAAGACAAAGAAACACTGCCCTTCATGCAGGGCTTCCCTCTTTCCTGTATCCAACACCCAGATTGCAGCCTGGGTGTGCACTGGGCAAGTGCTGCAAGAGACCCACCACTCACAGTTCACCAGGAATAATGAGGGTGGGAAAAAAATACATAGCTTGGTCACACTCCACATTGTAACCCAGGACAGGCCTTCAGTCTGTGCTCTGGCACTTAGACCCAGACAAATGCACACTGAAAAGAGTGTGAGGTGGTAAAAACAAACAGGAAAAGGCTGTTCAGTACCAAGGCAGGACAGGCTGTGGTGGCCAGGTGCAGAATTCAGCCACACAAGGTCTGTGGCCAGTAACCTGTTGTACATTCTCTGTTACTCTTCCCAGAGCACCCATTCACCACACCTGTTCCTCCAGCATCCACCATAATGGATCCACACTTCCTGCTTTGGCCTTTCCCTTGAACACATCATGGTAAGTAACACACATTCCCACTATCATCTTGAAAAAACCTCTTACACAATCCTACAACACTCAAAATATCCCATGCAAAGTTTTCTCTCTTCCTTGAGACCCACAGTAGGCTCATTTTTTCCCTTCCTATTTCTCCTGTCTAACTTTCTCCAAGGAGTGTTTCCTGCCTGCCAACTAGTGAGCTGCTATCTGAACTTCAGTGCTGTCTGTTACCTCCTGCTTGTTAGGGTTTCTGTGTCTAAGTGTGGGTGATTATTTTTCCCACTACTTGCCTTTGATTTTATGCTGAATACCAACTATCATGATATGCTTATATAGCCTTCCACATATCCTTCCACCAGCATTTTTTAAATGACACTACATTAGGTCAGGCTACGTAAAGGAAGAGGAAAAGGAAAAAAAAAACAGGGAGGAAACAGTTCACAGATGTCAGATATCTACACAGAGCAATGTATGATGGCTTTTACACCTGAAAGTGTCTTTACAGGGCTGCAACACTTCTTTGGAGCATGCAGGCAACACCTAAGGAAAGTAATTCAGAAAATGCTCTCAAGCATAGACAACAGGGTCTTACTAGAGTTTATCTTATTTTTACACACCCTTTCTCTAAACCAAGACATCACAGGGCTGTAACCTAAAACCATCAACAGTCTCAGAGCTGGCATCCTACTGAGCCAGCCCTTTTGTTATATTTCCAGCTTGGATGGCAATGGGAAGGAGTACTGAGTGTTCAGTGAGGTTCAGGATCATTCAAGGAGAGGGATGGGCACATGTCTGGATGCAAGAAAAGCATGTCCCTGTCTCAGCAAGCAGATCCAATGGGAGTAAAACAGATAGTCTTCTCAGCTCTTGCACAGCACTTAGGGTGCTTTGATGGAGCAGGTACTTGGTGTTTATGTTTTGATGCCCCTTCACACAGCACAAATGTGCAGCTGGAGACAGGGAAGAGCAGGAACCCAGGTAGCCCAAGTATATTTCAGGAAAAGTGTATTTGAGGCACACGTGGACCAGAAACCCCACTGCTTTGAAGAGATACTGACATGTCTCCTTGCAAAAGGAGACTGACTTGTTTAAGGGAAAGTGAGAAACCTCTTGGTGCATGAAAAGAAAATGAAGATCTAGAAACACATCTTGCTACTTTGGAAAAAAAAATTAACAATTTGTTGCCCAAAGTGTCCTATTTATCATAATGAAGATTACGATACAGTGAAAAGTTGTTGACACTTTAATGCAGACCAAGTTGGAAAAAAAGAGCAAAGAAACATGAGAGAACTTTCACAGATTCTTCTTACACTATAGCCACTTGTTTCAAAGTATAACTTTCATGGAAGCATCATTAAATATTCTTCCTGGCAACTGCTATTCAGAGATAGCTGACAAATTCCATCATCCTTCCAAAAGAAATACAGCTCAAACAGGAACTTAATTCATGTCTGCATTATTTCTTCAGTCCTTTTCAGTGTTATTGACTACATCTGCCTTAAGATAGAGGAAACTTATCAATGCCTTTCTCACAAAAAGAATTAAAAGGGCAAACATTTCTTTCACCTTCATCAGCATTTTAGCCATTCTGAAGTAGCATAATACACCATCACATCATTCAGGACAAGATAGATATGGTATCAAAGCAAGCACAAACTCCTCAAAGGAGGCATTGAAGCAGTTTTCCTGGTTAGTTATGACATGACTTTTATCCCAGAGTAAAAGTGCAGACACTTCACAATAAAGCTGGAAGCACAAAACATCTGTAAGACCATCTAAAGACAAATCTCCTTGAAAATCACACTGCAGAGATTAAAACTCCCATCACAAATGCAACTCTATATTTATCTTGTCAGAATAAGCTGGAATATAACTCAGTCTTATGAAGCATGATGCAGACAGAAGCCACTTAACCCTCACAGATTCCTCCTGCATGGCACGTCCACATTTGTGCCGTTCATAGAAGAGGAAACGAAGCACAAAAGTGTTTGTTGACTAAAGACCTCACAGAGAAAGAATGATGATGCTTTTCTCAAGTTATCTCTGCACAGTGGCAGCTAACATCAACAGGCTTGTACTGTCTATTGCTAAACATGGAACTCTGTGAAGCTTTGCAGTGCTTTGGAGAGGTGTGATGGCTGTGATGTGAAAATGGTTTAAAAGGAATGCTGTTTTTTTTACCCATGAGCAGTTTCAGGCAACAGAATCCACAGAGAAATTATCTACAGCACTGCAACAGCTCAAGTTTCCCACTTAGGATGAAGGTGAGAAGCATTCAATGGCTATTTTTCTCTATAAACTAATTTTGTGCTAAACTAGAAGAGCTCAAGAGAAATGAAAAAGAAGGGAGCAGAAAACCAGTGAGAGAGCCTTAGAGAGGGCTGGTGAGCACCTCTGCCCATATGCATATACTTAGTGGTTATACAAACATTTGCTTCAGCAAGGAAAAGGTACAGTCATTCCACTGTGAAAAGCATTATCAGAGGTCATTATTTGATAGGATGGGAGAGGCACCTAGCACATTTTCTCACAGCCCCAAAGGAAATCATCAGCCTGAAATGTGGACCACCTTTAAAGCCAGCTGACACAACTATGGGACAAGCAGGCTGTGGCAGGGGCATTTGGCCAAAAGTAAGTCATAACTTGACCACAGTCTGTTTTCTTCAGAAAACAGCACTCGCTGTTATGCCCAAGAATGGTAGACCAAGCCCTGGTATAACAGCTAAGACAGCAAGGCTGTCAGAAGATAGGTACACGGGGCGTTATTAGTCCAACCTCTTTGGAAACTAAAGTTTTTTATAACACTAAATGTATTGGATATACCAAACACCACAATCAGCATCCAGGAAAGCGTGTGCCACATTCTCCTCATTCTGAGCTTTTGCATCTGTTGTTGCATCACTGATGCTCCTATGACTATTGTTTCCCTGACAGCCTACAACCGTACCTGGAAGTAGGATAAGAACAGACAAAATGGGAAGAAACTTTCCTTTTCATCTTGCACAACAAATCTGGATGCTCTCCAGATCATACAGCTATGCTATAATCTTCCAAATGGATGAAATTTTCATCCTTGTTCTCCGCCATGGAATCAATCTCCAAAGGTTACTGCTGCCTAGAAAGCACACTCTCTCCTCAGGTGGCAGGAAACCCTTCTCTCCCACTGCACTCTCTTACATACCTTTGTAAGCAGCCTAAGAGATCAGCACAGAGCCACAGTAGGAAACATAAATTCTACCCTGACACACAGAAACAGATAAAATATTTGTGCCCCAGTCCTCATAGCATTTGGGTAGTGCAGACAGCTGTATGACATAGAGCCTATCTCACCTTTAGATCACCTGCTGGGATTGGCAGCCTGTGCCATGGCCACCCCAGTGCCACAGCCAACAGAGGCACTGCTCTCACTGCAACACGACAAGCTGGACTTCCAGTACAGCCTCCAGCCTGGACAGAGAAACCACCAAACACAGACAAACTACCTGGTTCCACCAGGAACTCCTCAATGGATTCTTCAGCAGTACAAGGCACACAAATTCAGGGATGCTTGTTTGCAGCCACTTCTTCCCCCATTTTCTTGATGTAACCTCAAACAACTGTCCTTGACCTGAGAAAGGTAGGTGGTGAACACAATGGCAGTGCAAAGTTTTCATCTGCTTTTACCACCCAGGTTTGTGAGAGTTATGCTTCTTTCCACCAAAGCAATGAGAAGGTAAAGAGAGGAAGGGTACTGGTGAGGAAGATGGGGCTGGGGACAGGAAAAGAAGGGGAGGAGAGGATTCTAGTGAGGGGAGTTTATTCAGCACTGAAAAGCTAGATGAAGTCCTTCCAGAAGTATGATTTAAAGTATCATTCATTAGAAAGCGTAATATCTGAACACTTACTACATAATTTGTCCCTCTGGTGCAGCAATTCACTAACAGCACTCAGATAAAGGAAAAATATTTCTAAACTTGAAATTAGTACCAACAATAAAAAATCCCAACCCTGCTGCTGAAACTGGACACTGAAAAAAGGTAATCCTGCCATCTTGCCTCCTAAATCTGCTCAACTTCTACAACTACAGTGTAAGCCATACACTGGCAGCAGACACAGACTGGCAGTAGAAGAGCAGGCTGCCAGCCTAGCAAGGGAAGGCAACAGCCATTAGCCACAGCCCTCTGGCTGAGAAAGGGTACTTGCCTTCTCTGCTTTACAGCTGTGGGATGCCTTGGGTTTCCAGCAGGTGAGTCATCCTGCCTGTGGAAAAGAGTTCCACAGTCAGGCTGGAAGAGCCAAAGCAAAACCACTGCCTCAATGACCATTCCTGGGATCCTTTCACATTACCAGGAGAAAGCAGGATCTTTTAAGAGGAAGCAAAAGTTTCCACGAAGCTCATGGCCTTAAATACTTAGTGCAGCTGAGCTTGCACTTTGATGAAGGATGGGTTTTAGCACATGAAGCACTCTTAGTTCACTCATGAGCAACTTGTCATCAGTGAATACACAATGCTCTGTCTCCTGAAAATTGATTGCTGGATGTGAGACACAGAGGAGAGGGAATTCCAGACACTTCAGAAACATCAGTGTACGATCATATTGCTAGGTCAGCAGACTCAGCTTTGTCCTTCAGAGGTCTGCATAACCATGACAGATCCTTCCAAGAGCCAGTGGCACACATTCTCCTGGCCTTCTGGCAGACCTGCCTTCAATCTCCAGGGCTCACTGAACTTCGTGTTGGGTGCTCATGTCCTGTGTGAATGTGGCATTCAGTATTGGGATGAGCAGTGTAAGGCATGTCGGTTGCCACCCTGGGCTCTTCAGAGTGACTGGCAGACTTTTCCTCGAGAAAAGTATTCCAGAGAGGGGCAGTTGCTTTTCATGCCTTTCAGGACTTGCTAAACATTTTTATGCAGTTGTTCAGCTGGAGGAGAGACTGTAGCTATTCAGTTAGAATGATGACAGCCTCCTTAAAAACTTTGCTCTCAAAACTTACTTTCACCCCTCCAACTGTAATTATATGTAAAAGATGGTGAGCCTTTATGTCTTATATACATAGTTGATGGTATTTCTTTCCCATCTTGTTTCCTTAGCAGAGAAAAACAGAGAGAAGGAGAAAAGGAAATTCTCTCAAGATACCTGATGCTCCCAGCACCTGGAAGACAGTAAAGGACATGTTTCAGCAGAGTAACACCAATTTGAGGGCTGCCCTGCAGCACAGTCTAGAAAAGTAGGGGAAAAGTGGGGGAACACCTTTATGGCTCTAAATGCAGTGATTCTCCTTGCCAGAAAGCTCTGCTGTTGGGTGTGGTTGACCTATCCAACACACTCTGACCAGATTTTACTGTACATGGCTGAAACATATGTAAGATGGTTGCTGATGGTGAGAAATGTCTTCTGAACTGCAGAACTACGTATGCAAACATGGTGGCTTCTGAGTAATTTTTGCCAGGAGTTCCTAAAAGAAACTCAGAGTGCAGCTGATAACTCAAAACTTTCTTCTTTGGGACAAAAAAGTGCCTTCCCCCACTGTCAGCAATACACACACACGAAGACATCATATTACCAGTGCATTTTTCACATGAAAGGAGAGCTGAGACTGTTTACTGTAGTGAATCACTCAACATCTTACTCATTAGCAAACATATTCTCTCCAACTGTCTTTTTGTTTTGCAATATTGCACACATCTCCAGCCACTCCTTATTTTCTTCACTTCTAAATAAACAATAGCTTTTGTAGACAGGAAGATAATAACAGTAGTTAGGTGATTAGCTTTACTTATACAGAAGCTATATTCTTACTTTATGTAAAAGTAGAGGCCATTGTTCTCAAAGTCTGTTTCAAGTCTATTTCAAATCCCCACATACTTCAGTTATAGTTTACCACATTCATACAGTCATTACTTCTCAGAGGCATTTTTGAAAGCTAATCCTTTAACCTGTATCTCTTTTGAGCAAAAGCAAATGTCTGTTGTTTCCTTGTATTTGTTTTCAATTATGTATGAAGAGAACACACATGGAAACATTTACCAGCCTGTATCCACAGTTGCTTGGATTCTAACAGTTACACTCTGTTTACCATCAGCAAATGAAGATTTTATCAAATAAGCCCTGCATCCTCCCTCTGCCAACCCCACTGCCCACAGAAGACGCAGCTGGATCAATAAGGAGAGAAAAAAAAGATTCACAAGTCACTCCACAGTGTGTCCATACTATCTGTGAGAAGGTAGAGCATAAAAAACTAGATCTTTTGGTCAAAAAAACTGGACAACTTGACCCTGGGTACAGCAAATCCTCATTTTATGTTTCAGCATTCCTCCTGCTGAAATCTAAAAATGGAAATCATTTTGCCAGAAATGCTGCTGGCCTAGAAAGGTCATTGTGCATTCTCAGTTACTTTTAATTGGCTGGGTGACCTGAATTTGGCAGGATGCAATTAAACAACCCTACATGGCTAGTATGGGGCGCTCCAGCAGCCATACCATGATCATCAACAGCTCCTTCAATCTCGCTGGTAATGAATATGGCAGAAGGTCGGTGTGCTCTCTCTTTCTGTGTCAGGTTTTAGTGCTCCTTCCCTTAGCAAGGAGTGAAGCAACAGGGCTTTGGATCAGTGCATGGTGTAACGTGACATATGTGACAGCAACACTGGGTCTGCACGCGGCAGAAAGCGCTCAGGGCTCTGGAGCTGCAGAGATAGGCAACAGAGCTGAGCAGGATTCTTTCTTGCTGACGTTACAGGAGGCTGGAAGCAGTCCCAGCATTCTCTACAGCTGTGGAGGAATTGATGATGAAGCAAATTACATGCACAGAGCATTGTCAAGAGCAGTGCATACTCCTGCTCAAACGATTCTTAACAACCTCACCAGGAAAAGTGCGGCAGATTAACCGGCTGTGGGCAGCATGTGATGTCTGCAAGTTCATAACCCCATCCAATTAAAAACAGCACTTCTGCAGAAAGTTTCCAAAGGCAGGCCTCCTCAGTGAAGCTGATTTCCAGCCTCCTACCCTGGCCGTTTATTTCAGGGATCTTCTAACAAGCACGGGAGTATTATTTCTGCAGTTCCGGAAAGCGTATTTTGCCATCGCACTGGAGTCGGAGAAGGGCGATCTCTGCTGAGTCTTCAAAAGGAGTCACATAGACAAATCACAAAAGTTTGTTTGGGAGGTGATGGAGAAGCAGGCTAGCAGCAGAAAGCAACTGTGAGGTCAGGGCAGCTTTTTTAGACCAGATTGCTGTCAAACCTGTCAAAATACTGCTCATACTTTTATGATATGAAATACTGGAGCTATGCCTTAATTGCAATATGGGCACTCTTTCAAATTGGATTTTTTGTCCAATTAAACTGAAGAGTGAGATGAACACACTAAATTTGCATGTAGGTGAAAATTCAACTGTTCTGACACTTTGTATGACAGGTCTAGCCCACACGACCCAGACAGGGTCAGAAAACTACCCTACCTTTCCCCTACCTTCTTGGATATTCAAGCCCACAAGCAGACTCTGTGGTACTGCCATAGTGACAAGCTCCCACAGCATGACAGAAAAGTGTTGCTCCTCTGTCAGGTTTGGTTTCAGCTTGCCAAGGACAGATACTGCTGGGCTGCACTATTTTTTGGTAGTTACCCATTTTTGGAGGACAAAAACCTGACCTGTTCTGCACATCTACACATCTGCACACCAGTTAGAGGAAGGTGAGGGCATCTCTCCTTCACTGCAGGTTACCTGCCCCACCCTCCCAGTGCCTGGAAACAGTTATTCACTGACCTCTTAAGAAATGTGCAATGGAAAGATATTTTATTTCTTTCCCTTTCTCTCTCTGTCAGAAAAGCTGTTCTTTCAAGATTTTCTGATTACAGACTTTCTCACCTTTAATTGCTCTTTCTTCCTCCTGTGGACTCTCCAGTTTGTTTCTAATTTCCTAAAAGGAGACCTCATCAGTGCTGAGTACAGGACAATAATTGCCTTCTCTGCTGCAGAGAACTGATCTGCTGTTAACTGCTTTAAGTTAAGTACTGCTGGCATACTAGGAGGAGTAATGCTGTGCTTTGCCACCAGCTTCATTCTCATCAATTGTGAGCCCACAGAGATGGAGTCAGAGGAGAAACATAACAGACAATAAAAAGAGTAGCTGTAGAGAATGGGTGAAGAGCTCTGGGAGGTGATTAAAAGGGACTGACTGTATCAAAATGGGAGACAGACAAGTCCAGCTCCTAAAAAGGTGTGCCTGCCAAAATAAAGGGCAGTGAGAAGCTGAGAAGCTTGGTGCACCAGAGAGGCAGAAAGGAAAAGACAGATAAAACCACACTCTCCTGTTTCAAGCAGCTCTTCATTTATCAGGATGTCACACCTGCCTACTTTCGTGCCTGTAGCTGGAAGTTTGGGAGCTTTTGTTTAACATTCTGAAGCCGCTTATTTGGACATCATATGGCTGCCACCCATAACATCCATATAGAATAGGAAGAATTCCAGCAGGAGATCTCTGGAATTCCATTTTGTTCATGTTGCATTTGACAATATAAGAACATACCAGAAAGAAAAAACAAAATGCCTTCCTGCATGAAGTGATACTTGAAGAGAAACAGAATACAGAGCAGCTGATTCAAATTAGAGAGGCAGGAGACTTATCAGCAAAATAACAACCCACATCTTGTTTAAAGCTAAATCTATGTCAACAGAGGATGGAGAGAGGGGTGAACATTCAGAGAAATAGTACAAGAAGACAAAGAAAGAAGCAGCTTGAGATACAGGTATTCATGAGAGAAAAGAGTACCAAGCACTACCAGGCAATAGAAATTTTAGTGAAGATAGCAAATGCCAAGCACTGAGCACATTTGGGTAGTTGGGCACTTCTGCTGTGTACCTACTTGGAAGATTAATTTCTCTGATTCTCTGGATATTTAAGTGTTAAACCATAAATTCCTCACTCTTAAAAGCAACTATTGAGAAGCTGCTCCTCATGTCATTGGCCTATGTCAAAAAACCCCAAAACATTTCCTTTGCTTGGGAATGTGTGAGTAGCAAGGTTGAGGAATGTTTAACTGAGTCCTACCTGTGAATCTCTTATACTCTTGGTTTGTGTGAGAGTCTCACAATCACGTCAGCTCCATTTTTAGGGTTTCTATATCTTGTGCATGTCATGCTGTTGCTCAATAATTGTCAGTGTGCAGTTTTGTCAGGAAATAATACTGTTTATTCTCTGAGAGACTTTGAATGTTGTTCTTCATATTTTATAAGCTACTCTGAGTCACTAGTACCTAAGGGACAAAGGCAAAAGGAATAACATAAGGAAAAAATAAAGACAGTTGCTTGACATTACATTTAGTTAGCAGAAGGAATTATTCTTGGAAATTTAAAGCTACATTCTTTATTTTGTGAACCCAGTAAAAGTTTTTCTTCAGGGCTGTTGAGAAAAACAAAAAAGAAGATTTTCAAATGTATAACTAAATTCCCTTCTGTAACAGAGGATAGTTCAATGCCAAATAGAAACAACAGAGCAGGTGTTGGAGAAGAATTGTAAAGTCCTGAAAATATTTATACACATTTAACTATAGTAGGCCATAAATTATCAACTATCAAGACTAGTGCAGTGTGACAGGTGTAATGTGAGGACAATGACTGAACAGCTTCTGTGGTATTTCAGATAAGGCTTCCCACAGTCCTGCTTTTCATAATGTTCAGGCATGGGCAAGTAGGTAAAAATCTTTCTTTGCACACCAGATGGGCGTGCCCTGGGAGAGCCCTCCCAGGAGGCTGATACACCCAAACCTTAAGGTGCATCTTTGAGCCCTGGTGAATGTCACATGCCAAACCTGTGACTGAGCAGAAGCAGCACAGCCAAATATCCCTGCTCAGCTCCAGTCTCCCTGATGTATGCAAACTGTGGTTTTGACTGATATAGCATCTCTTTCAGCGCTACTTTTGACTGGGACTTCTCAATTATACTGTTTCTTGCATGCTTCACTGGACAATGAGCTTCTCTTTAGTTACCACACTTAAGATTAAACATGGTCAGATGTTGCATCAAGATCTCCTGTGGAACTCAAGTTGCTCAAGATTTCATGTTATCCTCCTACTGAGCCCCCCAAACTCTTTTGACTCTTAGCATTTTTCCAGAAATGTCTCCCATCTTTGTTCAGAGACACCAATTCTCACATGGCTTTGTTCCAACATGTTAAAAACACGTATTCCTCTCCTTCAGCCTGAAATTCTGATCTGATGTTTAACTATTCTTTCGCTGTACACCTTTCTCTTCTACACCCAGAGCACCTTTCTGGTACGTGTGCTCTAATGGCACAATTAGAGAGAAGGACCATGTGGAGGTGGGGGAACAAATGGAACCTCTTGAACACTTACCAAGTTTATCTCTACAGGGACTATTGGACAAGATTATCTGAATTAATTCTTAAAATTATGTTCCTTTTGGAAATAAGGAGACAGAGAGAAAGACACTGCAGTTAACTTTTCCTTTCTTATCAAGGGGAATGAACTATTCTATAATGAAGTACAATCATATTTTCTGAATGAGGACTGGTAAAAAACAAGCCACCTGAGCTTAGTCTTTAAAAAATTTGTAATTTTCTCATATTCACAGCAAATCCAAACAATATTTCTTAATACCACCACAAAGTAAATGTCCAATTTCCACATTTCAAGACAGTTTTTGCCTCTCTCTCCCCAGCCCCCAATTCCCACGCCATTTTCTCTTTTCTGCAATATTTCCTGTGGTCATGGACAAATGCTGTATTCCTATATTGAATTTTCACCATGGCATTTTTCTAGCCTTCATTTCTCCATTGCATATATCTCCAAAGACAACATTACATCCACCTGCTGTGGCAACAACTGTGTTTTAATATTTCAGTAGTTTTATCCATTTTGATCCCCAAACTGTTTTCCAGGCTGTAATCCCACACCCTGCAGGTAAGGCCACCATTCCCTATCCATACTTGCACAGCCTTACCCTGAACAGTACCATTTTTCTTCAAATGGCCTGCTGAATAATCCTGATTGCTCCTTTTGTAGAGCAGTTTTTTGCACATGGTTTTGGAGACATTTTCTCTGACATAGTGTCAGCTGTACTTTTCAGGGAGTTTGTATTTTCCTTCAGTTATTAGGAAAGATATGGAATAGGCTCAATAGAAGATTTTATAGAACACTCTGTAAGAACCCATATTTATCATAACTTCCCTTGAAAGACTACTAGTGTCAGCTAGCCAGTTCTTAGTGCCTGCACGTTTCAGTGTCAAATAGCATGTGTTTCTGTGAAAAAAAGGTAATGGTATAAGATCAATATCATTACAGAGAACTATATACCTCCACAACTGCCTTCATCAATGAAACTTATTATCTGAAGGAATAAAATAAATTCCATTTGACAAGGTATATTTGGCATAAAGCTATGTTGACTGACCTTAATTGCATTCCTACACTTTGTTTCTCTATTAATTGAATACTGTATCAATTTTTCCATTCTTTTCCTCAGGAGCATTGTTCAACTGGTCTACACCTTCCTGTTGTCATCTTGTACACCTACTAATAATCAGCCTCTAGACTTCAGATATTTAATCAGTTTTCCAAGTAATTGAATAAATTTTTATAAATTATCAATAAAATATTTGCTTTTTCAGTGTCAGAGGGGAATCTTTCTTTGCATCTTTCTTTCTTTCTTTTGAGATCATGAAAGCAAATTACTCAGACTACTGATTGAAAGTCTCAGTTGACTTACCTTCAGTTTTCATTAGTTAGGCAGCATTCCATGCTTCTTCTTTCAAGTGCAGAAGGCAGAAACAACTGGAATATTTTTACCACTCCTGCTCATCAACAACCTCACTGCCCTTATGTCAGGTCCTTTTGGCCTTATATTCCCCAAACTGTCTTTGTCCACCTAAGTATGAACTTCTTCTGATGACCCCAGCCTTCCTTAAAAACCCTTTCCTCACTTAAAACAACCCATAACGCAGTTTAGCACGTCTTCCTCCCTCTCCCATCAATTTTGTATTTTCTATTTTGTCTGTATCTGCAGCCTCCACTCACTGCCATTAGAAAAGACACTTACACAACCCATTCTGGATTCACAGCTTTGAGGGCCAGCAAATACCTTTTTCTGAGATCACCACAGGGTGGTTAAGAGCCTTGTCCCCAGTCTCGTGCTGAGTTCCTGTTCTGGATGTTTCTTAAGTTTGCTTTGCTCATTTCCATCTTATTCATTAGCAGGATTATACCTGACACGCAAAATGATCGCATGTGCTTTTCTCTGTTTTTCTCCCCTCACTCCACAAAAATCCACACTCTCCCCTGACACATGCACAGCTACAGCACTAAAGCTCTGCTTTACATCTGTTTTGGCAGTGCCTTGCTGTGTCTGCCCTTCCATCCCCAGGCTCAGTGTCAGCCCTACACCAGCCTCTTGCTCGCGCTGTTTGGTTCACACTCTCTGCCGCCCCACGGAGCTGCTGTGATGCAGGGAGGCTTTATTTCCACGTGCAGAGGATCCCAAGTGTGGCACTGCTCTCCTCACAGAAAACAATAAGGCAGGGAACCTACTGTCCTTGTGAGTGCTTCACAGATGATGTGAAAAAGCTGTTCCAAAACTGTCTTTGAGGAAGCACAGCATGGCTCAATTTCATTTTACTGGCATTGATGTTATTGCTCTACGAAATGAATGAAAATTATTTTAGGAGCTTTCCATGTTTTCCAAAAGTTTAAAAATGAGGTGTGGAATATTGCTGTTTCAGAAAGAGGAGGTTTGGGAGACACTGTGCAAGAACTTGACAAATGGCACCTAAAGATAGCCTGTGAAGATATAAATATCCCATTTGGAGGCTTTCTCTTTAAAAGATTCCCAACATTGACTTACAGACATATCTCCCAAGGCTTTGATTGCTGCTGTGGAGACACATTTTGGTGATGAAACCAGTATAAAATATGTATGCATAATTTTGAAATCTAGATTTTAAACTCCCTAGGATAGAAAATCCATGTTCTTGGAGGATTCCGCATTGAGCCCAGTGACTCATCTGAACTCCTGGATGACTTTGAGTTTGGCTCTCAGTTTTGTAAGGTCTATGGACACCTTTCATGGAAGTTCATGCCCAATAAGATAATGAAAGGACACTGTCACACCAGGTTATTTGAAGAATAATTTAATAATAATTAAAAATCAAAANATAATTTTGAAATCTAGATTTTAAACTCCCTAGGATAGAAAATCCATGTTCTTGGAGGATTCCGCATTGAGCCCAGTGACTCATCTGAACTCCTGGATGACTTTGAGTTTGGCTCTCAGTTTTGTAAGGTCTATGGACACCTTTCATGGAAGTTCATGCCCAATAAGATAATGAAAGGACACTGTCACACCAGGTTATTTGAAGAATAATTTAATAATAATTAAAAATCAAAATTATTTATTTCCTTTTTTTGGAAACTATAAACTTTACTAAAGCCTTTGTTTACCTCTAAAAATTCACACTTCTAGCAAGTGTGTTTTACTAATTTCTTTTTTCTAGACTTTGTAATCTCTGCATACACAAGCCTGTCTAGTTCTGGTAACAGCCAGCTGTGATTAATCTCAGTGCAGCTCTTACAGACTCTGCATGATAAAGGGATCTTTCTGGTAAGAAAAAGCAATACTTCTAGTCCCAAAGGAAAAACATAAACACCAGAGACATGCAGGGTAGTCACTAAAGATCGATGCAACATCTCTCTTACAGGTTTGTATCAGAAAACAATAGGGACCATAGCTTGTAGCAAGAGCCCAAAAACTTTCAGCTGAGACCACCAGAGCATGTGGAGCTGGAACATGGAGGAGAGTAAAATGGTAGCCCTGGCAGAGACTTGCAAATGCACACTGCTTTTAATCCTCTGATGTAATAGGTGGAGCTTGTCCTAGAAGATGACATTCACCTCCACACAAACCAGCTTCCCAGAGGTTACAGGGCACTTGCAGGGCCCCCTGCCCACGTGAAGCCTTGAGATGGAGCACCACGCAGCACCAACTGACCCGCTGGGGCTGAGCTAGCTGCAGAAACAAACAGATGTGGCTGTGCCAGTGGCACCCTTGCCCCAAGGAGACCCCAGAAAATCCTCCTTATCCTGTGTGTCTGTCGTGCCACTTTTCTTCCAGAGGCTGAGGGATCTCCCAGCACACACAGGGCCAAGGAGAGTGTTGCCTGCAGGTGACTCTGCAGATCTCTGTGCAACGCAGTTCTGCATAGCCTGTGCTTCACCTGGAGGGTCTCAGAAGGCACCAAGCAATTGAAGGGCCAGAATATCCTTGCTCTACAAAGACCCCTGGCAGGTGGGACTTTGGACTGCCTTGCAGCAGCTCAGGGAGGCACATCCTCATCTGGAATATACAGAAGAAATTCCAAAGGCACTGGTGAAGTGTTTGTAAAAGCAAATACGAGTACCAAAAGGTTCTGGGGCTGCTGCAGAACAAGTAATGGAATCTACTTCTGCTGCAGGAGTCATGTTATGGTGAAACCACACCCAGCACCTCAGGCACATCTGCAGAGCTCAGCCTGTTTGGGGACTTCTACAGAATCTCAGACCTCTTTGTCTCTGATTAGAAGAACCTCTTCAGCAAAAATCTCTCAGGTCATTTGTCAAATATATTTAATTCTAGTTAGATCCTGTGGCAGAACTGAGTGAAAAGGTGACCCCCATCCCTAGCAGATCTCAGCTTCATTTTAGCTGAGAAGCTGTTATATCTCAGCCTCTCTCACGGGCTAGCTGCTATTTCTAACCTGTCCAGTGCTGCATTATGTCAAAGGTCATTATTTATTCAGAAGAACTAGAGGGTGAGATAGCATCCCAATTCTGTAACAGGGATCAATAGGTGCTTTTTCTATAATGAGAGCAATTTTTTTCTTTTTAAGGCCTAATTTCTGAGCACTTAGAGAATCATTTCTAATGCTGAACCATTAGGGATTGTTAAAAACATCAAAGCACTACTAAATGATCTATTAAAAAATACTATTGTTGCTACTGCTATTATGCTAATCTATGTATGATCTTGTTATTCTACATAGTAACAAACTCCCAAAGCTAAAGACAGCTAGCTGCATTAAGACCAGGAAAATAGATTTTCATGGAAAATTAGTTACCTGTTAGTATAGATAGTTCTAATTTCTTTATCCTAACTTTGCAAGCCAATGGCTTCTTTCTCTTAATTGTCTGGAAAAGAAGAAAATTAGATGTAACATAATCAATTACACACTGCTGCAGATCTCACTTTTCTCTTGAAAAGAGCACCATGAAAATCTGCTACCTTGATTCTTGGAAAGTAAAGTAATAAATCTACTACTATTACTACTACTAGTAGCAGTGGTACTCACCAGTAGCAGCAGCTACTAAAAATTACCTTATACTGATGGAGAGAGGCAAGAAAGGAAAAAGCAGAGTTTATTCTGGAAAAAAAGAAAATAAACCAGATTTCAGAAAGAAGTCCAAAGGGAGAGGGACAAATTTTGCATTTTTGGAACTTGGTGCAAAACTCTTTGGCAACCCTGGGGAAACAGAGTCATCCTTGGATCTCCCTGAATATCATAAGGGTTCTTAAAGATCAGAGGTCAGACCAGCATCAGAAACACAAAAGTGTATGTATACTTTTACTGTCCTTCCTTTACAGAGAATAACAAGGAGAGCAATTTTTTAAAAATTGCATCAAGATTAGGTTCTGTATCTAATGCAGAGAAGAGATGACCGCACCACTTTGTAGTCAAGCAAGCGTTTACCCTCTGTTAATTCAATCTTTTCTATTAGGTATTTTCCAGTAGAACATATATTAAAAAGCCCTATAAAACTGCACAATGATAATGGTGGTTTTCATAGTGCCATGGGTATGGAGAAACCCCAGAGGAAGCTCAGCTGTCCCTTAGACAGGCTGCTATCTATCCTCATAAGAGAGAGAGACTGCCAATAAATAATATGAAGGCGGAAAATCCAGAGAACAAAATTTCTCTTGTACCAGGCAGAGCTGGCAGCAGAACCCAGGAACAAGGCAGCAAATAGGAGAAGCTGAGGCTGGTGTGTGCTTTTTTGGGTCTGTGAAAGCATTCTGCATATAACTGAGAGTGAATCAAAGCTGTCCAGTCGTTATTGCTCCCTTTGGTATACAAACTTGCAAGCCAAAGAGGGTACGACTGGTTTTGTCTCCAATACATTACAAAAATAAGAAGAAACTCGAACGTGAACATGCATGAGATAGGACTTTGAGGGGGTGCAAGGAGGAGGAGGAGGAGGAGAGAAATAGACACTGATTTGTAATAGAAAGCTGCCTGTAGCATTGCTTGAACACTGAGAAGATTGGCTCCCCTGGGAGCTCCATTCAGAAGGGGCCAGCATGGAGGGGCAATATTCTACACCGTGCGACAGCAACGTCAACTAGACTTCTCTCAGGAGAAAAGGAACAAAGCTAGGGCTGCTCTCAAGGAAACAAATAAACACACAAAAATCTCATATTCTTCCAGAGCTGCAAACCTTTCCAGATTAAAAAGGGCCGATACATGTCTCTGAGGAATCTGTATGCAGATGCCCGGGAAGCGAGGCCACGCACCCACAGCAGGGTGCAGGATAGCCAGGCTGTGTGGGAGCAAGGCAGCCAGAGCAAGGCTGCTGGTGTGAGAGAGATGCTGCTCTGAGATGTGCTGTCCACGTGTAGGCAGACGTGCAGGGCTGTTTCCTGGTCTTCCACAACAGATCGTAGGGAGTGGTGGCTGTCCCCAGCACAGGGACAAACACACTGCCTGCTCTTGGCTGTCCCCAGCACAGGGACACAACACACTGCCTGCTGTTACCTGCCAGCTGCAGAGCCTAAACAGGGAGCTCAGCATGGTGCTGTCGTCCAGTCCCAGGGAAATGAACCCCAAACCCAAAATCTCCCTGCTGAACCCCTAGACCTCTTCCTCTCCAGAGTGAAGGGCAGCAAGGATAAACAGAGTGACTGTTTCCCTCCTGGCCCCAGAATGGCAGTCTGGTCCTGGGCCACTCAGTCTGGGATTAAGCCTAAAAAAGACACTTAAATTGGGAATTAAAAGCTGAGATTGTTGTCACTATTACCTGGGATGCAACCTATGATTCGTTAACCAAAGGGAGAGTTGCTGTCAGGGAGATGGTCATTACAGATCACACTTCAACTTTGCATTATGTGTTTCTCAACACTTAGCAATAACTTGGCATTAGTGTATTTTTGTATTTAATTGCAGAACTTATTTTATGTCTCTACTAATTATACTATTTTTTTTAATTTATCTTACAATGGAATGCAATAATTTTCTATAATATTCCTCCCACTACTTAACCTACTTAACAAATTTCAACTCCCTGCACTATAATGCATATAAAATTGATTTTAATTTCAAAAGCAGTGAGAGATTTTTATTGCAGACATTTTAAATACTTTTCACATACTGGAGATCCATAATGCATGGTCTGAGATCAAATACAAAGCTGTGTTCCTCCAGACTGAGCAGTTTTGCGTTTAAATTCTTAAAATGCATTATCAAGGGAGATAATAATTTAAATAAAAAAAAATACAGAGAGGCTTTTGTTTCTAATTTATTATTTGATCCAAATTTTCATTTAAAAATAAAATGGCCTGGTGCATTATATATTCTCAAGCATTAATCAGCCAAATATTCAGTGACTTCTAATGTTAAAGAATACATACTGCACCTGCAATATGCAGGTTTATAGGGGATAAAAAAATTGAAGTGCTTTGCTTATTACAGCTGAGAATAAATGCTGCTGTACTCTATAGCTGAAATGCCAACAGTGGAATTCTAATAGCATGTAATAGTTTGAAAATTATCTACCATGATGGATGCAATATGTGCTCACGCATTTCTGCGACAAATATATGGACAAGACAGAAGGTGGGAAGAAAAACACTTAAAGTATTTAAGAATACAGGCTGACTGGTAGCAAAGTCAAGTAAAATGTTTAGGTTGCTGAAGATCCTGACCTGTATATAGTCTACTAAATATACAATTTTAGCAATAAAGTATGTGTGTTCCTGTATGAACCAGGCTGGGGTACAAAGGAAAAGAGTCAGGAAATTTATTTTATTTATTGTTCTTCATATCTGTGAACCTGCCACTCATGCATTTGCTATGCACAAAGTTGCTCCTAGCAGAAGTGCTCAGTCCAGCCCTGGACTCCTGGTTCTTTTCCAATTTGAATTAAACCAACATTCTAAAAAAGAACAAAACATGCATCCTTGTTCCCACCTTCAAAGAAGGAAGGACATGCAGCCTCCAGTCACAAATGTGGGAAACACCAAACAGATGCACTTTTCTGCAAGTAACACTTACCAGCATTTTGCCTTGGGCAATAATTTAGCCTTACACCCTCAAGCTTATACAAATAGATCAGAAAAATGTCTGGACAGCTGGTGGATTTTTGAACCAAGCGGAGGTTTCATATTGTGGAGACTCTGTCTGTCTCTAAAAAACCCAGAGTAGAACCACTCAACATTTTCCTTTTGCTGGACTTACTGTTTTTAAATTTACATGTGGCCTTACAAAAAACTTTCTGGGCCTGCACTTGGGAATATTTTCAAAAAATTTTGCTCGTTTGACTAGCACAATGCTTCANGACCTGATAGTTTACGTGGACTTCCAAGCCCAGGTCCTCTGAGAGTGGCCTCATTACTTGGGGCTTTGTCACATTCAGGAATTAATATTAATTAATTAATATTAATTAATATTAATCAGTGTTCATCCAGGAATATGTATTTCTTATCTTCAGTTTCACAACTTGCCAGCTGGGGAAGTCAGCATGGCAATATTTTCTACTCCAAACCTGACCAGTTCCATCGCAGACAAGGGGACTTTTCAGATTGCAGCCTCACAGAAAGTGAAAGCCTTCAGTAGTCACTGCAGAGTCATTGCAGGGTCACAGGGTGCACTCCAGGATCCAGCTAGACAGGGTCTGTTCTCTCCCTGCTGGTGAGGGACAAAATCCCTATTCAGGATCATGCCTCTCCTTCTGGTAGATGCCATTTACTGAAGAGCAAGAATCAGAAATCTCCCAAAAACAGCCAGCAGGTTGAGCCTAAGAGGAATATGAAGTTTTGAAAGCTGCAGGGTTTGATGGATCAGGTTCTGTGGATGAAGCCCACCTGAAGATGAGCTTGCACCTCAATGGCTGGAGCTGCAGCCTGAAGTATGGGCAATCTTGTTAGAGTACCACAACAACCCTAACCATGGGCAGTAACTCAAGGGCATTACCTGTGCATCCCAGACACTTATCCCACTTCCTGAGGGCTTGGCAGTGCCCTCAGCTGCACCAGTGCAGGCAAGAGGACACTTCCAGTGCTTGATGTTAAAGCAAAGGGAGGGAACCAGAGAAATCTAGGAGAGAAATCCCCTTCCCCTCCAGATCCCAGCCCACGACTTTTAACAAAGTCTTACAAAGCTGGAGAGACATAGCCGTGATTTTTCAACAATAAGAATATATAATTAATGACCTTCATCTCCCCCATCTCAAAATAGGAGACCAAACACCTGAGTAAGTGGTTATTGAGTCATTAGGATATTTTTCTATAAGCCTGCTTTCTCATGTTTTCTTAACATTTCCATTTTTTGCTCATGACTCCTGTACATTTTATTTGGCATAATGTGAAAAAAAAATGATCCTCTTTCACCAAAAGCAAGCAAGAAGGAGCTTCTAGCAAAGAGAATTCAGCAATTCATTATGAAGCCATCATCCAAAGGTTTTAATAAGATCAAGATAATACTATCTTTTATTTTCTTTTTGTAAATCCTTACCTTGATCCTAATTATTTTTTCCCTCAACAGGGTTATAATTAGCCTTGTGTTTGACTTCCTATGGCAAAATCATAAAGACTACAATTTGAAGAGGAATTACCATAGGCTGATTTTAAGAAAGTTTATCTTTACTGGGACCAATTAAGTCTCTTCAGTTAATCATTAAGGAAGAGCCTTAGTGAGCTGGAGAAAGTATCCCACAAAAAGATTATAAAACAATTTCCGTGCAAGAGATTGGAGGGATTTCATTTTTAACTGTGTCTAGGGTTTTGTATAACAAACAAAGAAATTAATCCTGTGAAACATCTTATTAGTGCATTGAACTTTTTTCCAACAAATTATGTAGCTTCTGCAAGTTTATTGTGCACAGTGTTTGATAAAATCTAGGCTTTGGTGAATAATACAGTCATGGCAGATATTTTTTTTTTTCCTAATATGTTTCAGAAAGCTAGCAGCTGTATGAAAACAAAGCCCATATAATTAGAAGTGTTCATATAACAGCAGCTCCTTTCCCGTGTTCCTAAGCCACACAGTGACAGTAAAAGAGAAATTTTACTGCATTTCCCCTGAAAGGCTTTACAGTCGCACTGAGGGCTGGCCCTGAGGGGGTACCCCAGGTTCCTTGAGGCAGCTCTGTGTCAGGCAGGGGCTGGTGTCCCCAGTGCCCCAAGGACCTGGAGCGCAGCCCCAGCCTGGCCCACCCTCCGTCTGCGGGGAGGCAGCCGCACCACCCCTCCCTCACCCGTTCCATCGCACATGGGAGAGACGCCAGCCCCTCGCCCCTCCCGCATCCCTCCTCCCATCCACCCACCCGCTGGAATGACTCACAGCTGAATAGCTCAGGCGGGGTCATTAATAAAGCTAGCTGAAAAATAGTTTTGGGTGGGAATCTCTGGAGCTTGCAGTTTAACAGTTTTCATGATGTGCTTTCTAAAAAAGAATTAAAATTCCAAATCTTAAAAAATAGTAAAATATCATTGGATACCATTCTCACAAAGAGCTTCATTTTTCACTTGACATTTTTAATCTCAAATACTGGGGTATTTTTTAATTTTTTTTTTTTTTTACCAAAACTGCTTGCCCAACATTGGAAGGGACTTCAGCTTTATAAGAAATAAGGAAACCATGGCAACCCTAGCGGTTGTTTGCATTTGGCTAAGAAACCAATTTTCCATTGAACAAAGCAGTCCTGGTTGAGGGCTTTCACCTAATTTTGAAAAGAAAAAGCCTTCCTTCCTAGGGCCATGTGAAGCACATTGCACACTTAATCATGTGTGGGTCAGCCAACTAGATGGAGAAATAACCTTTGTAAGTAGAAAACAGCAAAACTTACACAAAAATAAGTGTGGGATTTCTTTGCCTTTTGGATGTTGGAGGATGAAAGAGTAAGGTGTCTACTAAACTACAGCTGTTACTCAGCCTCTTCTCTAACCAGCAGTTCCTTCTCATGTTTTTTACTATGAATGGAAAATAATAAAATAGGGCTTGCTGTATGCAACTGCTGGGTGGTATTTATTTATAGCTCTACTGTGGATAGTGTGACTGGCTGGGCAATGCAGTATTAATCATCTTTCCAGTGGAAAGCTGGAAAGTGTTCTCAGAATAAGATTAGACATTAAGAACTGTATTGTATATTTTTGGGAAAATCGTGTGCTGGCCAGGGTGGAGCTGGGGGAGGACTGTGCCCAGCACATCCTAGAGAGAGCATGTGCTGCTCCTCTCAGCTGGCCAGCTCTGCTGGGCACTGCAGCAGACACAGCAGTGCAGGATGAACTGAGCATTGCTTTTTTCCTCTGCCCTGCCTCTCTCTTCTGGAGGGAAGACCTTCTTTACTGGAAACAGCCTTGGACCAAGGGCAAAGCAGCATCCCTCCTCTCCAGGCAACAGAGGAGAATCCTGCTCCATGGAAAGGCTGGATGTGTTGTTGGCTGAGGCACTGGTGTTGCATGGTGGGGGGATAGAAGAAAGACCTTACAGCTGCAAAAAGTTAAAGCACTTATAAACCTGAAAAAATGTCTCTCAAAGCGCTAGGAGATAAGCAGCACACAGACAGCTGAATTGAGAGGAGCTGGACAGAGAAAAGCAGCAGCTCTAACTGCAGCCTGAGAAGTCCAGCGCTTTGCAACCACAAAGCCCAGAGACAGAACAGATCAGAGTGGTGCAGCAGGGGTGGCTAAAACCAGCAGCACAAAGCACTGACACCCAGAAGGTGATGTACAGCCAGGGCAGGGACAGAAAAAGATCCCAGCTCCCACCAGGAAACCTGGCCCCTCCTGAAAGCAGGGATGCTGGATGGGGCAGGTGGCTCTACATAGCTCTACACGGATAGAGACTCAGGGATACTAAGCAACTTTGAAAACCACAGGGAATAAACACTCCTGTATTCCTGCAGCACCTGCCTGTGCTACAGGATGTCTGCTAACACTGCAAGAACATCCTTCTTACCACTACAGGCTGTGAGGTTTGAAGGAAGGCATCAAAACAACGCCCAGTCACTCAGGCTCCTGACACACTCAAGGTCCCTCTGAGAGTTGCAATTGACAGAATCACCCCAAGACAGCAATCCAAGTAACTCATTGACAAAAAGAGAAGATGAGGATCAGGTTTACCTGGTCAGGCCTCTAACTGCATGAGTCTCAAACCCTGGTTTCTTAACTTGATGTTTAATCTCAACCAGCACATCTTAGGGCACACTTGTATCAAGCCTTCAAAGATCTTCCCTGCTTCCCATCTGTACACATGGGAAAAGCCAGCTCTCATCCCAGGAACCACAGCAGCATGTCTACAGAAAATGCAGCTCAATGTGAAGCCCCAAATCCCTCTGTCAATCCCCTGCCAATCCCCTTGTTTTTACATTTACCAAGTGTTGGCCTACCCGAGCTCCCTCCCTGTCCTTATCCACATTATAAGTATATCCCTGGTACCCAACATTGCCCTTGAAAGCCAGCATCCCCATGGCTCATTCCTCCCCTGTGCACAGCTGGAAAGTCAGACAAACTCTTCTCTCACCCCAGACACCATTTCAAAGCACAACATTGCTAGAAGCCTAAAGCAGGGCTCAGTATTTCAAGGCAAATAAAGGCATGTTGTACCTGCAAGACCATGTAAAGCCTGCCCTCTGAGACTGTGATGTGGGCTGGAGGCTCTCAGGTGTCCCCTAGACTGCTGCTGAAGATCTTCCCTTTGGTTAATGAACCCCAGCAAATAATCAGACCCCAAATGATAGGCTTGATTGGCAAGTGAGCATGAAACGAGCGGAAAGGGAGAGCCAACGGAAGGATACAAGCAATAGGAATATAATTATGCAGTGATTCATCTTGGGCATGCTTGCACACTGGGAAGAGGGGGGCAGGAAAATAGAGGGAACCAAGCCTTTTTTTTATTTTATTTTTTTGGACAGTAGTGGAAATCCACAGAAGGTAATCTGCAGGAGAGTGATTGAAAAGAGACATAGGTGGAAATACTGCAAGGATCAAGGAAAGTGAAGCAACCCTTTGATTCTAGATGAGCAATACAGAACTGTGCTTCTACCGTGCACAGCGAAGGCATTACTGAGATCACAGATTCAGGGGCTTAGCAGGCATTTACAAGCCTATCCTCTCTCTTTGTAGCTTAACCTTCGTGAAACACAGAAGCTTTCACCGACCTTAAGGAAAAACTGTGGGATGAGAATTTTCATAGGCAACCCACCAGTAGTCTATAAATATATCTGAGTAGTGGCAGAGGCAGATTTCAAGCACATACAAAAGATTGCTTTTGGGAGATCTTTAAAGCGTTGCAGAGCAGGTGAACTGCTTTGAAACCTTGAATTGTCATTTTGAATTAAATGCTCATACCTACTGTATTTATCATGTCAAATTACAGGCAGTTGTTACTGGCAGCTGGGGAGAGTGATACAGAGCATAGTCCCTGTGAGCTGTGTGTGATCAGCCCAGTGGGCTATGAGTGATCAGAACTCAGGAGCAGCACAGTTATTGCACAAGTCCATCACTCAGCTCCTGCAACAGGGCTGCCAATTGGCAAAGCAGCAGGTTTGCTCTCTGTCAAGAGCCCAAAGCTCACTTTCGTGGCCATCCTTCTCTCATGACCTTCTGCTTCACTCAGTACAGATCACCCTTAAGAGCTTGCAAGGACACAGATGCCCTCAGAGCCATAGCTTTTCCTCTTAATTTCCAGAAAACATACTGGTGGAAGTCACACCAACTTTGGCAGCTCTGCACAAGCACTCACCAGGATGGCTGGAGGTCCTCACACTGTACAGGTGGCCAAAGGATACTCCCCCTTTTGGGCAAATGCAGGTAAAATTGACGGCCAGGTCTTACAGCAACATGTTGTGAACCACGTGCATGTTGGCCTGTTGCCTAGTGCATGGCTCTTCTACTTTTAAGCTTTCTAAAAAAAAATCACAGTGAATAGATGGTAAATGAATAAAGGTTGATTTTTTTATGCCTGCGCCAAATTAATTATAAATGAGCAATAAATCCAAAAGGCTATCATCCCATCTACCAATCAATAAGTTGAAAGTATAAATAAACTAGAATGATATAAAGTGCCTGTGGCACACACACAAACCCAGTGAGCTAAAAAAGGAAGGAAAACATTTCCAGTCTTCATCTGGAGAGATGCCACAGATTTCATCAGGCTAAGATGAAGGGGAAGAGTTTTTGTAACTACATGATTTTTATAGACTGAACCTCCCCTCAGCAATCTACCCAGGGGGGAAGTATTTTCTTATAGCCACTAAGCATCATTGCTAGTCATGTGCATGCATACATACATCAAAACTAATGACCCAAGCAATCTTAATGATTTCAGCAAGGACAGGAGGTTTATCTTCAAACAGATAGGAAAATGCTTGCTTGGATAAGGGCCTAACATAACAGAGACAGGCAAATCCAAAGACAAGGCATTGCATATGTCAGTTTACAGCAAAATCATAGTGAAAGGTGGTTAAAATGTGTTGTGCAGAAAGAGACAATCAGATAAACATCTTCTGCACAGTGATACAGCGAGAGCTGCAGTCTGCAAACAAATTTGGCGTCTCATAATCCATTCCAAGAAGCATTTGAGAGGTGTGAAAGAAAAGGACCCAAGATAGCAACACTATTCCTGCTCAGTGCCAAACTAACACACTTCTCTCTTGGTGGAAAAGAATGACAGTTCAGGAACAACCTCCAGCTGTTGCAGAAGCAATCCCTGTGGCACCCTGAGTTGACTTTTCCTCCCTCTGAAATGACTGGTCAGGTCTCAAATGCACTTCTACATGCAGGTCAGCACAACTGCTGGACTCCCCACAGAGTCCACATTGCTCAGGCCAGGCTCATTGAGATCCGGTGGCTGGAAGCTCCTCATAGAATCTCCTGAAAAATTTACCACTGTTCTTGTTTCCCATTTGGAAACAACCAGCAAGGATTTCATATTGTGCCTGCATTTGCTAATGAGCTGTACATATTAAGCAAAGACAGAGGTACAACATCATCCACTGCAGTCACTTGCAAAACACAAGGCTTGAGGATGTTTTCAATAGTCCCAGAAGGCTCGGTTTCTCTTTGTGTTAAATTTTTGCTTGTCGATTCTATATGCCACCTCCAAGGAGCTCTCTTTATTTATGGATCAGCTTTTTCTTCTGAAAGCCCAGCGGGGCTTTAGCAGACCGAGTGTGAACACACATTTTAGTGTTCTCCATAATCAATGCAGAAAATTCATGAGCTGAAAGACGTCTGTGTTAAAGCTGAAGTCTGTAGCTCAGACACAGGCTTTGCCACCTTTGTCTTGAAGACAAACAAGCTGCAATCACACACGGCCTTAGCCAGGCCCTCAGCCTTCATAATTTCATTAACCAGTCCTCACAGACCCTCATCACTAGGCTGTTACATCCAGCCTCTTATTAGGTTTTCAGAAGTTTGTTGCCAAGCCCTGAATGCAGCAGCTGAACTGGAGTAGGTACAGACAATGCCTACTTTCTCCTCATTCCAAGACAAAGTGCTTTTGGTCAGGCAGTGCAAGAAATACAGCATAATGATTGATAATTCAGCGTTGACAACAGTGCCTTGCCCACTCCTCCAGCTCCATGCTTCCCACATTGCTCTCACCCACAGAGAACATGTGTGTGTTCCATTTCAGGTTACTTTATATTTTCCCTATTTCAAAGCCACTCTGTAAATTTCTGCTCCTTCCACCACTCTCCCCCCCACACCAATTTTTGCAATATTTACATGATGCTATTTCCCTGTCCTCATTACTCTTCACGTTTGAGATTCATAGTGAACCAGCTGCATTATCCACATAAAGAGCTGTGCTCTGTTTCCAGGTAAGGACAGCAGCATCAGCTATTAAACACATGAGGTGGCCCCATCATGTGGGTGTACTTGAACTGCTCATTTAAGAGCCACAGGCTGATTGATGCCATTTCAAATAGAATAGCATTTGTATAAGGGAACCCAGTGCCACTTTCCTCTCTGACTTTCTCCTTCCCTTTTCATTCATCTTTCTCACTCCTTCCTCCCTTCTCTCTGTTATCCGCACTATATTTTTAAGTCTTGTTTCATACACCACTGCATTGCTTCTAGGGACTCACATTTGTACTTCCCCTCCTACCCATGCCCTGGACCTCATTTGGTACATTTCTGTCATCTGTGTCAGCCGACTCATACATCCCAGAAACGGGGTTTTCATCTCAGTGCCACCAAACAAATATCTAAGCAACGGGCCAGAGCTTCCTTTGCAGCACCACAGCATGGAAGACCTTTAACTTCACTGGAGCTGTGTGATTCCTTGTCACTCCACAGTGACCACATGGATCAACCTCCCTGACAGACTCCCATCATCACACAACCAGCTGATGATGCCAATTAACCTGTGTTCATCTTAGTGGGTCAGAAATCCCAAACAGATGCACTTGCTTTGTGATTCTTCATGGGGTGTAGCACAGCCACTCCCAGTCACCTTCTTCAGCACCTCTGTGAAGGACAGAATGGAGTCAGCTGGGGCCTTGTGAAAAGAAAATATGACCATTACATAACTGTAACATTAAAAAACAAAAGCAAAAATAATATACCAGTTGAAGAAAACATTCTTGCATACAAAATTTTATGCTGGATATGCGCACGCACATAAACACAATGTGTAATTTCTTACACAATCCCTGCAGTTTAAAATTCACCTATTTTGCCCAAGAAAGGCACCCAGCAAGATCAGTTCCATAAAAATTTAATTTCCTGTGCCATTGTGGGGCTGAACACAGGGTGAATGCACACGGCACAGGTTACCTAGGCTACTTTGATTTAGCATAATTGATGCTAACACCTTAGCTGGGGCAAAGCAGAGTAAAGCATCTTTATTAGTGAGCTGGAGAAGGTGGTGGGACAGACTCTTGTCTAGATTTCAGCTGGCAGCAAATTGTATGGAACAGTCACTACACCATTGCCTTGACAATCCCCCAGTACCTATGGGAAAGGGATCAGTGTCACGGGGCTAGGGATTTCTCATCTTGGGAGCATGAGGTACAATTGAACAAGTGTTTCAGACCAGGTACAAACAGAAGGGCTTTGCTGCATGGACTGGGATCCAAAGAGGATATGCAGTCCCAGTCCTCAGAGTTCTTCAAGACCTGACTGGACAAAGACTGAGTCCATTTCACACTGAAGCATCCTTCAGTCTTTTGGATTCTTAGGCATCCAAAGTCATGTGTACAAAAAAGGCTAGATCCTGATTACAGGAAGGTTCAAGACATGGGCATCTGCAGGGCCAGTGGTGGCCCAGCCCCTCTGCTGCTGAGGGTGGATTCCAAAAACAAGCACCCTGACAGACCTCATTCTCTGTACCTCTTCTCCTATTACAATATTGAGTACCCACCCCTGGACCTTGAGGTGGGATGGCTTTGCAAATGCCTTCTCTGTGTCCTGAGAGCCTAGGCACTGTTTTCACCATGTCATACCATGAGCAAGACATACCTGAAAGTCTTTTCTACACTGCAGACCCCTTCTTGAATTCAGGAAGAAAGTGATGTATTTCTTCATGCCCTAATTAAGCCACGGTCATTTGTATTGTCTGGTAATCATCAGAAATTGTAGTTCCTGACCTGAGAGCCAAGAACAGTGGGTGATAATGTCAATTTCCAGGTAAGAGACCTCATTGCATACACGACCAAAAAAAGTCTCCCTTTCTTTTACAGCCTGTTCATTCAATGTGGGCAATAGTAGGTGATTTAAAATAATAGCTGTGTTCCAAGCACTCTCGGTGTTTGAGAGAGCAAATACACCTGGAATGAGAAAATAACAGTCAAGAGACAAACAGGAATACAGTGAGCACCTGCAAACACAAAGAACAGTGGCTGGGTGCAAACCTGATGGCTTCCAGGAGTCAAAATGTTTTTCACAACATCGTAATCACATAAGCCCATCTTAAGCACTCTACCACTGTCACAAAACTTTAAAATTGCTGGTTTTTTCCTTTAAACATAGCTACTATTTTGCAATTGAAGTGGCTTTGCATAGATATTGTAGTGTTCCAAAGAAGTTGCTTCAGTAAAACCTTGCTGCCTCCTCACACTGGGGTGTTTCAGAAATCTAGGGATCACTCACATAGATGTAAAACATTAGAATAGCATGAAGTGCTTTTGTTCCACCTTGGAACCTTTGGAAAGACTTCAAAACTCTCTGCAAGGCTTTTTCCAGGTAAAAAAAACACTGCTATGAAGTTCAGGTGAACTTTTGTTCCCAAACCACAGAGCAACCTTGGCTAAATTCCTTGGGATTATAGTGTCTACCTGCATGCTGCAGGCTGTCTTCCACTACAGAGGCTGTGTCTAGGACTACAATTTCTACCTATAATTACCTTTTGGAGAACAGGAATTTCATCTTTTTGGGAAAGCAAACCTATGAAAACTAAGCTTGGTCAGAATGTTAATGCTTCCTACTAATTCCTCATCCTACGGAGCTGAAGTAACTACGGAGGATTTACCAGGTTCTGTTCAGCTGAGCTATCATCTGAAGCATTTTTAATGAAGTACAAGTTGCAAGGTTAATCCCAGTGGATGTAATTGCAAAAACACAGGAAGCCTGTACATGAAATTTAACACTCAGGGTCTTTCATAGCAAAATGACATGCAAAACTGAATCATGGTTAGACTTGAATATCCTACCTTCCATTTGACTGGCTCAGCAGAGCCAGTTTGCTATCTAAGCTCATTTGCTCTGTCACTGAGTAAGAGTCAGAGGACTGTTCATCCTTCTCCCCAGATTTTTCTGTAATTATAAAGATTGCCTACATTTTAGACAATCCTTTGTGCCCCAATAGAATCTGTTGCAGTGTTTCCTTGTTATCTGGATTAGTATGAACCGTGTTTAGAAGAATGAAAGACTGACAGGTGAAGTATAAGCAGTACACGAACTGGATCTCTGTAAAATCAGGGTGAATTAAAGACTACGGCAGTTCTGTATCATTGTGAAGCTGGCTGCAACATTGCAACTTTCTTCAGTGACAAGATCCCAGAATGTCTAAGGCTGGGAGGGACCTCAGAGATACCTCCAGAGACACCTAGACCAAACTCCCAGCTCAGAGCACAGTTCCTTACATCAAATTACTCGGGATATCAAATAGTCAGATTTTGAATATGTCTGAGGATGGAGACTCCCCAGTCTCTCTGTCTGTTTTATGCCAATGTCCAGTCACTGTAACAGTGAAACAAACAAAAACAAACCCACAACCCAAAATCTCCTTTGTTCTCTTTGTCATTTGTCCTTTCATTGGGCACCCCTAATACAATTTGGGCTCCATCTTCTGTATTCCTCCCCAACAGGGAGGAGATACACAAGGGGGAGATTCCCCCACCACTTCTATTCTGCAGAACAAGAAGTTACAGCTGTCTCAGCCTCTCTTCTTGTGTCACAGGATCCAACTTCTCCATCCTTTTTGTGCCCCTTTGCTGGACTCTTTTCCAACATGTTTATGCCTCTCTTGCACTGGAGAGCCCAGAGCTGTAGATATGTCTCAGCAGTGCTGAGCTGAGTGGAAGGATTGCATCCCTTGATCTGTTTGCAGCACCCTTCCTAATTCAGCCAAAGATGCTGTTGACCTACTTTGCCACAAGAGCACATTGCTCACTGATGACAGGGGATTAGAGCTCCATTTGCCACTTCTTCCAACTGCCAGTGTTAATTCCAATGATTTGAATGAAACTACACCAGCCTAATTAATCCTGGAGTAAGTTCACTTCAGTTAAGTTTAGCTTACAATGCAAATGCTCCCTACACTTAAAGCTTTAGCTAGACTGTTGGAAAAAGAGCATTTGAAACGGGAATATTTTGGCGCCCAAGAAACTGTAAACTAGGACAGTTCAATTGGTGCTCATGCATACCTACAAACATCACAGAGGTGGCCTTCAGCCTTTTTCAGCACCACACCAGAAGGGCAGACTCACTTCCCAACTCTCTCTCAACTTCCTGGATTGTGGCAGGCCATTGCAGCAAAGTGATCAGCTTAATATTTTCATTCAGAGCATCTGTCAGATCAGGCTTCTTTCGTAGGAGAAAGCTTCAGCAACTTTTACTGGTCATTAAGCTCCTGGGAGGACATCTCTATTTCATTGTAAGGTATTTTTCCATTCAGCTAAATCAACCCACCAAATTCAAATTGGTTTAAATTCACTGGTTGAAAACAGGGCACTTACACTGAACAGATAAATCCTTCATTAGTGGTATAAATTGTCTTGCACAAGGAAATAGTGGTGTCTCATTATCTGTTGTCTGAGGGTTGCCTTATTTTTATGTGCTGAAGTAGAGTGTGAGGCTTCTGAAGTGTAAGAGTTGCAGCAGTGATGGCTCTCAGAGTCACCAGGATGAGTGCTGGTGCGGGAGAAGATCCCTTCTTTTGACAGCTTCCCACTGCAGCAGTAGATGCACCTGCTTTTCTCTCTTCAAACAAGTGTAAATCAGAGCTATACCAGATGTTTCTGTTGAATAGGCTGCAAGAGCTGCACTGAGTCAGCAGTCCCAGTACACCACACCAAAATTTCCCTGAAAGTTTTAGCTGGATGCTCAGCAATAAAACACATGTAACCACTTAGCAGGAAGAAGAATAGGTCATTAGGGATTTGGCTTGGCTTCTGTTCCTTTTGTTGAACATGCTTTTCCACTTTCTTCCACAAATAACTACAAAGAAGTTCTGCAAGATTGCCCCCCTATGACACACCTATGACTAATGTAGTAATGACATAATCACTTTAATTCACTTCTCATCTAAGGCTACCTTCAGTACTTCTCTTGCACACATCTGCTATCAAGCATGAGAGCTACCTACTCACAGAGCTACAGCATAACCTGCAGATCCTCCTTAGCAAGCAGTGAGCAGCCACATTCAGCAAGCAGTGAGGAGTCACTGCCTCCTCAGCAGTGCAAAAGCATATCAGTCCTGGATTTATGGATGGGAAGCAATGCTTTTTACACTGTCTCCCATAACATCCTTACAGGTAAGCTCAGGAAGTGTGGGTTAGCTGAACAGTCAGTGAGCTGGGTCAAGAACTGGCTGGAATGGCAGAGCTCAGAGGGTTGTGATCAGCAGAGTAGAATCCAGTTGGAGGCCTGCACTGGTG
>VZRX01024088.1:18835-39128 GCA_013398075.1 Notiomystis cincta | reverse complement strand
ATTTGGAGCCTGGAGCATGAGAAGACAGAAAAAGAAACTCTGAAAGCTGGGCCTGTTTAGTCTGGAGAAGAGTGAAAGGGTCTCTCATCAATGCATACAAATATCTCCAAGGTGGGTGTCCGCAGGATGGTGCCAGACTCTTCTCAGCAGTGGCCAGTGACAGAACAAGGGTTAATGGCCCTAACCAAAACACAAGAAATTCCACCTCAACACAAGGAGGAATTTCTTTACATGGAGGGGGCAGAGCACTGGAACAGGTTGCCCAAGGAGGTCATGAAGTCTCCCTCTCTGGAGACATTCAAAACCCACTTGGACATGTTCCTGTATCACCGGCTCAGGGTGACCCTGCCTTGGCAAGGGGGCTGGACTGGATGATCTCTGAAGGAGAATCCTAAGGATTCTGTGATCTTGTGATTGTGTGATGGTCCTGCCATTCTCTGTCTTGCCAAACACACTGAGAGACAGCCCCTGCCCTGAAGCTCCAGCCAAAATAAACAGAAGAAAGGACATATGTCTGGCTTCTATCACTACACAAAAGAAGCCAAACTCTATCCAAGGCCATACAGAAAATCTACAACAAAGCCAGGAATAAAAGACAGAACTATTCAGTTCAATTGTAGTTCTTCAGCTACTGGAGTTTTACTGATTTAATTTATGTGAGAACATTCAGAAGAGCAGGGCACTGTCTGCCTCTGAATTCCAGGCTTAGTGTGGGCCCATGGTAGCACAGCACTCTGCCTTGTAATAGCACAGAGAGGACCTAATCTGTCCTCCTTGTAGTCTTATGAACAGGAATAAAGAGACATTCAATTAATTCAAGGTATTGTTGTGTGGGTTTTTTTATATCCAATACATTTATCCAACTGTGAATGATCAGCAACTTGTGTGGTTTAAATCGGTATATTGCAAGAATTCAGACTGACAGTATTCCCTCTGAGACAGCAAGGAGAAAACCTCCTGCAGTCTGGTCTTGTACCCATGAAAAAGCAGCTTCTGCATGACTGCTCAGTAGCTTCAGGTATCCTACCTGATCTATTGCTCAGTCTATCTGATTTTGCCAACACCTAAATGGAGACAGATATATTCTGTTGGCTCTTAAAAGTGTATCCTCCAGACTTGGCTTCAGCAAAGGCTGCACCATCCAGCAAGAAAGCAAAAGGAGAGCAAGTACTACATCACAGGTGAAAATATCTAGTTAGAAAAAAGCTTACAAATAATAATCTTTCACACTTCCCACTGCTACATCAGGGACACTTCTCACGTACTGTTAGTATTAAATATCAATAAATCAAGATGTTTATAAATCAATTGTCTGTAAGCCTGTACTGACTATAGAAAGAAAATGCCTTAGATCTGCAGCCTGAACGTCTTCCAGATAAATTCCATTTTCTAATATGGAGTTACATGTTCTTATTGTTGTGAGCTTTTTCTTTAAGAGCCTTAATTTACTGCCTTTAATAACTTTCGTATCACTGAAAATCTTCTTCATGATAATAAGAATATTTATTTCAAGAGAATGCAAATTCAGTAAAAAAATTCTTTTAGTTGGTGGAAGAAAAGCTATTAATTACCATGACATTCTGCAAAATGCAGTTCTACTATCCTACTGCCAGGATATTCAACCTGGCCTTTAAGCCTGGCCACTGGAAAATGTTGATGTTGCCAGCTGTGACTGCAGAACACGTGTTTTGGGGACAGATGGATTTTTTAGTACACAGTGATTTGCCAAGGCTAAAGTCAGAGCAATCACCTATTCATTTTCCTTTTTTTCCACTAACAAAAAAAACCAAACAAACAACCCCAAAATAAACTCAAAACAACAAAACCCTTTACATTTCTTGAATAAAAGATACTTCCCCCATTCCCTTATACTGAAATTGTTGTCCAAAGTGACTCTTAAAAGACTGACAGGTCCTGAGAGACTAGCAAATGTAATGAACTTTTTGTGTTTTTAAACCAAACTGCATTTCTAATGACATCTTAAAATCTAGCATACATGGCCACTTTATCCTTGTCTGCTGATGTCCTCCTTCTGCACTTGAAAATAATTCTCCACTTGACCAACTTCAAAACCACTCAACAGCAGATAAAAATGTGGCAAAAATTGTAATTATCAAGAAGTTTCAGAAATGTCAGAAGACAGAAGATACAGATCCTAGCAGTATTTCACTAAAGAGGAAAATAAAATAAAAGCTTGGTCCTTGTTAGGATCAATCCAGACAGGAGAATGTAGTCCATGCCCCACCAGCCACCACAGTGTAACCACCTCCCTCAGTTTCCTTTCATAATGCAGGTTCTGTGACGATAAATAAGGCGGAGTAGAAGGATCACCTTGTTCATATGTGGGCCTGCCAAAATCACCCTTTTACCCGTGGCTTCCCCCTTCTGAAGTAAGGAGTGAGACTGAGATGATACTCAGTATGATTTAGAATTTTTTAAAAGCCAACTGATCACCCACCTGTGGTGAACCCCATTAACCACTTGATATCCACTTTAATGGTTTTCCTTATTTTTCCTTTAAAAAAGAAATCGTATTAGATGACTTCACAAATGTGTCGTAAGCACAGTCTGACAGTCCATCCAAAGAGGATGAGTCGATCTAAGTTAACTCTACAATCATCCTGACATAAAGTAGCAGGGATCCAGGAAGTCAGAGGCACACCTGTGAAGGAGAGAGCCCAATTCACTTAGATGTCCTGGACCACTCCTTTAGGACTGAGGTGACAAATAAGGTCTGCAGGAGACAGGAAGAAAAACAAAAGTACTTTCTGCAGTGGAAACACATTGTCCATGGCAGTGAATACTATACACAATCCTTCTATTTCTTCTAGGGCTTGTGGATATATCTTATCCTCCAGTCTCCTGAGACTGAGGTAGCCTATTACTTGCTAGATGCTGAGACTCCAAAGAGGAAAATTTTGTAGCAGAAAGAGAGTGTATGTGAGGCAGAATGCATGGAGTTTCACAAGAACAATACTGTATGAAATGAATGCAGAAGAAGTTATTCATATTAACATGAGGACAACAGCCTGATATACTCCTTTATGGAAAAATGGCCAGGACAACGTAACTTTCTCCTAATAACCCTAATACTTTCTCCTAATACCTCCTAATATCCTAATACTTTCTCCTAATAGCTCATCCTGATCCCAAGCTTGTCCTGTGGCATACCAGTGGCTGTGAAGGTGAGACAGCCAGGGAAACCCTCAGGGCACAGTCATACAAATACAGGAGACAGAGACAAAGTAGTTAAGCATTAGTAAAAGGCAAATACCTGAAAAAACTTTTAAACAAAAACAAAACAAAAAGCCAAAACCAAACCAAAACAAAACAAAATAAAACCAAAACCAAGACAAACCAAAACAAAGAAAAATTTCAACAAGCTCTGAAAGAAAATCAGAGCCACTGTATGGCTGCAGCTGGGAAGTCCTCCTGCAGACCCCCTGATCCAAAGCTCCTCTTCTAAGCAGAGTTCATGAGAGAAGGTGTCTCAGGACTGCATAGAGCTGGACTCCCTCTAGATTGTTGCAGACTGCTGCTGATGCCCTCTGTCCCTCAGCCAAGGCATTCACAGAGGTTCAGAAAAGCATTAACCCCAGTATCCATCCTGGGACGTTGCTGTGGTGATGGGCTTTTAGCTGGACTTTGTGCCACTGACCACAGAATGGTTTGTGTTGGAAGAGACACTTAAGGGTCTTCTAGTTCAAACCCCCTGCAATGAGGAAGGACACCTTCCAAAAAATCATGTTGCCCAGTGTGATATTTAACGTTTTCAGGGATGGGGCATCTATAACCTCTCTGAGCAACCTGTGCCAGTGTTTGGTCCCCCTCAGCATAAAAAATACCTTCTTTATTTCTAGTCTGAATATATCCTTGTTGAGTTTAGAGCCATTAAGCCATTCCTATCCATATAGTCCCAACTAAAAAATCTAGCCCCCTTGTTCTCGTAAGCCCATTTAAGTACTGAACACCAAAATAAGGCTATGCTGTAGCCTTCACTTTGCCTGAAGAGCCTTAACTCTCACAGCCTTTCCTCACAGGAGGTGCTCCATTCCTCTGATCATCAGCTGTCCCTCCTCTGGACTCACTCCAGCAGAGTGTCCTTCCTGTGCTGGGAGCCCAGCTCTGGATGCAGAGTTCCAGGTGGGCTCTCAGCAGAGCAGAGCAGAGGGGCAGAATCCCCTCCCTGCCCTGCTGCCCACGCTGCTTTGGATGCAGCCCAGGACACGTTTGGATCTCTGGGCTGGGAGTGCCCATGGCTGGGTCATGTCCAGCTTTCTATCCAGCAGTACTTACAAGTCCTTTTCCCTTACAACACTTGAACCTGGGAGTCATTTGCAACAAGCTTCAAGGAAAGATATTTTTTATTTACTTGGTTTGGTTGTTTGTTTAGCAGTTTTGTTTGATTTTTGGGTTTGGTTTTGATTTTCCACCTATAGGCAGATACAAACCAATGGCTTTTTATTGCTTGTGCAGGTACCTGACACAGTTGTGCTTAGGTAGTGACTGCAAACAGCTTTACCTACTACACCTGGATACAAATTTTCCCTCTAAAATTTCAACACATTCCTCGTGTTGTTCAGTCTATCCTGGATGATGGTGCTCCCTTCCACAGCATATTTACAAATGCCCAAGAGGTAGGTGCTGTGCAGTGAGCAGTGGAAAGGGAGCTCGATTTGGCTTTTGCAAACCAACCTCATGACTTTTAGGGAGCTGGCTCTGAAGGTCTTTGGCCACACATTTCAGGATACACAGCGGACAATGAATCAAGACAGAAAGCAGGTTTAGTGACGCTGCCTCCCTCAGGGAGGTGGTTTCTTCTGACCTTCAGATATCATGGGGAAAGAACAATTTAAAGGAACTAAGCACCTGCACACAAAAAGGTCCCTCATTAAAAAGTCCAGCATTGTGTAAAGGCTAAGAAAATAAAGGATGAGTTTTTGAATATTTCAGGCTGTTTCAATAGAAATTTTATTCCTTCTGAACCTAATGAAGTTTTATCACTTCCTGACATTGCTATGCTGACCTGTATCGAGTTGTGAAAGGTCCCTTGCTACTCCACAGGCATGGAAACTGTCATGAACCAATTATCTTGGCTCATGAGAGCTTTCAGATGACCTGACTGAAAGTCCCACCACACCCACTCACCCAGAAAGAGCACGCAGTCATGAGGAGAGCTTGGCCAAAGCTTGTCCTCTGAGGGCGCGTCCTCTCCTCCCCTGTGATGGGACAGGCCCTGCTCTCCAAAGGCTAAACTCAGCTGACACTCCTCCTCTGGGCTTGAAACAGCTTCTCTTTTGGATGGCTGTGCTTTTACTGCGGACAAATGGCACACAGTGGACACAATAGCCTAAAGTTTAGTCAAGATATTTTAGAGGTAGACCAGCATTATAAAAAGAAAAGTAAACAGTGACTACTCAAAGAGATAAGACGTGACTAATCAAACTTTTTCACAGAATGGGTTGTCAGATAATGGAACAGATTGCACAGGGAAGGGGTTGAGTCACTATCCCTGGAGGTACTTAAAAGTACTAGGTGCTTAAGGACATGGTTTAGTGGTGGACTTGGCAGTCTTAGATTGACAACTGGACTTGATGATGTTAGAGGTCTTTTCCAAACTAAATATCTCTAGGATTATATGACCTTGCAAAAGCCTGTCAACTTTTGAGATTGACTACTGGAAACATAAGCAATATAGCAATGAATTGATTTCAATGAATTGAATAGCAATTTCTGATTGTTCATCAGAAAGTATCTCTTGTTCCCAAACAGACTGTGATGATGAAGTAAAGGCAAAGTTTGCTTCAGAATAGAAAGATAATAGTGTTCAGTCAGTATTTTACTGGAAAGGCATATAAAAACTTATAGAAAGAAAAAGAAAGAGGAAGAATCCCTCAGGTGCCAATTTTTGTACTATACCAGTAACTCCTATTACAGGCTGAGAAAATTCTTTTTTAGGATAAACTGCTTCCAAGATAGCCCATCCCAATAAATCCTGTACTTAAAAGATAATGGTTATTTAAGTCACAGAAACAGCTCTTAAAAAGAAGAAAATTCCACTATCATCTACTTCAAAAAAACTGCGGCCGAAAAAGAAGAAAAAAAAAAGGAAGAACTTCTGCAACCTTTGATGTCTGGATTCACAACATGAGGCAGTTCCCTAAAATGCAAGTTTATAGCTTGAGGATCAGAAACACAAAGAAATCAGTTACAAATCCTGTTTAGCCATGAAAAGATCATTTTCAAAATCTTGAACCATATGTCAATTTGTGTTTAAAATAGCAAAATATGAGCTTGTGTGTCCAAAAGTAGTACCCAAGAATTAGCACTTACAAAAATTGCTAGTCTTGGTAAGATGGCCAAGTAACTAACATAGGGGATTTTGAATTAACACAAAATTTATATAACAGATGATGTCAAATGTAGGGCCCAAATCCAGCCATTTCAGAAAGATAGATGGATGCTGAAATGACAAGACACATTTCATGGAGACACCATTAAGATTCCAAGTTGTGAAGATTCATGTTGATGCATTGAATGTTAAGTAATTTAGTTGAAAGTACTCTTGTTCAACTTGCACAGATTGAAGATACAATTCCTACTGGAATTTTCTGAGAAAAAGAGAAGACAAACAGAAAAATATTGGAAGGAGTCGTGGGATATTATGTTAACCCAAACCTCTAAGGACTACTTCTTAGCTCTGTAAATAGGCAGAGCTACAGGTGTTTCCAAAAGCACATGATTATCCTGCAGCTGGTTTCTGGTAGCTTAACTTTTCTGAAAGTAACTTTCTAAGGATAATAAGGGGATATTTTATGGGCATAGTTCAGAAAGGTTCTTTGAAGCGAAATTTCACACTGTGTACCAATCAGTACACACAGCAATTTTTTTTTCTTTTCCATTACTTTTGTTCATGTTCAAAATTCCAGTGGCTTTCTGGAAGTAAAGATTAAAACTAACCTTTGTGCCTCTTCCTCCTACTACTGTGCTTAAAGTAGCTGGATATTTCATAAAAAGCTGCTATATTCAGCCTCTCTCCATTGCTTCAGCTCTCAAATGCTGCTTGTTAGTCAGATTACTTCACCCTCAAGGAATAGAAAAATTGTTGTCCTTTTTCCAACACCAGTTGCAAAAAAAATATTTTTCAAATCTTTTTAATACTAACAGGGGGAATTGTAATTCTATGCATACAATATTCAGATGCCAACCAGGAACACTCATGACTTCTGCTCCTGTAGGGCCAAATCTCCCTGAATGAATGGGAACCTTTCCACCAAACACAGTGGAAGTGGGACGAGCTCGTAGACCATTGAACTATTTACATGGGATGTGCTAAGAGCATTATAGAAATGAACTCTGAAAAAATCACTCAAAAATTTCTTACCCCTTCTGTTCTGAGCTATATTTTATATCAAACTCATTTTTGATAAGTATAAATTGTAAAGGTCCATTAGTAGGTTTCATTTATAGTAGCAACATTTGGTATGGAAGAGCAGTTCTTTCATGACAGTATCAATCTGCATAAGAACGTGAGCTTTCAAATCTGGTAAAAGATGTAGATCTTAAGAAAATATGTCCTCAGAGGAGTGTTCTATGTTCTTTTTTCATCAGAAACATATTAAAACAAAAACCCATTGAAGGAAAACAGGAGACAGCCTATTAGAATGCAGCTCCAGAACCATTTGATTCAGCCTCTATACAGTACCCAGGAGTAAAAATTGCTTACATTTTGCTTATGTTCACTCCCTCCTCTACATGGTATAAGGAAGATATTTCATTTTATCCCAGAGAAAACAAACTCTTCTTGACTGCAGCAACTATACTTTATAATAGTTTCTAGTTCTCAACAGTGTAATTTTTTCTCACAGAAAACAGAAACAACAATAACAAAAAAAAAAAAAAAAAAACAGAGAAAAATCCATCAATTCATCTACAGGCATGAAAAATGTAAACATATCCTCAAGACAAATAAAAGTGGGACAATACATCAGGCATTAATAATTTATTTATTTCTGAATAATTCCAATTATTTATTTTAGTCTATAGATAAAAACAAGACCTAGAATATTTGTCTTCTCTAGAAGAATACAAAATAATATTGCAGAGAGATGACAGCAGAACAATGCATAAATCACTCATGTAAAACATCATGCACAAATATTCATTGCTATTAATGTGACATTGAAATACCTACCCTGTCTCAGTCTAAATAATATATCAAAAACAGCACCAAACAATTATACAAAAGTCTGATTGGAACTCCATCATGAAAGACCAAATTCTTTTTCACACCATGCAGGTGATTACTTATGACAAGCTGAAAACAAATAGGAGAGTTAAATCTTAAAATCTTTTTTACATCCTTTTGCATAGATTTAAATGGCATCACAAGGAGAAAAGGAGAGGAGAACGAGCTCTCATTTATGCAGTGACTTGTGGCACTTCTGGACTGTTCAGCTAAGGATATTAAGCAACCCAGAAAAGTATTTCAAAGCTTCTGTTTAACCAAATCAGCATGCCTCACTTGTCAAGGCATCATGCTATCACAAAAAAAAAGCAACACTGCCCATTAAGATCACACCTTGAGCGTCTTCATTGTCCAATCATTTCCTAAAATACGTGCACTCTTCTCTAATGGAGTAATTTAGCTTGGTTGTGCTTAACGACTTTGTATATTTTATTAAGCTCCTTAAAATTCCCTTCTTTGACAGTTTAGATAACAGTAATGACCTTCTCCTGAGGTTCATTTCAGGTTTTGTAGGCAGAGCCCATTTCAGACAAATGGCCTCTGTAGCACAGTGTTTTGGCCTGAAAGGTATGCAAAACAGAGGTTTTTTAAATTTCAAAACTTTGATTACTGAGTTCTGCATTAATTGTGTTAATTAAGACACCTAACTGGCATCAGAACTTCATTTGTTTTCCGAAGTGTACTTACATGCTTTACAAATTTCTCTGTAAGATTTGAACAAGTACTTACTGGAACAGCAGAACCCTACTTATTCTTTCTTTTCTCAGAAAAAGGAATTTTATATCATCTTCTCCTCCACACTTACACCAGCAGCAATATAATCTTTAATCCTTTCTGTGAACACTGAGAAGGTAGGATTGTAAAATATCCTTACACTGCCATATTTTGCAGTCCGTGCTGTAGTTAGGTAATGCAAGGACTGCAAAGGCAGAGAAAGGTTAGTCAGAACCCTCTGCAAGACATCAAAGGGAGAGGTAAGTTCTGGTGTGCAGGTAAAACCAGGCTGCTGCCCTCAGTATTCCTGAGAACTGTTCTCTTCTTTAGTGTTTTTCATAGACTGTTCTTCCAAGAACTAGACTTGAGTAGCTCACATGAATTTCAAATACAGATCTGTTTACAGATCTTTTTTCTCCAGTGAACCCTTTCATGTAAATTTCATCTTCCTGTCTACACACTCTTGATCAACTTTAAGGAACATATTTAATTATTTCCTAAACTTCTCCTTAAACTGCTCCTTTTTTGTTATTACCATAAGAATTCTTAATACAGTGAGATCTTGTATTTTATCTGCTCATCACTCCAGCAAATGCTCCACTTTGCAGTGGACAATGCAGTTATGGAGGCCCCACTCAGTGAGTTACTATTTACCTAACCAACCAAATTATCTAGTTTTAATTATTCTATTTTCTGTCCCAGGTGATTCTCATGCTCTTCCAGGAGGTCTCATGAGCCCCTGTGAGCCCTGCTCCCCAAAGCATCCATGTCCTCTGAGGAATCCTTTCACATGCTTCTGTCAAGGCACTGGTGCCTAAAACTGTGACTTCTTTAACCACAGCTGTTCAAACAAACCTTCCACCTTCTTCATGACACTAAACTTTGGGAGGAGCTTCAGTCAAGGCTGATCCTCCTCGTCATTTTCAATGATGAGGACACCAGTGTTATGTGTAAGACAGAGGATGTCGTGTACCCTGACTTTGTGCTGCCTTTGACCCAGGCTCTCACAGAGCCCTGGCCACCAAAGGGGTGAGGCATGCCCTGGGTGAGTGGATCACGCAGTGAGTAGGAACTGCTGGTGACTGGTAACCAGCCACATCCCTCGGGGATCAAAACTGGCACAAAGACTATTTCATGTCTTTGTCCATGACCAGCATGCTAAGGTGGTGCCTTCTGTCATCTGATTTGTGAATGACACTGAACCAGCTGAGTGGACAATTCACTGGAGGGAAAGGCTGCTCTTCAGAGGAACCTGGAAAGATGACCTACAGGAACCTGGAGAAATGACCTACAGGAACCTTGTGAAGTCCAGCAGGAGAAAACTCAGCCTTGCTTCTTGATGGAATTACCCCACAGAACAATACAGGCCAGGCTGACTGTCAGAGAAGTAATTCTGCAGAGAAAGACCTTAGTGTCCTTGTGAACAGCAAGTCAAACATGGACCAGCAGTGTGACCTTGCAACAAAGAGGGCCAGATGCATTCAGACTTGTTTTGGTACTTGTGCAACTGGCAGGTCCAGCAGAGTTCTTTGGCACTTGCAGTACTGCATTTAGAGTTGTGTCTATTTCTGGTCTCCTCAGTACAAAAAGAACATTGACAGACTGGAGTGAGTCCACTGGAGACCACAGAGATGGTCAGGAGCTGGAGTACATGAAGTACAAGACAAGGCTCTAGAAGCAGGAACAGTCCATCTTGGAATAGAAAAGGGAAAGGAGACACATTTCTGTTCACTACAACTGCCTGATCAGAGGCTGTACAGGGGATAAAATCAGACCCTTCCCAACCAGGTACAGCAAAAGGACAAGAAGCAATGGATACAAGTAAGAACATGGGAAATTCTGATTAGGTAGCAGGAAATATTTTTTGCCATGGAAGTTGTTAAACACTGACACAGATTGCCCAGGGATGTTGTCAGATTTTCATCCTTAGAGGAGGTCAAGATTTAATTGGGCATGGCCCTGAGCAATCTGAGCCAATTAAACCTGCTGGATTTAGACAGTTTTTGAGCAGAACAATCTGCTTCTCCAAATATATCTTAAATTCATTTTGCAGCTTGTACACTAGTCCCTCTAACAGAGGATACAAAACAAAACAAAACAAATCCCTCACGCCAGTTTAGGACTTCATAAGTGTCCTTTCAGACTGTTAGGGGAACACACAGTAGACTGAAGCACTAAAAATACTTTTCTTGATACAAAATGAAGGAGGTTTTACAGTCCACATGCAGTTTCCAAGGCATTCCAAATGGCAAAACAACGTCCTAGAGATCTTGTGTACAAATTAGACACATACAGATCCTAAAGCACTGTACCAGTCCAGACACCCAGGCTGGGACTCATCTGTCTGCACCTGCCCTTATGCATTCCTGGGAAACTTCTTCCAGATGAAGGAATATTGTTGAAAAAGCTAATACTGGAAAGATTTTTACCTTCAGGATGTATCACTCCACAGTCCCACTGAGTCTTGCTGTGGTTGCAGCAAGGTAAGGAGTGGAGTAGCTCTGCATATTGAGGCAGCCCTGGCTAAATGAAGCACTAGGGTGCTCCTACTTTCTTTGCTGAGGATTGCCTTTGTGCAGAATTCTGTGTGAGGCTCCAACATGAGATAACGAGCATCTGGGTGTGTGTGCCACTTGGCAGTGCTTTTGCCACGGAGTCTCAGTCTGCTAATCAGGTCTGGAGATCTCCAGAACAGAGTGAGCACAGGGTGTGCTGCCTGCCAACCCTTTCCACCCGCCATCCCCTCCACCATCTGAAGCTTTAATGTAATACTGGGTGATGGGTCTCAGAGTTGCTCCTCCCAGGTGTTCATCTCTGGCAGCAGTGCAGCCACAGTAAAAACCTGGGGCTCAGTGTGGTGACCAGCCCTGCCCTCCACCTCACTCCACTGCCACCCAACTTGTTTCTCCCGTGAACTGCAGCATCAACAAAGTTTGACTAAGGAGGCAGCACTGAAACCTATAGCATTTGCCTGCTTGCATGAGCACAGGATAATTCAGAAGTTGTGAATTTTAGCACTCGCAGAACCTTTACTTAAAATCACAATACCTGTAAATAATACGTTCATCCAGGAATAAAAAAAATGTACGCCTTGTTCATTAAAATGACATAACAAATACAAGTTTTTCTTCATCCTGAATTGTCATTTAAGATTTATATGATTCTGTCTGCTTGTGTGACCTTCTTAATAAACAGGGAGGTCCTCCTCTTCCAGTCATAAATTATCCATCAGATGTTTTAACTATTCAGTAACTCTAATATGTGAATGATAAAATAATAATGCTTTGAATAATAATGATAACCAAGCATGAATAATAAAAACTTTCTCTGAATACTTTGGAGAGCAATCCCTGCCCTAAGTACAAATTTTTTCATTTTGTTATTTTCAATAACCAAACTTATGAATAAAATAATATTTTATTTAGGTGTCAGAGAATACAGAGGTAGAAGCAGTGATGAAGGTGAAAGAGACTAAATTCATCCATCACGTCCACTTTTGCCAGATTTGCTCTATCTATTGGGAAACTGTGGAAGATCAATAAAGAATAATTTTTTAAAAAAAATATGGAAGAATTATGCCAGATAAAGTTGCTATTAGTAAAAAGCTACAAACTATATCAACAGAAATTATACTGTTAAAGTCACTGTTAAAGTCTTGTATTTGGGGTCTAATTCAAGCTACAGTTACAGCTGTCACTTCAGTGAAGTTACAGTGATGTGTCCTGAGACAGAGATGGGCTCAAACTTTTCAGTTGTCTTTTATTTCCACTTCGTGACTCAAGGATAAACGATAATGATTTGTTTCATGTTATGACTTCCATTCATGTAAGAAATAATTTGAAGCTTATTGGTTTTTTTCTTTGTGATTTTATTCCAGAAATTTAGGGGAGAGGTTCAAAAACACCTATTTCAGTAGTGACATTTCAAAAATCTCTTTGAAATACCTGATAGCTTTCTTTTTCCTCTTTGGACAGCTCAAATTCAAAATTTCCTCACATATTGTTCTTAAAACATGTTTATGCTTCAAGAGAATGTATCAGACAGGAAAGTTAAAATAAAATTTACAATGTATTTGTTACTTCCCCTTATCTTAGAAACTCTTGATAGACTTCTGATTTTTGCCCTTTTTTCTTATGTTCTCAAATGGAATAATTTATTAACAGATTTGTCATCATCATAAAACAAGCATATGCAGACTGAAAAAGGAAGTTATAACTTCTGTTGAGAAAAACTAAGTGCTGAAAACCTTTCTGTCTTTTGTATTTATGGGAAATATTTATGTCCAAATAATTCCCTAAGTTTTTTCAGAACCTTTATAAGGAAGATGAATCTGGGAGAAAATAATACTGTTAGGGCTAATTCAATAGTGGTATAGCAGAACTGTCGATATGAGAATGATGACACAATGCATGAAAATTATTCTTGCAATACAGGGGAAAATTTATTAATGGATAAAAAATGGAAAATTTGCAGTAGACTCAAGCAGCATTAGCTATTCTTGCAGTGTTGTGTGAGGGGTCAGTAGGAAAAGTGCTAAGCTTTCTCTGGAAACACCTTTTCCAATGCAGTGGCCTTATTCTGATCTCTGGTGATACAGTGACCCTCTGAGCAAAATCTTTGAGTGCCACCTGGCAGATAGTCCTTGCTGTTCATCCATGGAAAATACTTGCTGAATCCTGTCTCACAGATACGATCTTCTTTTGCTGTTCTCCTCTGAGGGTTTGGGGCTGGGGTGCTTTGGTTCAGTTTTGTCTTTCCACTGTTAAGATTTTTAACTCAGCTTTCCAGCAGAGATATTTCAGCAGATATGTTTGTCCAGCATGATGTTTCTCTGCTACCTGTGCCTCGTGCCTCATGCTATTCAGCACATCCACATCAAAACTGTCGGTCCTTCCAGGGTGCCCGTGCCAAAGCAAAGGCACTCTCCTCCACACCAGGTATGCCCTGGGATGGGAAACTGAATGATGCTCCATTGCCCCACAGCCAAGAAACAGCAGAGGAGGCAGTGCTCCTTGCAGGCATGGTGGGAATAACAGACAGGAACATGCATGTTAGCAAATAAACTTAGGAAGAGATGCTGACAAATGCCTGGAGACGAGCACTGCTCCAGTCTCCCTCCCTGTCTGTGCCAGGGACCAACTCAAAGTGTGACACCAGACTGGATTAGAAAGAAAGAAAGTCTTCTGTGCAAACAAGGCAAATCCATGGAGTGAAATCCAGCTTCTAACTAAGTTCAGGAATACCTCAGGCTCTGGAAGACTCTGCACTGGGAGCTGGGAACTCTGCTAGGAAAGTTCACTGTGTATTTGCCTTTCTCCTAGGTACTCACCAGTGGCCAACTGGTGGATTGGAAGCACTTTCAGAACTTTTCAGTGTTGTGCTCCTCCAAATCTGTTTTAGGTTTCCCATTTCCATCCTAAGATGAGCAGTGTGGGACAGAGAACACAAGTTGGATGGACTGGGGCAAGGAATATGAAATCTTGTTTCCTTCTCAATGCACAGTCCAGTCCCAGAACACCCACACAGGATTACATTAAGTGCTTTAGTTGTCACTGAACTGGATGAACTGCAGTTTTAAGACACCCTGTTACCTGGGTCCTTCCCAGAACCACCAATCCTTATCTTGCACTGGATCCTCACAAAAGCTAGCCTGAGAGGGCCACGAGGGCCTCAAGCAGTAAAGGGCACAAAAGCACAAGAATTCCCTCTCAGGCTGTCAGTGAGGCTCCAAAAGACAAACACCACCTAACTTGACTGTATCTAGAGATGCTAAAGGAGACAGAACAGAACATTTTCTCAGTCAGACAGAAGGGGGAAACAATGCAACCATTCATTTGTACATTCAGTGCAAGCATTATTTCCAAATGCAGAATAAACCTATGTACCATAGCAGAGTACCCCATCATGAGCTCTGATCACAAGTATAGGAAGACAACAAGCATGATGTGACATTTTCCCAGAGATGGTCAGCTGTTGCACAGCCTGCAGCAGAACTTTCTCCCATGACTTCATCCATCTGTTTTATACAACTGTATAAAACTTGGGTGGGAGGTGCTTGGAGAGATGATCCTGAGCCACTATTAGTGTCATTGCCAGCCCTCTAGCTTGTGGATGAGAAGTGAATTTCCTCTTTTCTTTTCTGCATGCCATTTATGATTTCATAGACTTTTGTGCATTTTCCAGGTTTTCAACTCTGAAGAAGCCAAGTGAGTAGACGCAAATTCTTATTTCATCTATCCCACCACTTTCTGTACCTTTAAGTCTTTGACTGTACCCCTTGTAAGATATGAGTAATAATCCATGGTGTGAGATTTTACAAAAATAAATACTGTATTCTTCACCTGGTACAGAGTAATTCTGGACAAAAATATAAATTCAGAGAAGAGTGGCAGGAGAGCAGCCCTGAAAAAGAGACCTGTGAGTGCTGACTGACATCAGGCTCAATAGGAGTCAGCAGCAGGTCCTGGCAGGCAAGAGGGCAAACCACATCCTGAGAGGCAGTATCACCTCTCAGCTGGTCAAAAGAGGTGATTATCCTGCTGTGTTCAGCGAGGCTGCAGCCTCACTTCCAATGCTGTGTGAAGGTCTGGGCTCCAGAGTTTAAGATGGATGCAAAGGTCTTTGAATGCATCCAGAGGAGGGCAACAGAAGTGGTGAAAAGGCTGGAAGGCATTTCCTGCGAGGAGCAGGCAAGGACTCTGGCTTCTCTGATTTGGAGAGCAGGAAGCTGAGGGGACCTCTTTGCTCTCTACAGCTTCATGAGAATGGAAAAGGAGAGGGAAGTGCTGATGTCTTCTCTTTGATATCCTGTGATATGTCGTGTGGAAATGGTACAAATTTGTATCATGGGAGGTTGAAACACGACCTTAGGAAACACTTCTCTGCCAAGATAGTGGTCAACATACTTACAGGCCTCCTGGAGAGATTAGAATTCCATGCCTGTCAGTGTTTAAGAGGTACTGAAAAATGCTTTTAATAACATGCTTTAACTTCCAGTCAGCTTGGATTGGTCAGGCAGAGGGACTAGTTAAGCATTGTAGGTCCTTCCACTGAATTATTCTACTGTATCACTGATTAGGACTGTGCATGGTAGGGACAAGCTGCATGGAACTGTGCAGTGAAATAATGGTGAATTTCGTTTAGGCTTCTACTCCCTTCCTAGCATTACCTAGTGCTGTGTTCTGTGCCCTTGTTTGCTTATTACCGCTGTGCATTGAGCTGACATTTACATAGCCCCTCTGCAACACCAGGATCTCACACCTCGTTAAAAGCAATCAGTCCAGAGTCCTTTATGTATAAAGCTAGGATTGTTCTTCCCATGTGTTTTTCTTTACATCTGCCTACACAGAATTTCAGCTGCCTGTTTATGCTCCATTCAGTCTCATGAGATCCTTCTTTGATACAGTCCCAACCTTTAAAACTCTGAAGAAGGTTAGCAATATCAGCAAACTTCTCTCCTCACTAATCACTTCCTTTGTCCAAACAGTTATAAATATGTGCAACAACACAAACCCTGTCTGATTCCACTGTTGATTCTTGATTCTAAACTGTAATCTCCAAATTTACCATTTATTTTTCTCCTCCACTATTCAATGTAGTTGCCTACAGACCGACAGAACATGTCAGGAAAAATTATCACTTCTGTAATAAAATTTACAACTACCCTACTGCCTTACACACTTGGTTTTGCTTCTTCCTACAAATTATATTAAATCAAGAAAAGGCCCAGATCTAGTCACTAGGCAGGATGGTGGTTGGGTTGGTAGTAACTCAGGTTAAAACTAAGTAGTCACTAAGGTTAAAAAGCATGGCAAATTTCACAACTACAGCTCTGGCAGTTGAAGTAAATGTTGTCACTTTATGTTGTCCTCTAGAAAACATTCACTATTACTAAAGGATTCTTAATGCCTGAGCTGGCAGAATTGCTGCAGTCACTTAAATGAACAACATGCATTTTTCTGTATAAAAATAACCTAGCGCTTTTTTTTTTCAAAATTAAATGCCAGAGATGCATGCAAATACCTAAATAAAAATCATCAGATTTCATCTCATGTGCCTCCCACTACAAAACAGAAAACTCATCTACATAAAATTGCAGAGGTCTGCTCAAGAAAGGAGAGCAATCATGTAAGTACATTTTAAAGTAGAGTTTGACAAATGGTTCAGCCACTGATAAGACTGGCTCTCTACGACACTTAGTGACACTTCTGTCACTAATACCTTGTGTGCTTATATTCACACAGAGTTGCAGTTGTCTTGCATGAACTTACATTCTTGCCTAGAACTAAGACCTCTAGAAAAGATAAATTCAGAAGAAAAACTAGGAAAAAAAAACCAACAACAACAACAAAACAACAACCCCTGACAAAAGGGGCAGAAGAAAAAAAATCCTGTGTCTGAAAGTTTACATGGTACTCAGCTATGTAACTTTGCTTTGCCCATTATACTGGCTAATTTAGTAAAACTTAGTATTCACACACAAATTCTTGCCTAGTGTCCTCAGACCATCAGACAGCTACAATAATACTAGGAAGACATAAACTGGCCACCAGTGTTTCCAGCCCAGTGACGTGGAACATCACAAGGCAGCCTCCTACTTTCCTCAGAAGCAGGACCTGACAAGTCTGTAGTAAGTGCAAAGAACAACAAGTGTACTGCCAGAAACTGACTGAGACTGCTTAAAACTGTTAAACCAACCAAGATCAGCTTGAACACTGTATTGGCAAATACCACCTCCAATAAGCAAAGGAAAATGTCCCTCTAGGAAATTTGTGTCACAAGCTGTGCTGAACTCTGGTCAGACTCGCTTTAACTAACAAGGCTTTTTGGAGCATTAGTTTACTACCCAGTCAGTATTTATCTGTACCAATTCCCCTGATTACTGGCACCAAGAATCTAGCACCGCAACCAGTTCTATTTAGGAAAACTTCCAAAATAGAAGGAGGTAACCTTTTCTTCTTTTAGATACCACAAAAGCCTCCATCAGCAGCACCACTCATCACCACTCCACACCTGACCTATTCCTGCTCTCCCCTCCTGGACAGCCCTCATCAGCACATTATCATTCCAAATAGTCTTCTAACACCAGTGGCCTGGCTTTGCAGAACTGGGGTTGGGCTCTCAGCAGACACAACTTAAAGAAAAACAGAATTACCAAAGACTAGCATCTCTCCTGAATTCCATGTTCCACCTGAAAAATATCCTGTTAACAAACTTATTCCACAATGTCCTGGTCCTTCCCCAGAGCATTTTGCACCCTAATCTTCTCATACCACTAGGGACAAAGAGGCACTTTCCATTGTGATTGTTTTAATTAGCACAGGAGTACTCCATCAGTTAGACACCAGAAGGTTGCCACCCCACAGCAGCAGCCCTTCTTTCCTTCACTCTGCATTCCAGAGGGTCTGTAGCACCAAGGATTTCCATACCAGCACATTCCACTGGCATTGATGTGGTGTGGACATCAGCATCCCACATGCACAGTGATGGAGTCCTGGCTTCTTATGTCCATCTGTGTTCCCTTGCACAGAGCAGTTTTTCAGTCAAGGTGCCCAGACTCAGAACAGTTATTCCCAAGCCTGTAACCAGCATCAAAACATGTTCTTCATCTCTGCATCCCTTAACTTCATTGCACATCTAGAGGTGGCAGAGTTTTTCCCACATGTCTGAAAAAAACTGAGGGCTACAGCCTCGAAAAGTACTTTGCAGCACAAGTGAAAGTGACTGATATGACACACGCTAAAACAAACAGCATAAGGGCCTCACCTAGGAGAAATCTAATTGATTTTACAATGACTTAGTAATTTAAAGACTGACACAGATTTATTCTCCTCCTGTCACTTATTTCCCATGGGTCTTTGGACATATAACCTTTCTAGCTGTCACACTGGTGAAATGGATGACATTTACAAGCCCAAGTACTCAGGTTGCTCTAGCATAGAAAGACAAGTTTCTAGTGGTGTCCCATAATGATGGCAGCATGCAGAAACTGGGAAACCATTGGATCTGGCTGAGATGGAGTTAATGTTCCCCACAGTGACCCTCACAGAACTGTGCTTTGTACTGGTAGTTAGGAAAGTGTTGGTTTCACACAGTGCTTTGTCTGCTGCTGATCAGGAACACAGCACCACCCTCAAAGGCCAGTGGGCTTTGGTGACCCAAACTGACCAAAGGTATATTCCATATCACATGACATCTGCTCAAGCAACAAAAGCTAAGAGGAAGGATGGCCACAGGCATTTATTACTGAGTTTGTCTTCTGGAGCCACCGCTATCTGTACTGAAGTCTTATCTTCCACAAAGTGGCTGGGCATCACCTCTTGATGGGACAGAGAGAATAAGTCTTCTATTTTCCCTTGCCTCCACATGCAGGCTTTGCTTTTGCTTCATTAAATCATGTTCACATTGACCCATAAAATTTTCTGGTTTACTTTCTTCCCCCATACCTTGCTGAGGACAGTAGTGATAAGGCGGCTTGTAGGGCACCTTGTGTCCAGCCTAGGTCAGCCCACCACATACAGAAATTACCACAATTCACTGAGAAAGGGATCCCAGATAGTGCCAAACCAATGTTCCTTATTCCCTTCTTCCAGTAAAATAAATGGAGAAAGCATAACCCCTCCCCACCCCTACATTAAAGGGAATTAGACTTGGTGGGGCAAAGAGGACAAGGAAAGATAAGATAAGTGCAGTTGTAAGTCTGTATAAAAGATATCAAAGAACAGAAAATACTGGAGAGCCATACATCTATGTGGTCCTCATTATCTGGGAAGTTTGCTCATATTCCTCTTGAAATGTGCCAAAAATTGGTCCCTGTTTTGTAGGTTTTGAACAAAATAGAGAATGCAAAAAAGTGGCTGGAGGGGCCACTGGTCTGTCTGTACCTGGTCCCTACACTTACCAGGACCAATGCACTCTTCAGGCAAATTTAGCCAAAGCCTTCCCCACAGGCACCATCTTCCTCATGGAGCTTAGGAGAACTCTCTCATAAACCTGTCTTGAGGTGCTGCAAATAACTGACTGCTTTTCCAACTCTGAAAATGCTCTTCATACATTTAAGACTGGTCTTAAGACTGCTGCTGGTTTTGTCCTCACATCCCTTCTTTTCACACCAGAGAGGCACACCCATGTTTTGCTCATCCCTGCCAGCTGCTTTACAGCAAAGTCAGAGAAATTTTTCCCAGTTTTTACCAATACTGGTGTCTGTCCATGACAATGAGTGAAAGTTGTTTGCTGAGACCACAGAAAGTTTCCAGTATAAACATTATACTGATCTAGAAATTGAGGTCATCAACAAAAAAAAAAAAAAAAAAAAAAAAAAAAAAAAAAAAA
>VZRX01024087.1:196560-235734 GCA_013398075.1 Notiomystis cincta | reverse complement strand
TTATATTTTATATTTTATATTATATTTTATTATATTAAATATACTTTTCTTTTTCTCCTCAGGAGTATATTTTAAGACAAGTTGCATCAATGTATCTGAAGCTTGGATGGCCAACAAACAATTTAAACAAATCACTTGTTCAAGCATCATACCAACATGAGTACTGTTATATTTCCTTTTTTATTGTTTATTTGTGAAATATTATTATATAAATGCACCCTCCTAAAATTTAGTCGTGTTTAGCATAAGTCAGTCATAATTCCTTAGCTCTGACACCCTTCTGTTTTTTCCTTTCTGGGTTGCAGAGAGAGCAGAAAGATGCTGTGAGATGAATTCTTCTTTCTTAAGTTGGAGAACATGTCTTCCTAAGCCCTAACTTAATATTTATTAATAATAACTTGATTTCTAAGAACTTGTACTCATATGACCACAGAGGTTGGGAAGAGTGCCTGAGTGTAAATGGGGGCTGGTCTTGATCCATGACCTTTAGACATTAAACTGACACTGACATTTGTAAAGCCAGATTGTCTTTGAATGTTGCCCAACTCCTGGTTGCTGTGACTGTTACAAGAAGTAGTTTTTTGTAAACATTCAACCACATTTGCTAATGCAGCCTTCTTGCTTTCTTTAATGTGGACAGAGAGTTGCGTCGGGAAGTCATCATGTTGGCCTGCAGCTTCGGGAACAAGCACTGTCACCAGCAGGCTGCAACCTTAATCTCTGACTGGATTTCTAGCAATAGGAACCGGTAAGTGGAGCTGGAAGGTGTATCTCACATTCCTCCTACTGGGAGGCAGTACAGCTCTTCCTCTCCGCCTGCCCTGTCTGCTGTGCTCTCTTTTGCAAAGGTTTTTCTTACGGGAGGAAGCAGAGGTTGCTGGCTGTCATTTAAAAATGTCTGTGGGGTTTCACAATGAGTTATTTGACTTTGCATATGTGAGTGGGTAGAGGGGATTCTGCCCACTCCTGATAAATTACTCTAAGATAATTCTATGCTAGAAGATGAGAGTATGGGTTTTAAGGATGCATTTAAAGAAAGAAAGATGAGTGAACACCATGTTGTCAGACAAACATGAAACCTGTGTTGGGGTAAGAGAGCAGAAGGTGCTAAACATTTAAAGAAGTGAGAGAGGTTGGAGACAAAAGGTCTGAGAAGTAAAGGAAGGAGATGTAGCAGTATGTTGGAGGGAAATGTTACAATGTATTTAAGGGTGAAGAATTGAAAATTAATATGATTCATTATACATGGAAAAGCTCATGTAAGTTTTCGGAGAGCAGATGATATTATAGCTGATGTCTTGAGCATTAGCAGCACTTAGCTAACCACTAAGCAGTGTTTTGACAGCAAATATGTAAGTTAGGCTGTCCAGGCACAGGTTTATTCATCTGAGGTAAAGGAAATGTGCCATGGATAGTGTGTGAAGTTTATCTTTTAAAGATAAGCATCTAAGAACTATGAAATAACTGAAATTTCAAATATTTAAGTATGTAGCGACCCATGGGTAATGAGATGAGTGCAGAGTATAGGTTAAGACCACAACTTCTTTAGAAAGAATAGTGGATTTTCTGATTATGTGAAATATTTGCACTGTACACATTTGTATGTGGCATGATATTTCGGTTTAAAAGAGAATATTCTACTTTCAAATACAAAAGAAAAAAATGAGAGAAAAAGTCTCTCATTTTTAGTCACAGTCTTGTATTAGCTTGGCAAAAGGACCAGATCTCTCTAGCCATACAAGCAAGCAGGATTTTTCAGAGATTTTTTGGACTTATCAGGTGTTTGTTTACAATTAATTTATCTCTGTCTTTTTAATGTTTAAAAATCCTTTACAGGCATACCTAGTAACATATGTATGCAAGTATCTTTCAAAACCAGCATGAAGGGAAACCACATTCCTATATGACTTCGAAACTTCTGGAAAAAAAAATAAGCTTGAAACTATGAGTATGTACCTTTAAGTAAGATGTATGTGAGGTGGAGGGTTTTCTTGTGTAAGGTGGTACCAGATATATTTACTATGAAATATATACCCCAGGGTTTTATATGAATTCTTATCATAAGCAGCAACAATCAGTATGAAGCTATTCAAAGAGGCAATTAAAGAGAAAGAATCATTGGAAAGAGTCTGCAAAAGTAATTTACTTAGATATTCATTTGCAAAATTAGTTAATCAAACCTAGCATTACCTATTAGCATGCACAGCAGTAGATTATTCAATGTTAAAAAAGCTGTCACCCTGCAAAGCTACCTGCCTGTGTCTTTCCAATAGGATTAAGAACGGAGGCATCAGAAAAGAAAAACATAACAAAACCCAGGCTTATTGCTTTACTAACAGTAGCAAGAGAGAAAAGGAATAAATTTAAGGAGCTGTCTGAAGATTCATCTTAGCCTTTCAATGGGGCCATTTTTGGTAGCAGAAGATTGTGGTTGCCAGCATATGATGAGTATTATGATAAAAGCACCACAGCAGGGCAGAGGAGAATTGCTACTAAGTTAAAGCAATGTGTTTCTCAAAGGAACTGCAGTTCTGAAAAATGGCTGCAGCAAATAATGTAATTACAGAATAGAGATTGACAGTCAGCTGCTAAATAGGGGCACAACAGGTAAAGAAGATAGAGACACGCTTTTATTTATTTTTTAAGATTGTAGGATTTGTTCAGTCCTGTGCTCCAGAATTTCCCATTTTTTTCCGAGCAGTGTCACATCCTGAGTGTAACTAATATATGAGTAAAACTGATTTCCTATCTACTTACATTGAAATGACATTACAAAGACTACTAGTAATAGCAGCTCAGTAAACATAAAATCAGCTTGTGTTTCACAGTAACAACATTTGCAGTGTTCTCTCAGGAGTGTTCAGATCCTGCTGAATCAGAGCTACCCCGTAGCACCCTTACTAGTTTAAGCTAACTCAGACTGAAACCTGAAAGTAAAGCAAGGGCTCTTTCTCCTGCTTCTCTACCAAGAAACCAATGATTCCTCAATCAGAATTTAATTAGCATGGTGTTTGAGTCATGCTTCTGCCTCTTTTAGCACTTCAGAGACAATAACTAGCTCAAGTGCAAAGGGCAGCAGATAAGTACAAGATATATGCAGAGAGCACATCTAAGAGGTGCCATTTTATATTCTTTCTCATCAATCAAGCGTTTTACTCAGTTTGATGCCCTTAACAGCTGTTTGTGAATTGGCTGCAAACAGCCGCCTCAGAACCTGTAAGATTCCCTCAGAGCTTGTTTCCTCACAAAAAAAGGGGAGACTCATGCTGCTCCTCTTTCTCCAGACTTCTCTGACAGCTGGTGAGAAATGTTGGTGACAAGTACAGAAACTCTGTGTATCCTTGTGTATTCCACTCCTTATTAGCAATTACTGTAAAAGTTCTTAGGTTTGCCATTCCCTCCTCTGAAACAGAACCATGTAATTGACTGATGATTGCAGAAAGCCTTGTTTTGGTGGGTTTACATAGCCAGAGCACAAAAACAGAGTTCCAGAAAGCTCAGAGATATTTTATATAGAGATATAATTTGAGTGTCACTGTGACAGTAAAAATAAAGGTGAATTTGCAATATTTCCACCCATCCCCTCCCAGAAACTTTATTCTGGAAGGTGACACAAATTTTTCAAAGCAGTAGAGACAACAGAATTAGGTTTGTGTCTCAAGATTTTAGTCAACTGAAAATTAAGTCAGTATTAAATTAAAATGTGATATTAACTACCACATAAATACCACAGTCAGTAAATCATATAAGGGAGGTTTTTGATTCCCTGGCAATTACTGCAGTTAAAGTTGAAATAACTATAACAGAGAACGTGCTATTAATAATACTGAAGAAATGCTAACATTCCTAACATTTTTAGCCACATTTTTATCTATGACTTTTTAGATGTTCTTTAGAAATTTTTTTTCTGTTTTACTTTTAATATTTGATTTTGGATAAAGTATCAGGTAATACAATAACATCTGTTTTACTAGCATATGCTTGCAATTGCTGTGGTTTTTAGTAATTATATTTAATCTGGTAGGTCCAGAAATGAATTACCATCTGCCCTTCACAATAAGAAAGTGAAGTAATTGTGATATCAGATACTGTTTGTATTTTGTAATTATATGCTCTTTACTGTGCAAATAATTTGCCACTGTTTACCAAGTAAAATAATGGTCATTTTTAGCACAAGGCTGGCCAGAGGTCCTCTTTGTATTTCTAGTACTGTTTGAAAAAGCCATTAGATTTCCAACTATAGTGCTGCAGATTTTCTTCTGGAATTAATGAAAAAACCCAGCTTATATCTGATCTACAACACTAGCCTCTATGCATGACAGTGGAAGTCAGCTGAGAGGCTTTGAAGACTTGAATTTCTACAGTGACTTAGGTATTGCTTCATTTTTAGATGCCTGGCTCACAGGGCAGAATCAGACACTCAGAGTTATGCTTCTTAAAAGGGAATATTTGGGAGCCTTTAAAAATGCAGCTGGTGGCAGCCACTGTGCTATGAAGAGCCTCTTAACATGCGATTCTGAAGCATGAGTGGGCCCTCTTAGAGTCCAGCACTACAGGTAGAAAGATACCTGTATCAAATGAATACATAAATGGCAATCCTAGAGTGTGGGGCCCTTGCAAAAGATGCCTTTCAAAATGGTCTCTAAAGCAGGAAAAGCACTGCTTCTTTTCTTTTCCGACACAGCTGGCAGAGAAACTGCTCTTCAACACCATTTCAAACAGTAGTGCTGAGATTCCAGCAGGTTACTGTGCTTCAGTTTAGTCCCTTGGCCCTGTACCTGCCAAAGCAGAAGGCAAGCTGGGTGACCAGTCTGTGAGGTGTTTAGGACAGTATTAAGATGCTGCAACACACTTTCCTCCTCTAGCTTCAGCTCAGCCTCTGGAATTTGTTTCGTTAGCAAGAGAAATGATACAGCTCTCCAGTCTAAAGATGAGAATTCATCTGAGGGAAAAGGGGCTTCAGTACCTGAAATATCAGAAATACTTAATATGCAAGGGGCTTTAGGTGGTATTGCTCATGACCACTTTTTCAGGGCAAAACACAATGGAAAAACAAGAAACATAGCTAAGAAAGAAATTTGTTTGTACAAGGAGCAAACCAAACACATAGCATCAGAAGCAGAAGGGACTATAAGGAGACATCTTGTTTTGCTGTTTTAGGAATTGATATATTTAAGCCCTTGCAATTGTTAAAAAGAAAGTCATTATTTCTTTCTGCTGCAGATCTAAGATTAGACCTCAAAGTAGGTCTTGTAGTGTTTTAACCACTGAATTTAAGTAATTTTACTCTTTTTTAAATGGCGATTACTTGAAGGGCTGTATTTACTTCTGACTTGGTGGTGATATTAAAACAATCGTTTTCACTCTCTTAAACTGGAATACATGCTGCTCCTGTACTGGAACAATGAAAGCCCTTGAAACTTTCAGGTTGATGTTCAGAAGAATACAGAGAGTAGAAAACATATAACCATGTTGAAATTTCCCTTGTAGTTTGAGAACGTCAGGTTACTGGGATTCAGTCAACAGCAGAATGTTGTACAAGAGAAGTTACTGTTGGCTGAAAATGAAGATGTTTGCTTCTACCTTCATTTAACTGAGCTGTGAAGCTTTCATGTGTGAAGAAATACATTATTCACACTCCTTAGATATAACAGCATTGTGGTTCAGCCTAAAAAATTAACAAAATTACCATTCAATGCCTGCCTGAGCTTAATAATCAGCCTTGTTAACCCCTTTAACCTTCACTGCATCTATCCTGAAAGAAAAACATGTTTCTAAGAGGATTAGCATTTTCAGACTTCTTGCCTTGGATAGGTTGAATAAACATGTATTTCTGAAGTTTGGGAAAGAATGTATGGAGAGCTGCAATATGTAAACTCTGACAGGCATTAACAGGGGGTAATATTCAAATACACACCATGATGACTCGAAGCGTAACTTAACCATAGACATGAACATGTTTTTGCAAACATCTCTTGTGGGTGCAGGCACAGTTATCTTCCAGCTGCTCTTACCATACATCAGCTACAGGTTGCCACATACACATTTCTGCTGGCAAAGTTGTCTGGATGTATACTTGCTTGGGGCAAAGTTAAACAGGATGATGTAAATGTGAATATGTGAGAGAGCTGCTTTGAACTGAGACAGCTGATTTTGCCTTCAGCAGAAAAAGGAGTACTTGTATTCTGGTTCTGTTAGTGGAGCTGTGGTGACACTGCTCTTCTGCTGACATGCAGCACTGAACAGTGGGAGATGACAGTATTGCATCAGACACAGTTATGTGCAGATCTTCTGTGAGATGTTACTGGACCTGTTGGAAGGCCCCAGTTTGTCATAGCCACGTTGGTTGGCTCTTATTTTTAACTTCTTCACAAAGGTATCCATTGCTATTTATTGCCCTCTTTAGATGGAAACGAAGTACCTTATATAAATGCTTTGATACCCCTAGAAAACTTAAGAGTAAATGCATTTCACTGATATTGATGTCTTATCACTTTGGAGTGATTTTAGCTTTAATGCAGATTTTCTGTTTCTGCTATTAATCTTCTATCACAAGCATTCTGATCAGTTTTGATGTTTGCAGGGTGGAGTGCAGGTTGCTGCACTGATTTAGGCTAAGCCAGCATCCATTCTGTAACCCATGGGTTAATGAAGTTTGCATTTGTCTGTCTTTGTGAATGAGGAGAAGTAGAGACTGATGGATGATCCTGAATGCAAATACAGATATTTTAAAACTGTTATGGTCTAATCATCCAGATTTTTTTGAGAAATCTTGGCATGCTGAGGTGGGGCCATATCACAGGAGGAGTGAGAGCTTCAGAAGAGTCCTGTCTTAGCCTCAGATTTTGGCAACAGTTTCAATTTAAAAAATCATTCTGTCTGGCAAGTACTAAGGATGGCAGATCAGGTTTATTTTAATAAAATGAATTATTCATTAAACAGACAAGAGATCAAAGACAAAAGATCTTAATCAGAGTTACATACTACACAGTATAAAACTAAAAGAAACTACTAGTAGATTACAGCATGACATAAACCAGTGCATGACATCAAGGTACCTATATTAAAGCTAGCAAAAGAAATTGTATTGATTATGAGTCAAATGTAACTTCCCACCAAAATGATGACAATGTACACAAATTCCTTCACTCAACTGCCATGGGAGTAACCTGGAAGCAAACATCCCTACTCATGGGAAAAATTCCTCACATTTCCATGGAATGTGTAGAGGATTTCTGCTTTGTGAGAGTTAGGTGTAGTTTTTGTTGTTTGTAAAGTGAGGTGTCTGTCAGTGAGAAATGCAGCTTATCTTCCAGATCTCACATCGACAGTAAGATGTTTATTGGCAGTTGGGAGATGCCAGACTGGTGTTAACCCTTTGGGGCCAAAAGAACTCACTGCAAGACAGCTTGTCCTCTTTGAGTTATCTGACTGGTTAACAAGCAACAGATAAGCTCTCGTGGGGGGCAAGATGCCCTGCTGCAGGCCAGAGATCACTGAAAAGAGAGTAACAGATGAACTTTACTGTTCTGTCTGTGGGTTTCAAGTCAGAACACATCCCTGTGTTGTTTGCATTACAAATGAACCACTTTTGGTTACTAAATAATGACATCAGGATCTTGCATCTCTGCACATTAGTACTAAACAACTTCATCTAATCTTTTAAAATATATTAATACATATGAGGGCTTTTCCAGTGACTTCTGTTTGCCATTTCACCTCTGTCACGCTGCTGTGATGGTTAAGAACATTGGTTAATTCTTTATCATCTTAAGAAAGGTGTAAATAATGAAGTAAATGTCTTCCTTCACATAATTTGAAAGACAGTGATAGCCAACAAGCCAAATTTGTGAGTCGTGAACCTCCATACTTGTTCATACAGATTTTGTGTTTCCTCTACAAGGAATAAAGGATTTATGTCCATCCACCTGCCTAAGTTGGCAGTGTGCTTACTTGGCTGCACCTTTAACTGATCAGTGGAAATGCTACCAGAAAAACAATTGCAGGAGTGTATAGGAGAGTGTAACATGTCTATAAACAAAACTCTCCATAGATCTAAGGGAGTAGTGAATAACAAATTACCATTCATTAATTGAAGAAGTTTAAATGAAGTCTGGCTTAGGTGATAGAAAATCAAATGTTTTTCCAAACAAGCATGTTTTTCTTTCCTTTTCCTCCCTTTTTATTTCTCTGTCTAATTACTTCGGGTAGATAATTTTATTTTGTGTATCACATGGACATAGTAGTGCTACAGTCTTGCAACAACTTGCAAATGTTCTTAAGTTTAACCACCTACGTAAGTAATTGTGAGAACGTGGCCACCAGGTTAATTACTTTTGTTAGTTTCTTGGAAGAGGCGCTGGATTTTTTTCAAGGACTTGATGCCTACCAGCTATTTTTGGAAATTGTTAGCAGCAAACTTGAAAAAATGAGAGTTATTTTAATTTTTTTCACACATGAGTGTCTGATAAATGTAAAAAATTAAAGTGGATCCCTTCTTTTCACAACCCCTAGAAGTTTTAATTACTGAAAAAATCAGGCATAGCTATTCATGCATTTTGAAATGTTTCTGGAGCTTTGCCAGCTAATGTGAGCCAGTGTTGCTGAAGTGATTTAACTAATTAATAGGTTGTTACAACATTTGAGTAGAAGCTTGCACTCAAGTCAATAAAACTTAAGGAGGAAGAAAATGCTGTTGAGTGCATGAGTTAATCAAGGACTTAGCATTCTGAAAGACCGTCTGGGTCTATGTCGAGGACTTCATCTTGTAAAATTTAAAACTGGGCTTTATGGGGCAACTGGTTCCAGCAGTATTTTTACCTTCTGACTTCTGTGTGTCACTGCAATAAAATGACCCTATTGTGGATTACCAGTAATTAATTTGCAATCCTTAGAATTTAGATAGATTAGTCTCCAGTTTTCTCATTCAGGAATGATCTCTCCACAACTTTGCAAAACAATTGATCAGAAACAACCGTATTTTTGTTGCAGAAACTGTCCAGAATGGACAAAGGCATACCTACTCAGAGATCAGTGCCACAGAGAAGTGCTTAACTCATCTTGACTTTACTGGTTGCATGTTCACTTGTGGGGGATCTGCAGTAGGAATGGGAAGGAGCAGTAGCAGTAACCATCGCTTGAGGGGGATGTATTCTCTGCCTGCCTCTGTCAGACCCGTGTGATACCTGAAACTTGGCAGCACAGGACAGGGACTGTGCATAGCTTTGCCCCAGGCACCTTGAGTAGCCACGTCCTCAGTTAATGGCCCCTGAATTCGAGGTGGGACAGGTGCCAAGCCCATCACACCTCTGTGCCTCAGTTTTCAAGGGGAAGTTCTGCCTTCTTTCTTTAGACTGGCTATATGCTATGGCAGAGGATCATCTCCTCCTCTTTCTGCACAATGGTGCCACCAGCATGAGTCCTGGAGTTTGTGATAGAGAATGGAAATATAAAATTTGGGATTGAAGCTTTTAAAAATAAGCTGTATGGTGCCCTTCTTTATAATAGAATCTGTATTACAGATCTGCCAACAAAGTACTAATACTTCATTCTTGTTTCTTATCTGAGCCTTGTAACCTATTAAACAAAACTGTAAATATAGTCATCAAGAAAAATAGGTTTAAGTTAAATGTTAAACTGTTGCAAAAATAAAGAATAATATTCCTGATTAATTTTCTTTGTCAAATAGTACCCCAAATGGTGTTGAAACTTGTTACTTAATCAAAGAACTGTCTAAACTGTGTGCATTTACATTTTAAAAAATTAGAACACAATTTCCCCAGAAGATAAATAATTATGGTCCAATTTTGTAAGTTTATCTTCAATTGTTAGAACATACTTTAAATAGGAGCAAGTATGTACCAATTAATTATAACTTAGAACATTACTCTTAGCTCATTGTAGAGCTTTATAATTCACTCTTGAAAAAAAGAAATCCCTGTAAAGGCACAGCACGATTTTAATTAATTTTTTTCTAACTGTTTAATTTTTAACTTTTTCTCCCAAAGTGTTTTAATTTTTAAATGAGCTCGGCTAGCTACATATTTCATTCTCACCATCATATCTCTTTAGCAAGAAAAATAAAGTTAAATAAATTGGATCAGTATTCAAATTAAAGCCATTTAAAGTGATACTCCTAAACGTTTATTTTTATTCTTCTGAAGTATCCATCAATCATATTAGCTCTTTAAAAATGAGAGAAGCCTTGAAGGCATAGATGAGATTTCACTAGCAACAGGATGTGTTCTGCAGTGTTACAACCAAAGCAGTACCAAAATAATGGTAATTTTATCCACTTGATTCAGTTAATACAAGGGGCAAACATCCACATGCTGATCTAGTGGCTTGGAACTGCAATTTTCCAGGAACCTATAATACTAAAAACCTGTGACTGGAGAGATTTCAGATACTTAGATAATGGTAAAATATGTGCCCAAAATGACTGGACAAGTGAGAAAGCAAAAATCCCCACAAATAGGCAAAATTCAATTAGAGTACTCTCTGTAGAGGCAATATTTAAAGAGAAATTACTTTTGGGAATATTCACATTTTCATAAGCAGTTTTCATTTCCACAAGAGGAACCCCCCTGTCCACAGTGCTGATTATAAGTCTCTCACAGGAATAGTTTGTAGTGTTTCATAGCTGTGCATTTTGTAGTTTCTGTAGGTAAGCCTTTTAAAAGCAGTATTTGTGTTCAGTGTCTTAGTTTATTAGGGCTGATTTTTTTCACATTCTCCTAATTACTTAGCTTATAGGTACAGACCTAAAATTTTCCCTGAAGCAGTTAATTGGATGATATTGATAAGATCTGCTGCAGCACTGCCAGTATACCCCTACTGATTTGGTGGCAGTAGAGTTCTCTTAGCAAGGAGAATGGTGACATCTAGGCTGTGGTCATGGGATCAGCTCCATCACTTGTCTTAAGGCCTCCTTCCTTCCCAGAGATGTAAATGATCCTGTGCTTACTGACTACACTGCTGCTAAAATTGCTGATGTTGGTCCTTAGAATGTAAAAAATGGACTAGTTGGGGAAGCCTATTGAATTGATATGTTTCACTGTAAATTTTGAAAAATGTAAATATCCCAAGTGAGGAGTGGTGTCTGTTGTGGGGTTAGACATCCTTCTAGGGACATCTGCTGCTGTGTCTGTACTAGCCAAACACAGAGTGACAGTCCTTTTGTCCCACAGTTCCTACCTGAATTAATGGGACAATCAACCAAAAAGTATTACCTTTTCCAGCTGCTTTATAGTTCCTTAGAATAACTGTTGGCTGAATCGCATATCTTGCAGTAAACCAAAGATAATATTTCTGTTGTCAAATCTCTGAAACAACTACGTGTGCTTCTAAAAAAGTGATTTAGTGTTTGTGTCAAGATGTAAAGTCCTTCCTTCATTGAAATAAGGCTTGACTGGGTTCAGTTGTTTTTCATATTTGGGTGTCACATGATAGGCCAGATTTGGGGCAATAGGTTGTTTGGTCCCATAGTGAGGATAGCACCCCTTAGTCCCTTTGGTGTAGTGTATGTTCTTAGAGCTGCTGGCAGTGTATTGAATCCTATATTAAAAGTAGAAAAAAAAAAGACAAAGCTAGTAGGAAAGTAGTAAGAAAGTTGTGTTTTAAGAATAAATAACTCAGTGATGAGAAAGTCAGGACACAATGACAGTATCATTTAATGCTCTGTGCAGTTGTATATGTATATGGCTACATATTTATGTTACTGTAATTGCTGACCCTAAGTATTGAGAGTTGCAGTGTTAGAAAGCTTCAAGCCTTATTCTCAGTTAATATAAGTTAATATAACGCGAAGGCAGTACCTGCACATCTGCTCCTTTAATTTTGGTATGTTTTAGTTTATTGTATTTAAATATGTATTCTTAATTTTCTGCAAGAGTCAGTTACATTCAGTTTCCTTTGTATGCAGTTTTTGAAAGAAAGATTAAATGGGGGGAAAAATAAACTGATGATATTCATTAATGTTTGAAATATCTCAACAAGGGCTTAATGATAAGACTTTCAGATAAGAAGTACGAGTGAAGTGAAAATTCAACACCTAGCATACATGGATAATTCTGTAAATGTCGACATTTTATTAATGTTAACTCAAATTTTTGAGAATTAAAACTCAGTAGTATAGGAAGGCTAGTGAAACTGATAACTTTTTTCTTTTACTGCCCACGTATGTTTAAACACTGTTTCTTTTAATGCATCTCTCAGCTTTAGGACTTTCTTGTTTCCTTGGTCTTGACATAGCAGTTCTTTAGGGACCACTGTAGCAATTGCATAGACCATACATGAGTCAAACCCTACTGAGTAAATCTGAGGAGAGTTAATAACTTCTTTCAGTGCCAAGCATTTAAAGTCATCTGAACACTGAGAATAAAAAATTTAAGAAGGTGATAGGAAAAATGAAGGGGAAGGAACTGTGGAACCTTTTGGAGGTCCTATCTATGTGACATGTAGGAATTGCATGAGCTATGTTATCCTAACCAGAGACATTCTGAGTGCCTGGCATGGCTCGGAACAGGCATATTCTCACTTCATTTGGTGGTGGGAGGAGAAGAACAGAAAGATCACAGAACGTGCCAGGATCTACTCTGCCCAGATGGAAGCAGCTCATGGCAGAGATCCTTGCACCTCTGGTTTTGCTTCAGAAGACAAATGTTGCTGGTGTGTGCTGCACATAGTTAGATTTCATATTCCTACTAACTTTAAAGTGGATTACATTTCTCTTGTGGATCCTTTCAGTTTTGCCTGGGAGAGTTTACACCTGAATAAATGTCTGGGTTTGTAACCATCAAATGCAAAATACCTCAGCGTTAGTCAAGGCAGTCTTTTGTAGCTCAGTTAGCAAAAGACTCTGCTAAAAACCTCCAAGCAAGGAGCACTATCCTGAGCTATGTCAGCTCAGCAGAAGCAAAATTCATCTGATGGTCTGCATCTAAACTTGCAGATACACCCTCAGAGCTGGTGACTACACTTGCCAGAGAATGTGAATAAAGCCTTGACTTCAAGACTCTTATTGATCAGCAAAAGCATAACCAAAAAGCAGGAGGCATTACTTCCCCAGAGTTCTTCAGCCAACAGTAGTAGGAGTGCACTTCCCCCTGCCCCCGTTTTGCCTCAGTTTAACTACATATTCTTTTTATTCTTTATTTTTAAGAATCCATCATAGTTGTTGAGACCAGTTAACTCCAGGGAGGCAACAACAGTTTTTAGTCCTTCAGAGTCATCAATACATGGTTCCTTACCTTGTCTACTTCCTTCTGAAGTACTGAAGAGGAACCAAAACTTCAAAATGCCAAAAAGCCACACTGATTTCATTTTCTAGGGACTCAAGCATGGCCAAAGAGATCAGCTGACTTTTTAACAAAGGCACTCATCACAGAGTGTAAGAAAGGTCTTTTTCCATATAAGTGTAAGATTTTTTTTCTGGAGAATGAAAAATGGGAGTAGAAGAACCTATTTCTTCTTGACTGGGATAGCCCAGTCTGTGGTATAAGACATTGGTGAAATCCTCATATAATTAAAGTATTGATGTAAACTTTTTTTTCCTTTTTTGTGTAAGTTCTGATACCAAATTTTACACCAGTAATTTAATTTTTTGTCCCACTGTATTACTACACAGATACCACCAGCAACTTTGTGTACTTCTAGATTCTCTAGAGAGGTCTTCCATATGAAGTTCCAGAGGAGTTTCAGCCCAGCCATTACCAACAAAAACAGGGGGTTTTTTTCTGAAAATCAGAAATATATTGCCCTAAGAAATTTCTAGCTTGACGTGTGGGAATACCCTTTAGGTCGCAAATGCTTCAGCTTCTACGCTTGTATAGCAAACATAAGCAAGGTAGGAAATTGAAAGCCCAGCTGAGACCTTTTTAGAAGAAAACTACACATATGCACATACCGTACTACATCTGAATTTGGTCATTTAACTAGGTTGAGTTGATATTAATTTAGCTGTAATCACAGTTCTCAACCATCCTACGGCACAACTGGTTTTGTACTGGTATTATATGGTGGAAAAAATGAACAGATTTTTCTGTTTTCTTCACACCTGATGATATAATGTTTAAGTATCATTGTCACAGCACATCCTTTCTTACTTGTATGTTACTATATGAAGATGAAGCACTTTCCAGCAAGGAGGAGTTTCAGGCTGATCAGGCCCTGTTGTAAAACAGTGCAAAGGACAAGAAGAGTAGATTTGGCACAGAGCCCAGTGACAGAGTGATAAGATCCCTCAGTAATTTTGAGAGCTTATGTTTCCTGTAGGTTATGTGGCACATTATGAGTTGATGAACTACATGATCATATTTTATAGTCTCCTGACAGTGTGACAGCATCATGAAGAGAATGGCAAGCATGTGTTACCCTTTAGAAAGCCCATTAGGATGGCCTGCAAGATGTTGGTGATAGTAAAGAGATGAAAATTTAATTTTCAAAAAAACCCATTACTGTTGGACAATAATTTTTAAGTCTCAGAAATGATCCTCTATATCCAATATCAGGAGGCTGCTTGTTTACCACAATGCTATTCCTGATTTCTTTTGTAGAATCCCTCTCAATGTGAGAGACATTGTCTACTGTACAGGAGTTTCACTGATGGATGAAGATGTATGGGAGTTCATTTGGATGAAATTTCATTCTACCACAGCAGTGTCTGAGAAGAAAATACTATTAGAAGCCTTAACTTGCAGTGATGACAGAAACTTGCTCAACAGGTAAAAATATTCTATATTTGAATCTGTTACTAATAATCACTTCAACACTTACGGATCATCACTTGAGCTTTCATCTAAAGGAAGTAAATTTACTTTTCAAGTATAGGCTTGTCTGTTTAAACCATCTTACACTTTTGCATTAATGCATATGAAAATTGACACGTTACCTTTTCAATTCCAGATTTTCCTTTGTTCATTAGAAATGTTTAAAGTCTTGTAATAATTATTGGTATTTTTTATTACCATGTCCTTTATTTAAGTGTCTTGACCAGTCTGATCTTACAGTTTCATAAAAGTGCACATGTAAAGTTGCACGCAGCTTTTATTGAAATCTTTTTGCATCAAGATTTTTCTGATGTATAAATGCATCCTGTCTTTGGAATCTTAGAAATAAACCACTGAACTCACTTAGAGACTTAAACAGTTTGGCAGTGATCTTTTTTTTTCCGAGAGTGTTCTGATGGACTGATATTAGACAATGATTTTATGAAACTCAATATTCTTCTTTGTCCCACTAGACTTTTGAATTTGTCTCTCAACTCAGAAGTTGTCCTGGATCAGGATGCAATTGATGTGATAATCCACGTAGCTCGAAATCCACATGGAAGGGATCTTGCTTGGAAGTTTTTCAGAGAAAAATGGAAAATACTAAATGCTAGGTAAAGATAAAAAAATCTTAATTTATTTTCATTTTCTTATCTTGAAATAATTTGTTTAAGTATTATATAGATGTCTATTTATGTAAGTTCCTGAATCTAGTCCATTCTCTTTTAATCCATAAATAGGGATGTCTCTAAATGAGTCATAAATGCATTTATTCATGGATTATCACACACATGCATAGAGATATTTGTCTCTTAGCAATCATCTGTATATATATTAGTGTATTGTGTCTGTGCTTATGATAATGAATTCTATCTATATGTCAAGCGCAGGAGTTCTATTTTTATATAGATAAAAACCAGCAGTTCTCAAAGGAATATTTCTGATTTAAAGTCTTCATAAAAAAAATAATCTTTTTAAAACTAATATTTCAGCTGTGGAAAAAATACACCAAACCCTTTTTAAAACATTTCCATTTTCAAAAGGATGTTAATATAGTGTCATCCCCTTTCTTTCCACTCTGTGTTTCAGGTGAGTTTTGAGTAAAAGAGGAGCAACATTTTGAATTAAAAATAGATGAACAGAAAGGAGACAAGGTTGCTCCTTACAGCTGCTTCTCTTTCTCTTTGAACAAGTGTTACATGCTCCTACTCTGAAGCCCAGTCAACATTTTAAAATCCTTTTTGATGAAGATTTTGATATTAATTCAATGAATGACAAATTTCTGTAGTTCTTTAGGGACAGCTTTAGGGCCTGAAAGATTGCACAGCAGTTCATCTGATACTGACAGATCAAAAAAGACCACAACTTGGATGAGGTTCAGATTCTCAAAGGCAGGTGTCCAAGATTGAAAGCATCCCATGCCAGGTCACACCTTTGATGTTGGCAGGAAAGGCATTGGAGATCTGTTCCATTCTGGACTTGTGAGGAGCCAACTGTTGTACCACAGAATATTTGAAATGGTATATTTAAGATGCTGTATTTAAGCAAATAAATCCCAGTGCCCAATGAATACAGGTGCAAACTTCCTATAGATTTCACAGCATCAAAATAAGAGTCAAAAAACCTCAGACACTGAGTTTTAGTTTTCCTAAAAATTCAGAAAGTTGTTATTGCTGTTTTGGATAATATTTTATAGTATAGTGGGATTTTAGAAGAAGTTCATCTGGAAAAATAGGTTTGAGCCAGAACTGGTTTTGGAAGTTTATACTGCAGGAGCATACTTTTTGAAAACCATTTCTAAAATAGTTTTAAGAGTGCTGAAGAGTTTAAAAATTAAGAATTTTCTGCTTTTGGTGTGATTATTCCAGGAACTGGAAGTGGATGGCAAGTGTATTACTATTATGCAACTCAGTCCAGATAGCAAATAATTTTTCAGGTTCCTCCAGGGATTTATCCAGAGTTTAGGCATAAAGCCATCCCAATCTGTATTGCTACAAACACATATGCTGTAGTTGTGTCCTGCCTTAGTAAGTGTGTTTATCTGACAACCTGGCTAACACCTGTGGACAATGTTAAGAAGTGTAGACAAATAGAAAATATTTAACAAACTATGCTACGTGCCAAATCTTTTGAGTGTTATAATTTTAAATAGCTTAACTTCACCTAGAATTTGAATTGTATTTATTTCACTTGCTTGGGATGCATCACTGTGTAATCTGAATGTATAACAATCAGTAAGGCTTCATCAATGACCTGTTATTGTCCTTTTTTTAAATGAGAAAATAACGGAGAGTTTGTCTTTTTGCTCAAAACTGTCTTTGTGTTACCTTCATTCATTTTGATCTCCAAACACAAGTCAGAGCCACTGAAAAGCTTGTAGGAGTTGATTTTTCTAAAAGTGACATCTAGCTGAGTTTCTGTTGATCACCAAAATATCAGTGATCACGAAAAGATCACCAATAGTGCAGTAAAAGTTAATGCAAATAGTTAATGCAAGCTGTACATACATGTTATGTATTGAAAATAACATTGTTTTGTAATCATAGATTAGAACCTTTTAGGTAAGATTTGGAGAGAGTAGAATTAGTCTAATTAACACCTTGCCCCTTAATTGTTCAGTGAAGCAGTGACACAGTAGCATGCAAGGTGCTACACCTGGGTGTTGGCGATCCCAGGCACACCCGCAGATTGGGCAGAGAAGTGATCTGAGAGCAGCCCTGCAGAGAAGGACTTGGGGTGATGCTTGTTGAAAAACTCAGTGTGACCTGGAAATGTGCACTCCCAGCCCAGAAAGCCAAGCCTGGGCTGCACCAAAAGCAGAGTGGCCCATCCCTTGGCAGACTTCAAAGGCAGGTTGGATAAGGCCTTGAGCATCCTGGTCTAGCAGGAGGTGTCCATGCACAAGGAGGGGTGGGGTTCGGAACTGGATGATCTTTAAGGTTTATTCTAACCCCTTAATGTTCTGATTCTATGATTAGGCTTCTGATTTGATCTCACCACACTACTGTATTTTTAAAATATAAGTTTTATTGTGGAATTACAGTTCAAGGAGAATATGTACCTCTTTGGAGCAAGTGCCAAGGACAGTTGCAAAGATGATGTGAGGGCTGTAGTGTCTGACCTATGGAGACAGGCTGAGAGAGTGGTGAAGAGAAGGCTCTGGGCAGACCTTCTAGCACCTTCCAGTACCAAAAGGGTCCTTACAGCAAAGCTGAAGAGGGACTTTTTACAAGGGCATGTAGTGATAAGACAAGAGAGAATGGCTGCAAGCTGAAGGAAGGCAGGTTTAGTTTGGATAATAGAAAGAATTCCTTTACTGTGAGTGTGGTGAGGTATTGTTGGGCAACCTGGTCTAGTGGAAGGTGTCCCTGCCTATGGCAAGGGGATTGGAACTGGTTTATATTTAAGGTCTCTTCCAACCCCAAGCATTCTATGATTCTATGAGAAGGTGTCCCTTTTCTACAATTGTAATTTATTATTTAATTTGATTCAAAATTAAAATGCTTTGTATGGAACATTAATTTAATAAGGTGATATCTCTGTGGTATTTTCCATTTAATTTAGTATAAAAAGTGTTGATGTTTCAGATAGTAAAGTGAAATAGCTGAGGGGGATTAAATTATAACTCTGTTTCCTCTTACTTTTAAACACAACGTGTCAAGGAGTTAGAATTGCCACAAAATATTGTTAATCCTTCATATTTTTACAGTATGCTTGTATTCTCATTGTCCAGAACATATTAATGATGTATAAAGTCTTCAAAGTCACTCATGTAATTTACACAGCTGACTTAAAAATTGAGGTGCCTAATAAGTCTGCAGTAAGAAATATGTGGGACTAAGACTGTTACAACTCTGAAAAAGAGAATTGAAAATACTATGCTTGACTTCATGTTACCTGAGCATGCATTACCTTGTCTCCCAAAGCATTTTCATCCTGTGAGCACGTGTCTGTGTGTGAAAATTTAATACATCAGCTGCCTGTAAGAATCCTTCGTTCTCAAGATTCTCAAGTGCTGAATCATTTGTCAGCATTTGGGAACTTGACAGTATTTGGGAAAGCATTTATATCTGTCCAAGGTAAATGGACTATGCTGCCTCTAGAGATTGCACAAGTGCAAAGCCTGTGGGGCACTGGAGGGTTTACATTCACAGAAGGAAAGGTGCAGTGGAGAGTCCATGTCTCCAGAATATTTCCAGGAAGTTCAGGCATGTAAGGCCCTGGTTCTGTTGTGCCATTGTCTTTCCTGTGAAGGGTGAGAAGACTGACAGTTGTAAGACCAAACACTTTTCCTAGTTAATTCTTATGTTTCACACCTGCAAGATACTGTTTTGGAAGGTGACTTTTCTAGCATTTTTACCAACAGAGCTTCTATAGAAATTGCTGTAAATGGCCGAAGTACATTTTTTATGTAGAAGTACACATAATGAGCAGTAATAAGCACAGGTATGCATGAAAGTATCATTTTTAGTGGAAGGAATTCTGTTACTTGTTTGCACTGTGGCTACAGGAGACTGTAAGAAAAATAAAATCCCTGCAGCTGTTTTTATGAGGTCACTTGTCTAAAGTGGATTGGTAACCTTGTCAAAATACCCCATCAAAAAGAGCTTCCAGTTTTCCTGACAGTCAATTATGTCTGAGACTGTAATAATAAAGAGCTTTGTTAGAAAGCCTAAATGTGCTTAAAGGACCATGAAATCCATACTTCCCATAGTTTGCTTCTGGATGACTGTATATGCCAGTGTGACCAAAATTTTTGGAAAAGAGATGTACTTACTGAAATATCCATGAATAATTCATTTATTAGTGGTCAGGGAGTAGGATTTTTGATACCTCTATCAGCACTTCTCCTCACAAGAGCTCAAGATAGCAAGCAATGTAGTGTAAACCTTCCCTAAAACAGAATCTTCTCAAAGAGAACCTAGTTCTCCTCCCTCCCCATCATTCTATAACTGTCGTTGCTTCGGCTGTCCTTCTTCTCTTTCTTTCTCCCCTTTGAAAGAAGTGTGGCTTAGAGTACCTAAGCATTTAAGGGTAATCAATTTGGGATTAACAGAAGCAAACAGAAAGCTGTGACTGTGCTAGTTCATTTCACTTTGAATTTTGAATTCTTTCTATAAATCAGCCTGTAAAAGTGGACGATGAATTGAATTGTTCCCCCAGATGAACTTAATTTCAGTAAAGTCTGTTGGTAATACACGTCTGACAGGAGATCTGGATTCTCTGTCTTAAAACTGGTCATGTTCAGATTAGCTAGATACTGCTTTGGATATATGTGCAGATACAGATAAGGATAACTATTTGTCAAGTGTCTTTCACTATGCTGAAAGACTGAAAAAAACCTCCAAGCCCCAAAACAACAAACCCCACAAACTATCCCAACGTGAAATGTAGAACTTAAGGAGCGATCTGGTCAGTAGTGATGTAGATGCTTCATTTGGAGGATTGAAAATCTTGTGGAAAACCAAGTGAGCAGGAGGATTTGAATGGCCAGTTTCAAAGCAACTACCTGCCAAAGGTCCTTGCTGATTGCTTCTGCATATCCTTTAAATGTTCCTTGCCCAAGCTTTCAAATTTTCATTCCAGGTTGGTTCTTTGAAGATGCTACATCGTGGTCCAGGGGATTATTTTAGCAGTATTATTCCTATCAGCATTATTTATTTTAATTATCAGGTACTGGAACAAGAAAATTTGATTCAGTTCAGTTTTTGAGAGGCCATTTGTAATGTAGATGAGGTGTATGAATACAAAATGCAGAGAAGGCTGCAGCACATCAAAAAGGCTGATTTAATGGTACAGCTTGAAGGGTTCCTCATAATAATTCTCCATAGTTGCTGCTCTTCTCCTTCATTGGTACCTGTATTTTGAACTATATTTTACAGAATCACAGAATAAGCTGAGTTTGAAGGAATCCACAAGGATCCTTGAGTTCAACTCTTGGTCCTGCACAGGACCACTCCTAAGAGTCACAACATGTGCCCATGAGCATTGTCCAAACACTTCTTAAACTCAGACAGGCTTGGTGCTGTGACCACTTCCCTGGGGAGCCTGTTCCAGTGCCCAACCACCCTCTGAGTGAAGAAACTTTTCCTGATATCCAACCTAAACCTCCCCTGACACAACTTCAGGCTATTCCCTCAGGTCCTGTCACTGTCACCTCAGAGAAGAGATCAGTGCCTGCCCCTCCTCTTCTCACAAGGAAGTTGTAGACTGCCATGAGGTCCCCCCTCAGTCTCATCTGTTCCATTAAATAGGAGGTGGTTTGGTCCTCTTCTCCTCTGGAACACTCATCTGTGCCTGTAGTTAAACCCATTCTGCTTAATAGCATTTGACTTAATAATTACAAACATTTCACCCTAGAAGAAGGTCTCAGTGTAGGTTTTTAGTCTGAAATACCAGTACCCAGTTCCAGTGCTATTCCCTTGATCCCCCAAAATCAGTCCCATGCCATCTCCCTTGCTTAAAGAAGATTACTTTCTACTTTTCAGTTGACCTGGCTCTTGCAGTAACTCTCTGTGCATCTTCTTTTTGCCCTTGCAGGTATGGAGAAGCATTATTTATGAATTCAAAGCTTGTCAGTGGGGTCACAGAATTCCTCAATACTGAAGGAGAACTAAGAGAGGTAATTTTTAAATTACTTTTGGCATGTGAGGCTGTATTTGTTATAAGCAGGGAGCAGGGCAGGAACAGTAACAAGGTTGTGCAGAAGCTCTGGTCTCTCTGCTGCAGTCGAAGGCCCAACTGCCTATGCAGCACCAACCTGTTGGGCAGCACAAGGATGAGGAGCAGATTGCAAAAGCACACACAGGAGTGTAGATGTGGTGTCAGGAAGGGATTGTACAGGTGCTTCTTTGTTCTTGGCTGGAAATGAAAGTTTGTCTTTTTCTCTTGACTGTTGGTTGAGAAACTGAAGATGAGATGTTTCTATCTTCGTTAGTTTATGCTGCAGAGGGCAGTCAATGAAAACATCAGTGTTGAAAGTAGAATCTGCCAACGTGTTCTCTGTTTTTGTCTTTCTCACAGTATTTTCCATGTGAGAAAATCTGCTAACAGAATATGCTGGCCAAATGACACACAATAATTTGTACTTCTTATTTAGATGGGAAAGATTTCTCATTTTAACTTAACATTTGTCCTGACTGAGGTAGTTGTGCAGTTGTGCTACATCCTGTTTAGCAGCTACTTAATGTTACTCCAAATGGATCCAGTGATTCTTCTGCAACACAACCACCATTACTTGAACTCTGATTGTGTTCTGATGTTTTGCATCCAACCATTTGTCTGCACTCAAGTCTAGTGGCCTCAGTAACTTAAGGAGGAGCCACAGGTGGTTTTTCTCCCCCCAGGTGGGAATGACACTGTTGGGCAGATCTGAGTATCTGCCCTGCACAAGGAAGCCTTCTGTACTCTTAGTTTCCACCTTCATTATAGGGTTGGTAAGCTGCCTGGTTATACTTCCCTAAAAGAAACTGGTTTTGTAAACATTTTGGTATAAAAAGTACAGAGATCAGGTAAAGGCTGATTTTGATAGTTTCCAGGTCCCTTTCATGCTTTTAACTGTGATGGGAATGAGACAGTTGCAGAATCAGCCTTTTCAGTTTTGAGCCCAGGCACGGAGATGTTGCTGGAAGTCAGAATTTAGTAACCAAGGTGAATTTGGTGTCACCATGAAAAAAAAATTAACTAGTTACTCATAAGTGTTGCTAAAACCATCTAATTTTGTACAAGTCAACATAACCTGCAGTCTGTTGGGCAGATCAGCCTTGCAATTCACACTTGAAAAGGACAACAGTAATTGAAAACCCACCAGCACCATTGGTTATAATGATCCAGGGGCTGGTGCTATACTTTGAGTATACACAAGAACAGAGCGAGAATCTTTTGAGTCTGCAGAAAAAAAATGTAAGTTTTCTCATAAGGGAAGGAGTATGTTTCAGGCATTCAAAGATTGTCAAAGACATACCCATTTGCTATTTTGCCATTCTCGTTTCACTGTAACCATCCCTCCCTTTTTTCAGCAACTGACCTGTGTTATATAACTAAAAGGGATTGACACATCTAACTAAAATTAATGTGTTTTGAAGCTTTATAAAACCAAAGGGCATTCAGTGCTGTCTTCTGTTGATATTTGCATATAAACTTTAATTAGAAGTAATTCCAGTGCTCCCAGTTTGGTTTCTTAGGCACACATAAAAGTTTAGAGCAGCCATCTATGCAGGGCAGCAGTTGAGCTGCAGGAGAGAAGGTAATTATATTAATGTGATCCAGCACTGACATGTCAATATCTTCCAGTGCAATGTGAAGCAATTGCATCACATCTAATTGGCAGTCTGCTGTCTTAATACATTTCCTATTAAATCTTTCTTCCTGATACTGCATTTACTTCTACACTGATTATAGAAGTTTGTCCTAAATGCCTGACTTATTTGCGTGCACTGGTAATATTTGCTTTCTTTAGTTTCTGCAAGTTTAACCTGTTAACTTGTGTTTCCAGCTAAAGAACTTTATAAAGAGTTACGAAGGGGGAGCTGCTGTCTCTTTCTCTCGCGCCGTGGAAACAGTGGAAGCCAATGTGAGGTGGCAAAGGCTTTATAAGGAAGAACTGTTCCAGTGGCTAAGAAAATCCTTGACACAGTAATCTGTCTTTTTAGCCAATCATTTAACATGACTCACTGCAAGAGGAAGAGGAGACATTTTAAAAGTGTTCAACATGAGAATGGTGAAGACAAGATCAGATTGCAGGGATAAGGGTTTTTTTTGTTTGTTTTTTTTCATTGTGGAGTTTTCTTTTTACACTAAACTCTTGTGAAATTGTCAAGAAGATTTTCAGAAGAGAAGATCATGAATGCTTGTAAAACCCAGTCCTCAATGTACACAGCCAAACATGATATTAAGTGGTGCATGTAAATGTCAGAAAAAAACAAACAAAAAAATCCTTCAAAGACTATTTTGTGCATGCTTGTACTGTCTCTGCCTGTATTTTAGCATGCTTATGTATAACAGCCACATTTTGTATGTGAGTTCTGGTTACATCAAAGTTGGGCATTATACAAAGCACAAAGACTCTACGACAATCACTATTTCAATGAACAAAAGGAAAGCAAGGAAAAGGAAACACGGAAGGCTTCCAGCTTGGGGCAGGATGAGATGTAAAATCAACTTTCCCACTTGCTGCCAATTTGTCTACCCCTCAAATTGTCTCTTAATGATTACAAAGATGCCAGCTCATTTTTTGAGTTACCAGTTGTAGCTACAGTCTCTATATTCCTATATTTAAATAAGCAGAATAGTGAGAGAGGAGAAAGAGAAAAGGGCCAGGAGCAGGGTTAGAGAGAGAAAATGAGAAGGACATCGTCATTGCATTATAATCATATACATTTGTTCACTGCTGATCAGTGAGACAGTGTAGTTTCAACTGTGAACGTGTGCTGGGGCATTGCATTGATAGCTTTGCATTGATATCACAGAATCCATGAACCACCTCTTCTCAGCTACGTTACAAGGCACTGATACTCACAGCAGGTCACCCAGGTCACCCAGCCTGTGCAGTAGTAAGTTTTGTAGCTCATAGTGCATAAGTATTATAAATAAACATAAGATTCAAATGGAAATTAAGAAAAAGGGAGAATATCTTGCATGCAAAGACTTAAAATACCAAGAGGGCTGTCTTGCATGTGGTAGACCAGTCTCTGTAGTGATTTATTATGATAGACAGGTCAGATTCTCTATATGGGCAATACTTTTGCAAATATGGAATGTACCATTTATGCCATCATTGAAAAGTGAAATATGAAGAAAGTGAGCAGGGTGTACATGTCTTTATTTGTACTGACTGATACTGAGAATATGGTTTTCCTTCTGTTCCCTTGTACATCACACAGACTGTTGTTCATGAATGACATTGTTCTTAATCATGTTTGTTTCTTCTCAGTCCTTAACCTGACACAGTGGAATTGTACAGTGACTCTCTGCACACTGGAGCTGAATGCTGAGGATAAAATTGGAGGGGTCAAATACTCTCTCATGTCTACACTGTGGAGGAAATAGCCACAAGAATACAGTTTTCAGGAGTCAGATTGCAGCGGCTTGAGAGGTAGAATGTAGATGTGGGACAGTGTTTCTTTATCCCATCCCAGCCTATCCCAACCATCTGACCACATCATGGCCATGTACATTGGGAACACGTGGCCCACCAAAGTAGAGAGCAGCCATTCTGTCTGGTTGGTGCCCTCACAAGGCACGGAAGTTACCAATACGCTTTTACGCTTGCGGTTGCATATCCCCAGTAAGTTGTGAATTGAGACATTTTTGTGAGAAGAACCAAATCCAAGCATAATCAGGTATTTTCAGAGTTGTGTGGAGACAGTATTGTTTCCTGGGCTGTCATTCCCAAGGTATTTTGCTCCTCAAAAACTAGCAGACCCATCCCATAACTAAGCTGTTGTATCGATCTTGCACCTGTCATTGTGTGTCCTTTACTTTCGGAGGGTGTTTGTGGATCGCGTGCATGAAATCCTCATGTGGGCATTTGTCCAGCTGTTTGGTGCTGTGTGGCACATTAGCTTGACTCACATGTAACAAAAGAAGAGGGAATCCTGTGCTCTTGTACTGTTAACTCTTTGCCTTATAGTGAGCCCTAAACCTTTGTGCTATGTTGCAGTGCTAGTGAACCTGCTGCCCAGAGACATTATCATGTCGAAGCTGAGCGAAATCCTCCTCCTCCTTTGTATTTTACCTACCTCACAGGGGTGTTGTGAGGCTTGACTAATGTTAGCAAAGCACTTGAATATCTTCTTATGAAAGGCATTTAAAAGTGAAAAGTATTATTTTACACGGTTGACCAAACTCAACCTCAATGCCAGTATGTAGCGTCACAGTTTTACTTTCTACTGAGAAAAATCACATGCAGACTTTCCTTTTATAATAAAAAAGCAAGCCAAATACTATTTAATATAACCTCTACCCTGTAATGAAGGCCAAAATCATGATATCCAAAGAGTGTGTAGAAAGCCAAGCCCTCAAATACGAATTGCTTGGAGGATTTCAGAGAACAGAAGAGTGTGAAATGGTCTGTCCCTTTACAACTTTATTCAATATTGTCTTTGATGACATTTCTTTTCCAGAATCACAGATTGAACCTTGCAAGATGCACATAAAAGTTTCTGGTCTTCCCACTGATAAAGGACAGTCTAACAGTATATTCCAAAGTCAAAAGTTCATTACAGCCTGTGTGTTTTGCACAGTGCACCGAAATTTCTACTCTTGCTCATTTGGATTGAAGTTCTTGCACATTTAGATGATGTTGGATGTAAATTGATATTTTAGTGGCCTTTAGCAACTGGTCTACCACAGATATCAAGTCCCAAATGTATATATTATACATACCTATTGATGTGTTGCTTATAATTGTTGTATTCTAATAATGGTAGTATTATTGCTCTGAAGTTGAACTGGCCTTTCCATTATAATTCTCTTTTTTTCTTTTTTAATGTTTTGTATTTTGCTGTTTCACACTGAATCAGGATTAAATTTAAATGGATTAAATCTAAAAAAAATGATAACTCTTTTCTGCAGTATTCAAACACCCTGCATTTGATTATATGCCTTTAAAAACCTTTCCTTAAGAAGTTTCACACAGCTGTGTGTTAAAGAACAGTTGATTCCTCATGGAAAGTTCTAATACAACCTGCTTAGAAAAATCTATTTATCTTATTGATTTTCTTTCTCTTTTACCAGTCTTTTTCTTCCCTTGTCCTTATCTAAAGATGGTCCTCATTTTATGATTTAGATTGTGATTAGGAAGCCAAATACTCCTTACTTTTCAGCATTTTCTAATCCGGTGTTTTACTTTGTCCTTTCTAATGAGAGGAGATGGGGTAAAATGTGAATGCAGTGTGGACATGGACCTGGGTGTCATTTCATAGGGATTGGATGAGGGTGGAATCTCTAATCAGCCTTTGTATGACTCAGGATCTGTTGTAGTTATTAATTGATATGGCTTCCTAAATCATATCAAAGATGTATGAATAGACATGATTCTATGCCAGCATAATGAAATAGCTGTTGTATTTTTATAAAATTATCCTCTACAAGTATCTGGCCTATTACTTTGTAGCTGGTAGAATTGTTCATGTATCCAGTGCTAATAGCTGTTAAAATGGTAGTAGCTACTAATCGTGACGAGGGCAGAACACTGTGAAAACATTCTTCTGAAATGACATGTCATTCTGCTATTACTGGGAGTACTTGGACATTTATTATGATAAAAAAAACTTCATGTGTTCTCAAGTGCATCTAAATTTGTGACCTTTGATTATCTTTTCAGTGAAAATAGAAAGAATTCTGATACAACAGTGGAAATTGAAGGTGAATTTTGTGTAGTTTTTGGGCTGTTGTAGATATTTCAAAGGAAATACACCCTGATGCAGAAGAGTGCTTTCACAGCAAAGATCCTGAACCATACAATTAAGATTTAGTAGTAAGTAAGAAAAAATGAAAAGTGTGTATGTGTGTGTGTGTGTGCGCGCGCGCGTGTGTGTGTGTGTGCAAAATCCTCCATAGCGATGCTTTTCCTGTAAAAATCTAATTATTTGGATGGAATAAAGTAAAGCTAGTATTTGCAGAGGAGGATGCCTTTATTTAGATACCTGCATAATAAGGTTTTGGTTTTCCACATGATTATAAATGATACTGAAAATAAACTTTGAGTCAAATGGGCAACTTTCTCTATGAGGAAAATGGATGTGGGTTTGAAAACTGTTAGTGTATATAATCAGCTTAGCACCACTCTTGCTATGAGTACTCACCATATCAGGCTGCCTGCCCTGAGCAGGGTATAGCCATAGTGTCAGCATGAGCATGAAGGAGTAACAGGACCATCCAGCTGTGGAGCAGCCTGAAGAGAGTCTGCTTGGTCAGCTATAGATGGAGTAATCAAAAACTGCTGGCTGTATGACCTGCCAGTGCTGCCAGACCACCTGGGTTAGGAAAGCAGCTGGGAACCACTGAAATGCAGAAAGGCCCCATCCAGCTTTCTTTCAGCTGTATAGAAGAGACAGAAGGTCCCTTGGCTGCATATGGCTTGTGGGTGATCTTCAGAGATGAATGTCATTGCCTTGTGCCAGCAGAAAGCAAAGGTCCAGCTAATGAACCTGCACTGCGCAGAAAAAAACTTAAGTCCTGAGCTCTGGCCACCCCAGCTGAAAAGCACTGACCAAAATATTTGTAAAGGTCTAGAATATGATAGTGTCCCTTCTTCAGAACAGTCAAATTTTTCAAACAGTCAAATACTTAGTTTTCAAGTATGAATAGGAATACAGACAGTCTTTTTCTTTATGATGTTTTTTTTAATATTCGAAAGTGTACCAGGAATTTCTTGAGCTTTTTTCTAACAGGTGGGTTGGAAGGATGTACTACAAATTAGTTGTGGTAATAATTCTAGTCATAGTAATAATGGTACTCATACCATAAAAAAAGCCCCCAATAAACCCAAACCAAAAAACCAAACCAATCAGATGCCTGCATAAACTTGTATGGCACCAGTGACTGTGCAGCACCCTTTTTGCATACAAAAATGTAAAGAAATTGGCCACTTTGTTTCTCACATCACTGCACAAGGTTCTGCTGGTTTTAATACTGGTTCTGAAAGCCAGTGAAACCACTCTGACTTGAGCGAATAGTCCCTGCTGACATGAGTAATTTTGGTTTCAGTGGGAAGGAAGGGGAGAAAGGATTTTTCCCCAAAGTAAGGCCACACACCCTCGTTGGGCAGAACTTTAAAATCAAGTATATTTTGAAGAATCTAGTTAAACTTAGCTCTGGCTTGTGTCCATGCTGACAGTGGAGGAGGATTCTGAGCTTGACCTCAGAATATGGTAACACAGTTGAGGCAGGAATTTAAAAGACATATGGAGCCAGTTTCATTAAGATGTGCTTAAGGAGAATCACCCACATGAGTAGTGCTGTGAGTCAGACCAAATGTAATTTCTCAGAAGAAAAGGCATTTATATGTGACTGATTTGTAACTAGTGAAGTAAGTGTGACCTTGCCAAACAGTATTTCAGAATGCTTTGCTTATTTCATGTTTACCATTTCCTAAGAGTATCAAAGCAATGTTGGTAGAGAACAAAGGTGAGTAGCTCTGTGAGAGCAGAAGGGCCGTGCTGCAGCAGGCAGTCATGAGCCAGGAGACTTTTGCCAGAGTGCCCCAGCGTTTTCTGGACAGCATCACTTGGATTTGCTTGATTAGGATAGCCGTGGTACAATGAACCAGGCCAGCAGCCAAGATGCAGTCTCGGTTCTTTGTGATACGTTTCACTCCACTTAATCCGTTGGTTTCTGTAATTCCAAAATAATCTGCAGCCAAACTGGCGGAGCGTGTGTGGCCACAGAGCCTCTGTTGGTGCCCAGCGAGGTAGATCCGTTGAAGTGACTGATGTGAATTCCGGCTGAGGATCTACCCAAAACAGCCCTGGAGGTGGCAGCTCGGCTGCTGTACAGGACATTTTGTGTATTTGTATCTAGGTTTCAGTAGCACATATTGGATGACAAACGTTTTTCGTTTTCCTTTGGCTTTTCATTAGAATAATACTTTGTGATCAGTTCCGGTGTGATAAAGCTTTATAATATTTTTGGAGAACTGTAGAATACTGTACTGTGAAGAGTGTGGCTATTACCCTCTCTTTTTCCTGCAAACAATAGATTTCAGCAGAGATGGACTTTCCTGGACTTAGACACTCTGTGAAGAAAAAACAAACTGACAGTTTCTAATGGAAAAATCATTGTAATTACTGTATAACTACCCTGTATAAAGACAGCTTTATTATATGTGTAAATGTAATTTTGCTATGTTGTTGTTATGTTTGAGAGACAATAGGCTTTGGTGTAGGTGAAACATACAGCCTTATAAAAACAGAGATTGTATCTCCCTGTCTGATGTTTTACTGAAAGGTGTTCAGATGCTGTATTTTTGCAGAAGATAAATATAAACTGGTTCTCTGAAAACTAAGTACACACACATCAATGAGATAAATGGATCACGTTATTGAAAATAAAGGCTTGGTGATAAATTTCATTATTTTTCCAAAAGACTCCACATGTAAGATCTTTTGACACCTTAAGAAGAAAGAAGTCATCCTGCAGCTGTTAATGCTGGGTATAATGGATGAGTCCCTCTGTTAATTCTGTCTCAACCTTAGATTAATTCTGAATACTGTAATTAGAAGAACATATTTTTCCATCAGTTCTCAAATCTGTACTCTTTGGAATTATGTTTTTGTAAGAGGTGTCATGTAAACCTACTCTGTTTGAATACAATTCGCCAATGTTTTCACATAAATATCTGTTTGCCAGATGAGAATGCTGTTTTCATATAGAGAAAATACAGATGTTTGCATAATAACACATTTTCTATGTACCATGTGTACATGCATGTATAGCTTCTAGTTCTGGACATTTTGCTTTGAAAAAATATTCATTGGTTGTTTGTATTTATAGATCTTACTCAAACAGCTTCAACTCAGCAAAACAGTTGGATGTAAGGCAGGATGTGAGGCTGTGTTGACCAAGACTCAACCATATATATAAATCTGTAGGCTGTCCCACTGATGTCTGTGGGATTAATCACGCGCTTCAAGTTAATGTATATTCACTGTAAACTCATGCATATGACTGAACTAGTATTTCTGGAAAGTGATTTAGGTTGAAACCTGTTTCTGCACCAATTTCAGGTGCAGTATATGGTGATATGTTTTTGCTGAATTTAAAATCACAGCTTTATATAGAGCCAACTATTCTCTCTCATTTTTTTTTTCACAGAAAAGGATATATTTTGCATATAGAAGGGAGATGTTTACTAATTCTCAGTATATCTAAAATGCCATATTGAACAAAGTTTTTCATTTATTGTTTGAAGCATTCTAGGCTTTTTGAATAAAAGCATAATTATTCTTACAATGCTAATTAGTGAATATAGAATGAATCAGAAATTGAAACCATTAGCCAAATAAAATATATGAATTTCTGAGAACAGTGTTTTCTGTTACATGCCTTTAAAAATGATTACATAAATATGGGACCGCTGTGTGTTCAACGTAAAATGTTTATTCCACTCTAAGGACTGACTAAATGGAATTTTTTTTTAAGAGAAACTTGATCTTCTGTATTTTAAGCAAAACAAATTTGAATTTTGTCTCTGATAATAAAATTTTGTATAGTAATGTGTAATTCATCACTGTCTTAATTTTCTGACATGGAGACATAGCTAAGATAAATAATGCCCAGGCTTTTGATTGTGTTCCCATTTCATTGAGATAAAAGTTTAATAACATTGAGTAGATATGCTGAGGTTTTACAATGAAAACCATGCAAGAGAAGGTATTTTTTGACATGAGGAATTTTTCAAAACATATTAAAAAAATGCTGGGACTAGTAGAAAGCAGGGAACCAAAGAAAAATACAAAATCTGGGCTTGGAGTTACTCTTAAGCACTTCAAGACTAACAGGACTAAGACTGGTGAAGAGAGCAAAGTCTCTCTTTTGTGCTTTCCTAATTATGTAAATTTTGAATAAACAAAAAGATCTTTTCATTGGTAAAAGCGATTTCAACTAGAATGTAGTTCAAATGTCTTTTTAATAGAGTCCTTGAATCCAGGCTATTATTTTCCTTTTTTGAAGAACAATTTTCAGTAACAATGAGATGTGAAATATGTGCAATTATTTACCCATTGGATACAATCGTGTTCCCACTGAAGTCAATTGGAGCTTTGACATTGACATCACTGGGAGTAAAAGCCAGTCCTGTATTTTTCAAAATACTGCTTTCAATGCCAGAATGCCTTTTTTCATTAACAATAAAGATGTTTTCTTCTGTGTTGCACATCTTAGTCTGCTGAAAAGCTGAAGGGAATTTTTAAGGTTCTGATTTTGCAAAGCACAACAGGCAGCTTTGATGCTTGGAGCCAAGGTAAGCAGAGCTGAGGCCTAAATTAGTGTTTATAATATCCTACCTTTAAACACTTCACTCTGTTATATTTGGGCTAGAATTTAGACCATCCCATATGCACATGTCAGCAGATTATTAAAACATACCTTTCATACCCCCTTTTTCCCCTGTGTTCAGGTCTGGATCAGGAGTTCAGGGGGTTGGGGGCCAAGAGAGAGTATTCACATTAAGGGGAGATAGTGGAATGTAAGATGAAATATGAGAGGCTGGGATGTACTGCCCCCAAAAGGGTCCTTGCCCCTCCCTTTTCTGCTCCATGTCTCTCTTCGTGAGTGTTGAATAAACTGAGACAAAGGGCTTGACCACCTTGAGAGCATCCCTGGAAGGATGTGAGAAGAGAGAAACAGCGCTTTCCTCCGAAATCCCACTGGCAGCACATCTCCTATCAAACATCAGAGAGAACATGCTTGCCTCTTCCCCAGTGCGGCCACTGCAATCAGCAGCACTTCAGTCTGGCTGAGCTGCTTTCAAGTTAAACATTATCATACAAGCTCAAATGAAGAGCTGTTTATTTGCTCTCAGCTCAGTGTCTTCAGTAAAAGCAGAACTTTAAAGGGACCCATTTTCTTTGAAAGCTCCTCAGTTGAGCTAGAAGGTGTAGGAGGAAAAGAAGCTAGAGCCTTTGGCTTCTAAATTGTCTTAGGAGTATTTGCTATCTTAATAACAGAAAATCAGCTTTTGCTGACTAATTTGCTGCTTCCTCCTATTTGTAGCAAAAAATATATCTGGTTCCTTCAAGCAAAAGTATAGGTAGTTCCTTTAAGCAACACCTTGGAAGCACATGGAAGCAACCACTCAGAGGCACTCTGCTGCATATTGCTAGGAGAGTGGCAAGAGACAATGCAGTGAGCTGATGATGGTCCCAGCTTCTCTGAGAATTAAGCACATAAACCCCGTGTTAGGGAAACAGTATTGAGAATGACATGACTGAGGCTGTCTTACAGATGAGATGGGAAAATGAGCAGAGACAGATTTGTGAGAAAAATGTAATGAAGGTAAGGCGGAAATTATGTGAAGTAATGAGGATGTGCTTGCGAAATTAAAGCTCCATTATGCTGAAACTTAGTCTTTGAGTTAGCAGCCACATCTACTGTGGCCAAAATCTAATTAAAGTAAAAAAATTCCTGGATGGTTAGAAGGAGACACTCCACATCCTACCAGTGGTTGTTGTTTGCTTTGTGGAGCTGATGTCAAACTCCAGAAACTCCTCTCTACTGTTTGAAACAGCAAGTTAGCCCATGCTCTCTGTCTGTGTCAATTTGTCCAAAGCTAATCCATTATAATCTGGACTAACGGTGCAAGGCTCAGTGAGAACTGCATCAGCAGGGTCATGGTGAGGCTGGATCTTCATGGCACACGTTCCATGTGTCACCTCCTGCCCTGCCTGACATGGTCCTGTTGCTCTGCTTCTCAGGCCACAGCAACTGTAGGAACAGCAGGGAGAGCCTGGGTGTGTTTTGTAAGGTGTATCACTTTGCCTTTTAGTAATAATGAGAGGACTGCAGTGAAGAAACCAGGACAGAAGGACCTAAGGGGCCTTGGTCTTCCATGGTGCTAACCTTCATGCCCCTGATCCACCAAAGTGCCTCACTCCCTGCTGAAGTGCTAGGGCTGAACAGCAGCATTAGGGCTCAAGCCCTAGCACAGCATTTTCATTATGCAGTGTATTGAACCTAGAGTTAGTTACTCATTGTACTGCTAGAGCGTTATTTTTGGCAGGCGTCGTTTCGCTTATTGAAGTTTTTCAGTAGTCATTTTGTCTGTTCTACTTACCATCATTTTTGACCTGCTCATTGCAGAAGGTGAGGAGAAAGAGGAGGAGGATAATAAGATGCTATTACATGACATGTCTATTACAGTAATTCATTTCATGTGGCACAGAGCTGTTGCCAGTGATAAATGCATGTTCCTAGTACAATTATGAGATGTACCTTGAATTTTTCAACAATAAAACTGTCAAAAGGTTGCAATAGGCACAAGCACAAATGTGAATCTGGCCCTTAAAAAGATGAAATAGCTCACAAATGATTTTAAGAAATGTTACCATTTTCAGAGATGCACTTTTAGATCCATTAACTATTTACAGTTTATACCAAAAGTGGAGACTGTTTCTGTTGTACAGTCATGGATGTAACACATCTTTTTCTCATCCTACTCATCTGCTTGGATAATTGATGAGTTTCAAATTTCTATGGAGGTTATGGTAATGATGTAATAATAGAAGTCTTAGCACAAAATCAGCATATAGTTCCATATGTATATATATATTGGTGGAAATCAGAGCATTTCTGTCCCTTTAAAAATGCCTGTAAGATTTTAGGTAGCTGATATCAAAAGTAGGTTAACCCAAGCAGGTAAGTAACCCCAAATACAGATGTGTTACTCCAAAGGAGAACACGTCAGCGTGGCCAGCAAAGGCAGTTTGAGGAGGAGTTCTTTCTTAATTGTTTTCTGAAGATTTGTGCAGCTGTAAAGAACAAGCGGAGGAAAATGCCAATCAAAAATGGTAAAGCAAGTGAGGAAAAAAAAGGCCAAGACAGAAAAGCAAGAATTGGGACTGCAACTCTGGGAAAAACTTACAGAGAAGGCACTTTGGACTAAGTTCTGAATGAAAAGACTAAAAATTATCTGCAGAGGGTTATTTCACATCAACAGGTCCAGTTAATGATAATCTCCAGTGGAACCACCATGGTAGGAGGGAGCTGAATATTTTCACTGGCCAAGATTAATGAAACATGCACTTTAAAATATTCCTCCTGTAGTTGGCATCAGCTGTAAGATGTTATTTCTGCTTAAGATAAATGCTGATTGACAGTCACAGCTAAATGTGAAGGGTTTGAGAAGGAGTAAAAAGATCAAGACTTCGTTAGTGCCTTGTTGTGCCTGGTTTAGGCTGGTGAGCCAGAAGCCTTGGTTAGGATTTCACCCAGGGTACTCTGCAGCTGCAGATTTTTCCCTTTAGTTTTAAACCCAATTAAGCCATAAACTGTACCATGTATCCAGAGTGCTTGTACCGTATTAAAATATATGAACTTCTTAGGGGAGCTCTTGCTTGAACTAAGATTAGTTCACACAATTCAGTGGGAGATAAATGGTTGACTCAAGATTTTTTTGTTCTTTTTAAATCTCCTTATTGTAGAGTATATTTTTCAGTAACTCCTAGTTCAACCTGGGAAAAATAGTCGGATGAATAAAAATCTAAGAACAAAATATCAGGATTATGGTTCATAAAAGCTCTCTCTGCATCTGTCTGTGCATAATTCATTCTTCTGTGACCTTGCCTAATATAAAAACTTCAAAGGCATGGATAGAGTTTGCATTTTGCTATTTTTGTGTGCACAATAAATTAACATGAGTAAATATTTAGTTGATATAGCTGCATGGAATTTCTATGGAGGCTAAGTAATCAAAATTACACAGATAGTAAGTGGGAAAATGAAAGTCATATTTTTAAAATTACGTGTGCAAATGCAGTTGCAACTTTAAAAGCATTTCACTTTCGTTCAGCAATTGTACTTTGTAATTGGATATAAAATGGTGCTACATATTTTAAGTGTCTAAGTAATTTGTCTGGGCTTATAAAAGGACAGAATTCTACTATTTCCTTCCTACATATATTAAATTTCCAGCTTCTGATACAGAAGCTATTTTTGAGAAATTGGTGTAAACTGAGATTTGCGAAAATTAAGAGATTAAGGGAAAGCAACATGTTAATTTGCTCCACAAACTTAAGCTAACTAAGTGCAGGTATTTACAGAGAAGTGGATACTCAAATAAACAAAGCTGACTCACTTTCAGTTGGGAAAGATTGAGTTTGTCTTCCTAATAAGTCAGTATATTCACTTACTCTGCATCGTGCTAGCAACTTCTAATTTGTATCAGAGTTGGTGGCAGACGAGTTGTATCCAGTGGTCTGAAAGCACAGCTGGGACTTCCGTGTGTCCTCGAAGTAATGATTCAATTAATGTACTATCCAGTCTATTTTGGCAGAGCTAGAGAGGTTTGAACAGCTGAGACAAAGCAATGCAATGTACTACTTCCAAAGAGCCTGGTTCCTACAGTGTGTGTCAGACTTGCTAAGTTTAGTTGTCTACTAGATAGATCAGCCTGCATCTGAGCTAGTTGTTGAGGATCCCTTAGTCAACATGGTGAAAAAAACAGCAGATCTCATAATAAAATATGCAGCTAATGCAGTAAGGTGGCTAGAAATGCTCTATATAATAAATTTTGGTAGTAGGATAATGTACATAGGAAATGTTAAGGCATAACCTGAAGTGAAAGATGAGCTTGTGGGAAAAACTAATTCCATTTACTGTAAACTAAGTTAATAATTGAAGCCCAACTCAGGGGGTTGGACAAAACCTGAATGTAAAAACGCAACCATCAAGCTAAGGGAGCCTCAGCAGGACTTCTGGATTTTTTTCACAGAGCTCTGTCACTTGTGTTAGATAGGAAGCAATATATCCCAATCAAAATATGTTTGAAGATAGACACTGTCTGTTCTGACAGATGACAATCCTCTGGAGTGGATAATTGCTGCGGAGTTGAAAAATTGATTCTCTGTTTTAATCTGATTTAAACCCAGATTTTTTTTTCCCACACCGTTATGTGAGATACTCGCTTTTGTTCCCTTAATTAGCATGCAGTTAGAGTTTGACAGTTTACTGATGATATTACTCAAGAACAGGCATGGTGTAGTGCTTTTGGCTAAAACTAGTGTAGCTCTTGGAGTGCTCCAAGGGCAAAGAGCAGATGCAGTCACTGAGCAAGGCTCTGGTTTGTTTCATTTATGAATAATACAATATTTTCATGAGTCTTTGATGCCATGGTAGGGAAGATGTTGTCTGATACAGAATATCCTTTATATTGTACAGGTCTTTTCAGTTTGTAATGTCTTGTTTCATAAAAACAGAAGTAGGTAGTATTTAAGCCCTATGTAGTGGCAAACATTGTGATTTCTTTACAGTACAGCCAAGTGGCAGTAAGTTATGAACAAGGTAACTGTAGAAAAAAAGAAAGAAAAAAAGAAAAAATCATTAGGAATATAAAACAAATAAAAGAAATGCTCATGATTATGAATAAAGACATTAGACTTAAATGGATTATCATGCAACTTTAATCTGGTACAGGAAAAGAGTACCAGACAGCTGAGTACTTAGTGAAGAAAGATGTTGAGAGAGAAGTATGGAAGTGCAACAGTGCAGTGTCAGTAATCTGGAAATTATGTATAAAGATAAATTATTGCCTTTGACCAAGCAAAAAGCCAGCTTTAGGCTGCACAGCCTCTACACATATTCCAAACCATTGTTAGAAACATGGTAGACAAGTGACAGAATAGAAATGGAACAATTGTTACCTACTACTGGGCTTCAGAAAACTGGGGGTGGCTATACACAACAATTATGTATACTTAGGCAGCCAGAGTGTTGCCCTTTAATACCTCTAATATTGATCATTAGGTTGCTAAATGAAAAGTGTTGGGGAAAAAAGGCACTTCTGGAGTTCTGAGGATAATGAAAGCAAGAGCATTAGTAGCATGAATTTACAAAGTTCAGTTCTTGCATGATAAACTGAATCATTGCTCTTTTTTGATAAAATTACAAGATTGTTGGATGAATTCCGACCATTATTTATCAGTTACTTAGATTTTCATAAAGCATTTGACAGCAGCTTTCCAAATTAATTCAAATTGGCCAGGGAACAAACCTGTTCACATAGGGTGAAGTTGTCTGAAAAACTGTTAACAAAAGATAATGACGAGTGGCAATTTGTAAGACTCGGGTGAGATATCTAGAGGATGTCTGGGTTTGCTCAAGTTTTAATATCTTCATTAATGATTTCTCAGAAAGGAAGGAAAAAGCAGTCTCTAAATGACATGTACAATGTGAAGGACTTGTTAACAACAGTGAGAATGAGGAAAATTTATGAGACCCTAGGCAAAGAATTTTATAATGGACAGGAAATAAGATTCACCTCTAATTTCAGGCTAATTCTTCTGGGAAAAGTCATTCACAAGCTCAGTTACTTATTTATTCAGTAGAATGGAGAAACTTAAATAGTATCAGAGCAACATAGTCTAGGAAGAACTGTCAGAGCAAAGCAAGTGCAGATTTGCAATGAGTTGTAGCAGCAAAATGTGCAAGTACCATTATGGGATCACACTGTAAAGCAATAATTTCACTGAGCAAGGAATCTTTGTCTACCAATTTTGGTTTGACTACAGTTGGATATAGTTTTTCATTCTCAGAAAAAAATTAAGAAATAAGAATGAGAAATAAAACAAGGATTAGGATGAGAAATAAAACAAGATTTAAAGAAATGGTAATTGATTCCTCCAATTATATGTCTCAACTTCTTAATGAAATTCAGTCCTTGACAAAAAGATTATGAAAATAAAATGTGTCTATGCATTTATATATAGGTATAAGGAAATTTAGAAAATTTTAAATGAAAGGCCAATCACTACCAATCACCAATTACTCAAAGCCTTTGAGTAACCTAAATGTAATACAGGAGAGAAAGTTTCTATGATTGTATCTGAAGACAGGAAGAATCCCAATACCCATAGGAAGAGTATTTGCAAAGTTATCTAGAAGTACTTGATAATTTATGTGTTTAATATTTGAATCCTTACATCAGCTATGATAATATGAGCCTTTAGAGGCAATAAGAAGGGCAAGGGAGAAATGCCCATAGCTTAGCTGCCACAAATTTCATGGAATGGAAGGGGTGAATCTTCCAGAAAGGATAATGGGATGAAGGTAAGAAAGGAATGCCAGACTCAGGTGAGTGGTCTACCTGCTCAGTGCTTCTATTGCCTCTCCAGTCTAAAAAACATTACAAAAAGTGAATCGAAATCAATAGTGGGTCAGATTTACTGCCCAATCACATCTTTAAATTTCTCCATCTACTGTCAGTTTGTGTCTTTAAAAGATGTTTGAAGAACATCAGCCACCTTCACTTGCTAGCTAAAAGATGCGTAGGCTGACGTGTGTCACTGGAAATGGATTGTACATACCTGCTGATGGCAGAGTTGCAAAGACCGTGCTGTCCTTACTGGGAGCTGCAAGAAGCACAGGGAACAGAAGGATCTGGGCTTACGCTCCCTGCTATCAGAGCCAAAGATTAGCCCATGATCAATCTTAGCATAATCATTGCCAGAAGGGATAACTTTGGAGTAAGTAAAATAAGATAAGAAAATATAAATATTATAATTTAATTTTAATTTATTCCCATCTTTACCTTTTGTATGTGTGTGTGTGATTGTGGCTATGCCTTGAAACACTGTTAGACAACTCTGATTTCTAAACCTCGGACTCTCCCAGGAACAAATTACAGCAGTGCTCAGAACGCCACCCCATTGGTAATTGAAAGCACTTTGAGCATCTTAAAAATGAGATCTTG